>JAWWMO010000083.1:49532469-49566558 GCA_035047845.1 Dendrocincla fuliginosa | reverse complement strand
GCCATGGACCAGCACCCCCAGGGCCCTTTCCATGGCACTGCTTTCCAGCATCTCATTCCCAGTCTGTCCATACATCCAGGGTTGCCCCATCCCAGGGGCAGAATTGGGCACTTTGCCCTCTTGAACTGCACATGGTTGGTGATTCCCAGCCCTCTGAGGTGCATTAAAGATAGACAGTGTGTATTGTGTGAACTCTTTATCCTAGGGTTTGCTGGGCCTGTCTTGTTCTCGTTGTTTGGGGAGAGGGTGACATAATGTATATGAGCATTTTAAAAGTTGACTGGAGTTTTTCTTAATTGTTTGCTAAGATAATTTGAGGAGATAAAGGTATCCAGAAAGAAATGTTGTCAATTTCTCAAAGCTCTCTAGTTCCATTAAGAACATTGTTGTCTCAGAATAGGAGGAGGATGTTCTTGATTTCCAGCTTGAATTTCATGCTGATTTTGGTTTACAGTGAAACAAAACAAAGCCAGACCGCACATGCACACAGGAAGCAAGAACTTCACCCCCGACCTTAACACTCTGTTTTGTCTCATCTCAAAAAACCACTTCCAGATCTGCTTAAATTTATTAAATTTATTAATTTTGTAGCTGAGCATCTGCCTCAGTAGAATCCATAATGATTGGAGGAGAGCTGTAGCTGTAAATTACCACCTCCTTATTTTTTTTGAGAAATATACCATTCTTTATAACAATACAAAATGTGTAAAAAACACACTTTTCAGTTCAAGGCCCCTCTGCAGGCCATCCTGGAAACCTTTAAGAGAGGCAGAGGGGAAAAACCCCAAAGTGATGTGCTTCAGGGATGTGGAGTGGGAGTCCTCAGGTCCCACCACAGGTGGGTGTCTGCAACTTGGGTGAATGGTTGTGCAATACTGAGGTTTGCCACAGTTTAGAAGCTCAGCCTGACTTAAGAGCAGTGCTCACTGGGTGACTGTTTAAATCATTGTGGGTTGTTGTAAGCTTGACTCTGCCATGCATTTGTTAATTTGGTTGCTTAACTAGACAGGTACTCAAGTCCAATTAAAGCATTTTTTCTCTAAATTTTATTGGGAACTAATTACCTGGTTTAAATTGTTTGCTTACTAAAGGGCTAGCTTTTAAAAGTAAAGAACTTCCATTAAGCTTGAGATAATATCATTGCCTTCTATTTTGGGTTGGAAAAACTTATTTCACCCCCTTTTTTTTAGTGAATGAATGTTATCTCTGCCTAGAAATAGGACAGGTACTGTGGAAACACTGACACTGTCCAAGTGAGAAGCAATAGGTATCTACTAAAAAGAGACACTTCCCTCCTCCCCTCCTCCTTATCTCTGCAATTAACCACAGCACCATTGTGCTGACTTGGCAGATGATGGTAACCCTGAAATAATAATATTGTGTATTGTAAATAACAGGGCATGTCTGTCCAGAGCAGACAGCAGAGCTTCAAAGCAAGGGAAAAGACAAATACTGTGCTATTGAAGGCCATAACCTTCTACCTCTTAAAAAAGGGTCTAATCTCAAAAAATAACAGGGTAAAAGCCAACTAAATGAGGGTGGTAAAGCTGAAAACAAGGTGTTCTCAATTTAACTGTTGGAGTGCTGGTCTTTCCCAATACCCCAGCTAAATGAAGGTTCTTGTAAAGTCCAAGTATCTGTTACGTCCTGAGGGTTAAAGAGACAGATGTAACAAAGAAAGACAACTGAAGAATATTTCAGTTCCAAAGGCAAGGTATCACCTACTGCATCTTATGAAAAGGTAGCTTAGGAGAGCAGGACACCTTGAGGTTCCTCTCTTAGCAGAGACTCCCTATTTCATGTTTTGATTACCATCAATAACTAGACACACGGGGCTTTGTAGTAAAACTCCTAGGAGAGTGAGTCCTCTGGAGGGATTGAGTCACTCTGCTGAATACATGCTAATGAAGGGCCTTTCTGGGGGTTCTCTGCCCAGCAGGGCAGTGGGGACCCAGCATGAGTTAAGCCAATGAGGCCAGAATGGGAGCAGTATGTTCAGTATCTTAAAAGGATTGGGTCTCCTCATTTGCCTGGGACATGCATTTAGTGTAATAAGTATTGATTTGCATATCTAATCTGAAACAGTTTGCAGGATAGAGAACAAAGATAAAACTGCAGATTTACCCTGTGAGTGTCAGCAATCTCAGCTTTATGTCTGTGTGTAGGTTTACATAATATATTTATATTTTATTTTATATATACATGTGGTGGAAATATGTATAAAAACATATTGTAATAGTGTCTGTGTTTCTTTGGCTGGAGAAGATACACTGTCAGAACTGGTTTTCAAATACAGATGTGTCTGATTGTGTTTGTCCCCTTTATCCTCCCAGAATTAACATTTGAACATATCCATACTTGTGTTTAAACATTTTTTCTTTGTCTTATAAAAGCAGAGAGAATTTAGTGTTACCTGGGGCAAATTTCTCATGGAAAAAAAAATAAAAAATACTATTTCAATGTCAGAATTCTGGCCTGGACCAATGGTGACTCCTGTCTGAGATGAAAACAAGACAGCCTGCATTCCTTCCCACTCCAGGTGGAGCAATAATATATATAGAGAAATGATAGTGACTGTGAACACTGCAGAAATGGAAGAGAAGTAGCATTTGTGGGGATCTGTGACTGCTCTTAGGGCTGGTGGAATTTGTGTGTTAAAGTCAAGTCTGTCAAGGAATCTCTTGAGTTTGTTTTTTTTTTTTTAATTGTCTCCTTTTTAGTGTCAGCAGATGCACTTTGCTTGGTGAGTAAGTAGATGACCTTTACCTCTGAACCCGATGATATGTACTTCATAATAACTGGACCACTTTGACAAATTATTAAATTGTCAGGATGCTGTTTGCAGCACAGTCCATTTTTAGAAAGCAGATAGTCAGCTGTTTGGCATTATGTTGGTAGAAGAGTACCAGACAAGGAAGGCATATTGCTTTGTAAGCTATAAAATGTCAGTCAGTAAATACTCAAAGGTCTGATTTAAGTGAAAAAAGAGTAAATACTGTGGCAATTTCTGTCCATGCATTGGATAATTTACCATAAGTAGGCAACAAGCTGTAGCAGCAAGCAAGCCACAGTAATACTGGTTTGTGATTTCCTTGCTGCAATGTATAATGCCCAGATGCATCCCATATTATTGAGCAGATGAGACCTTGCACATACAGTACGTGCTGTTCACATAATAAACTCTTTTTTTGGCTTACATTTCTTGTTTAGGATTATTTGGTTGTGCATTCCTTCTTTTATCGCTGAAACAAAACATTGCCCTTGTGCTGTAATAAATTTGGTTTGTGTAAAGCGAATGGATCATAGTCCTATGTGCATGTAATCTATAGTTGTGTGTTTTGCAAATGTCTGTGTAAAACACTTTTTTCATTGCCTGAGGTGGCAAGCAAAGAGGATCTAAATATATGAAATGTGTCTCTCTGCCTGCAAGAGTGCAGGATTTCCTTTCCAAGGTGTTAATTCTGTAGCTCTTTGTGAATAGGTGACAGCTGGAACCTGGCAGTTGAGTTATTAAAAGTACAGCCTAATAAAAGTCCTGTGGCATTTGCTTGTATTAAACATCTCAGAATTTCTGCCTTCTCTGCCCATGGACTGCAGCAGTAGCTCCTGTTTCATCTCAGTGTTGCCATTTCGTACCTCCCTCCCAATGCTGCTGTCTGCCTCTGCCTCCCTGCTTGATTCCCCCCGACTGCACCCGCTGCCCTCCTCTCTGTTCACACCCCACCTCCCTGGACAACATTTCGAATTTTGAAAGCTCACCTTCAGTTGAAATCTTGAGCTTTACATTATTCTTTGCCTGGTTTGAGCTCATCCAGTCCATCAGCTGTTCCAAGCAGAAATGATAATTTTTTATTGTTGCTATACGTTTTCCTAGGGATGCGCTGGGAAACAGTAAGTCTTCATGCTGTTCTGTCTTACTGTCTGGTATCTGGGAATCTTGGCCGTGCCCATAAATGTTGTTCTTATGCTGAAAGCAATAAATAGGTGCAGTGATCCCATGTAACCATGGAAGTATTATTTTAGGTTGTTGTGGTCTTGCCTAGCTGAGGTGAGTTGGTGACACAGGTGCCAAACCACAGAACAAATGCCCCAGGTAGGCTCATTTTCCCATTTGGGCAGACACAGAACAGGACAAGGAAATGACAGGGACTTTTTTCCTAATTTTTATTTTGTGAAATAAAAACTAATCAAACAGTTCTGCAACAAGGAAGGGAAAAGTGGCTCTTCAGTTACAGAATCAAATCTCAAGCCTTTTCTTCTGTACAACTCCTTCAGGTCTTCACAGAGAAGGTGCTGTGTTAAAACAAAGTCCTGATTCTGTGCATAGTGCTTCAGTAAAAGCATGTTTCCTTTGAAGGTTCTGTGAGCACAGATATCTTTTATTTCAGTGTTTTGAAGGCAGCAATTGGTAGTAGGATGAAATTGAATTGGATGACTTCTCTGTGTTGATATTACCAAAGCTGCAGTCATTGGCCTCTTTGTTCAGAGGATTGGGAATTCCTGTACATGGTTTAAAGACTGGGATTACATGTAATTAGTGTTAATGCTAATTGCATGACAGGCTCCATTAAATCCAACACTCCTCTATTCTCTTTAGCAGATGCACTCTAAAAGAGAGTTTTGAGCTCTTCTTGGAGTAGGGTAATCTCCTGTTAGGGGAAAACACAGAGAGATGTAATCATTAATCCACTTGTTTTTAAAACCAAAAAGTGTCCTGCTCCATCCTCTTCTCTCATACCTTTCAGTGTGTCATTTTTCTTAATGATCCAGTGGACAAACATAGGCAGGTAAGAAGATTCACAAAACGAGTGAGCAAACAGAAGATTGCCTTTGAATCTGTGGGGGTGGGGACCCTTGGAGTCAAAGCTTATTTTATTTTAGCTGTATTATCAAATTGCAGTGCATGCAAAAGGCACTGGAAGTGTGTTCTAAGCACCACTGTATTGTGTGTAACAAAGAGAACTAGAAAGTTTTATGAAGCAACTGGAAAAAGGGGAAACATAAACTCTGTTGCCGAGAATGCAAGAAAGTGGGATTTTGGCTGCTGTTGAAATGTAAGTACTGTGAATGCTGACTGCCATAATATGGGATTTATGGGAAATAAAGCCCCAAAATATTTTTCCCCTACCAAAAAGAGAGGGAGGTGGTAGGATAAACCTCTCCAGAAACTGGATTTTTTGTTATGTCTCTAGCTTCTTTTAAGTTTTAAATTGTTTTCTGGTAGGATAAACATTTCAATGTGGAGACATAAAGGAGGACTAAGAAATAAATTGGTTTGCTTATTTTGAGAGAGATATATTCAGTAGATAACAGTTCCAAAACACAGAAGGAAGTTCTGGGTTCACAAATCAGTTTCCAGCTGTCATTGCTCTAAGTGCACATAATGTGATTTATCACATTAAATAAATATGAATGAAATCACATTATGTGTATCAATAGCATGCAGATAATTGCATTGAAGGTAAATTACTTAAGCATATTTTGAGATTACATATTGTTTTTGAAGCCACAGTTGTCCTTTGGCCTCAGTGTTGGACCTATTGCTCTTGCTGATATGAAACTGGGAATTCAGAGTGGTGCAGTGATACAGATTCACTTCCATCTTTGTTGTAGGCAACCCCAGCCTGTTGTCTTCTAATGCCTCATTCTGAACATTTAATTAAGCATGTGCTTAGAGTTGAGCATAGACTGAAACAGGGTTTTTCAATTTTTCTCCTCCCCAGTTCTTTCTCAGAAGACTTACTTTTTTTGCAGTTTGTTACAGTCATGAAAAAGCATAATATTCACAAACCACAAACAGTACCAAAAAAGGTCATACCAAGTTCCCTCTTGAGTGTAATAAAAAACCTTAAATCCTGATTCAGTCACAAGCAGAAAAGATTCAAAGTTCAATTAATATAATTGACATCAGCCAGTTTTAACCTTTCACATCATCCTAGTCAGCTTTTGCAGCGTTGCCCAAAGTCTCAATAAAAATACGGTGTATTTTGCTGCTGTCTTTGTTGGATGGTGTTGAAAGAAGCATCCAAGCAAAAGTTGTTTTTCTGCTGAGTTTCCTCTTAGGGAAAAGTAGGAAAAAAGTAGTTTCCAAGTGTGGATCAGCACAGCTCTTAGTCTTTAATGACATCCTTAGCTTCCAAATGGGGCCAGTTAGTTTGGGCTGAGAGCTCCTGTGCTTCACATCTCCCTGCCAGCCTTCTGATGGAAACCCTTCTGTGTGGCACTGCCTTATGGGCATAGATGTTACCCTGCTGTCCGGGCTGGCCCTGCCTGCTGGAAAATACCACATTCTGTTGGAGTAGCCTTTTCGTATGTTGAAAAAAATGCCTGTGCTGTCTAAAGGGGGCCTTCGTGTGGGCTGTGTGAAGGACACGGAGTCGTTTTGCTGGCATGAGAAGTCTGATCCTGCAGCTCACTTCTCACTCAGGTTGCTCAGCACACCAACCTGCCTGGGGACTGCTTTAGACTGCTGGAGGAATACTTGTCTTCTGGTGCCATCTCCTGGCTTTGGGAGAGAAAGGCAGTCTGTGCCATTGCCCTGAAGTTTGCTAAAAGATCTTTATTTTATAAACAACTAGCATCCTAGCATTTGACATGCTTATCCGAATACAAGTGGCAGGAAACCATATATAAAAAAGCATCTGCATCTGGATTTAGGGAGGGAATATTAGCAACGGGAGTACTCCATTCAGGTTTTTGCCTTGCAGGCAGCAATTTCACACCTTCCAGTGTGAGAAGTGAGCTCAGGTTCAGGTTGTGCATGTTTGTATGAGGGTGTACTCATGAAAAAGTTGGCAGGACTGGTACCTTAGAGTATGATCTTTTTAGATGCTTCAGCTCCTTACTTCGATATCCCTCCAAGCGCTGCACTTTGCATCTCTCAGAGTGATTCCCTGTAATCCTATTAAATAACTTTCTGAGACATACAGGAACCAGTATGGATTTTCAGACAGTCTGCATGTAGTTTGTAGCTGGGTTTCTCTTTGCTGCTGCAAAGCATCTCAGAACATCTCCTACGCATTTAGGTATTCTAAAATGCCTTCCTTTGCAGAACCTGGGACTAACAGTCACACGAGCTGTACAACCAGCAGATTAGGTTCTGAAATGTCTTAGATTATTTATCGTTAAAAGATAAATAATTATGCTTATTGTTCTCCAAAGAAACTCCATGCAAGCCTTCTTATTAATACTATTAAAGTTTAACTGGTAGTCTGTAGTATACAAGATTCTCGATATAGATGTGCTATATGAAAATGTTTGATTGTATTTGCTTTTGTTTTGTGATAGGTGTGTGTTTTTCGTTGCCCTTAAATCCAAAAAAAGTAAGATAGAATGGAGAAAAAATACCTCCTGTGTTTACTGCATCACAGAAATATTTACTGTTTCATTTCGTTATAGCTGCTGTTATATGAGAGAGGCTGGATGAACAGATGGAAGCCTTCGGTTTTACATGAAGGGGAAGGAAATATAAGAAATGTAAAATGGAGAGGACACTTAATCGCCTGGGCCAATAATATGGTAAGCATTTGTCACCTCCATTACATGAACAAAAATATCTCTGTGTTACACTGATTATTGAAATTTTTCAGCGTTTATTTCCAAAGTATTCCATTGAAAAATGGTGCATTTGAAGAGTCAGGTGCAAAAGGCATTGAAGGACAGTGGTTCAGGTGCCATGTCCTTTTAGAAATGTCTTCCAGCATTTCCTGCTGGCCAGTCAGAGTTCTCCAATATGATTGCCACTTCTGAAGAAATCAGGAAAAGTAGCTCTCCATCCCCCTGTTGGGAATGGTCATTACTGTATGTTATTGTGCATTAGAGTTTTGACCAGTGCAATTTATTGCAGCAAACTGAGGAAGGGATGCCAATGTTGCTGTTATTTAGATGAATAATAGAACATCACCCCCTGCCATCCCCTGAAAAACACCAAACCTGCCTGGATTTTGTAATTTCTACTGAAGTGCCATTGTCACGTGCACTTTCAATGTTGCAGGTTATTAAAAATTGTAGTCATAATTTCTCATTTTATTAGGCCACTAGAAAAGGCTAGAGTTAGGAGAACTTTTTGTTCTAAGTACACCATTACATTCATTCTGAGTGTTGCATTTCACCTATCACTATATATCTAATTGATGGGTCAAGGTCCATGTTTTAAAGCTCAGCAGTGAGTGATATGTTTTAAGTGTGTATCACGTCTAAATTCCAAAGTATTGTTTGAAATGTGGTGAAATTACTTCTGAAACACTAGCTTTTTTCCTTCTCTTGTTATTCCATCCTAAAGGGAAGTATTTATTAAAATATTTTAAAGGCGTTGTTTTTTATATCTTTGATGCAAATTTTTTTATATCTTTGATATAAAATTGTTAGAGCTGGACTTTTGTTTATTTACTCCCCTGTAATAACTCTGTTAGAATGGAAGCTTCATTGAGGGTTTGATTGACATAACATTAGCTTTTTTGGAGGTTTTGTTCTTTTCAGAGCCATACAATTAAAATATATATTCTAGGTGAATGTGCTGGGGATGGATAGGACAGTTGAGGAGAGCTATCCCTAGAGATGATGTGCCACATCAGAACACAGAATACTAATAAAATGTTGAGAGCCATCTGTCAGAGACAAAAAGCCATGGTCAGGGCCTATCTTTCAAGGAAAAATGAAATGACACTTGCCCTCCAAAAGATTAATATATTTGGTTATCTGCCTTTCCCTTTTTAAAGTTTTCTCCATTCTCCACCAAGGTTTTGGGTTACACCTTTTTCCTTCAAAATCAGAGAAAATCTTCTATAACCTTGCTTCTTACTATCTGTGTGTGGCTACCTATTTTTTGTTTTCTTAAGCCTTTTTTGTTTTTGGCTTTTTTTTTGTGGGGGGGACCACACTGTATGAGAGCTTTTTAGACATTGGATATTCTGAGATTATTTAGGCAAAGTCCCCTTCTGCTTGTGAGATGCTCAGGTAACAACCCATGTTGTTTGCTGCTGTGCCCTCTTCTTCCTCCACAACAAAGAGTGTAAGTTTTACAAACTGAGACATCTGAGGAGCAAGTCTTTGAGGCATTTGGCTGCCTGACTCCCCTTCGAGCAGCTTTTGGGCTCCTTCATGCTAGGAAGTTGACTTTGGAAGTCCTTTCAGCTCATGATGCAAATGGCACAGTCACTGTGAAAGGAGAGGCTGCTGCCAAAGCCTTCTCACGCCATTCAAGGACTCACACAGCACCCCAGCCTCGAGCTGCAGGTTGTCCCTTCACAGTGGGCAGCTCCAGAGAGGCAGCAGATACCCCTGTGGACCCTTTGCTCACTTCTTGTGCACCTGCTCACTGGCAGAGCATGGGAAATTGAAAAGTCTTGCATTTAGAGTAAGCACTACATAGCAACAGCTAAAACACCGCTGTGCTAGCCACATTATTCTCCTGATAAATCCAAAACACAGCACTGTAGCAGCTAATAAGAAGAAAATTAATTCATAATTAACTCCCAACTGAAATCTTATCTAGGTATAAGTTCACAGCTTGCAGCCTAAGACTTCAGAAAAATCCAGCTACTCGTGCTAAGCAAGTAAACCTAAGCAAACAGCAAACTACATCACACAGTATTATAAACAACTTCCTCCTTTTTAAAAGTTAATAAAGTAAACTAATGTTTCTTAACATCTATAACTATAGAGGATCATACACTGTTGGTGGCAGAGGCACTTTAAACATAAAATAGTCTATCCCATAGAAGATTTTCTTCCTTGTAGAAAAACAAAAGTTGTGGTATGGGTCACTTTTAACTGAAAATCATCCTTGGAGACAAAGTAGTGAGATTTATAAAGGGCAACTTTATTAAAATGCAGTTCAAGTAAGGTTGCAAATTTTATCAGATAAGTATAGAAAACACAAAACATAAGACTTTTTTTTCTGTTTACCCAAAGATCTGGGCTCTGTACTTTGCAGGTGGGATGTGCAAGTTGTTGTTTGGTTTGGAACCCTTGATGACTGCTAACTGAAGGGAAGTCAGAAGGAGTGTCTTCTGTGCTCACAGTTCACAGTGACAAAGATCACAGAAAAACCCCTTCCATCCACATACCACTCCCTGCTCCTTGTGATTAAAACAAAAAAAGAAAGGCAAAACCTGGCTTAGACATGACCAAACAGTTGTATCTGTCCAGCTGGGGACATGAAACTCACGGTGCAGGGAACAGACACAGGCAGGGGAATCTTTTAAATCACTTTTGTCACTGGAAAAATCCTAACATAGCATGGCAGCCTGGGCACTGACTTTTGAAGGTCTTTTCCACTCCCTTTTCTGTGATTCTGAGTTGTTCTTCAAGCTCAGTGAGCAGAAAAGAAGTACCTACTAAAATACTTTAGTTTGTGGAGTTTTGTTTTAAGTTACTAAGAACAAGTCATTACTTAACATGAAATTAATCTCCATTTTCCCATTAGAAAGGTTATAGCTCACCTTGTCAAAATGGCATGGAAAAATCTGATTAATGACTCTTTTTTTTCTGTCTCTCAAATGACTTTAATCCTTTTTTTTAAACCCCCTTTTTTTTTTCCTGTTAGCTTAGGAGATTCCCTGAGGAGGCAGTGAAAAATCACAGCATACAAACCCAAACAGTGTTTAAATATGCTTGCTTTTCGGTAAGAGTAGAAATGCATTTCCTGAGAAGTTCAGATTGGATTCATTTATCTTAATGAGCTGTTGCTTCACATCTTTTCTTTTTCCACGATGGAAATTTCTGCCTCTCTACAGGGGCTGTTGTGATAAAGCTGGGATTTCTTTTGTTTCTCCAGGAGTAGCACCAGCCCAATAAACCAAACTGGTTCATGGCTGGAGTTGCTAATCTGTCACTCATTCTCTTATTATGTCTTTTCACTTGGAATGTAAATTTAAAATACCTAAATTACTCTGATCCCTTTGCTCCTTTTGTCACCTCCAGGGTTAGATGGGTCTTTGTATCAACAGGTGTTTTTGTCAGCACACTTGGCCCTGCCCTGCAGTTTGTGCTGGAAACCGCTCTGACTGCCTTAGCATACAGCATGGTGAGCAGGAGTTTGTCATCCTGACTAAAGTTCTCTTGCATTTAAACTTCCAGGGCGTGAAGATACTGGATATGATCTCCAAACAAAGAATTACCAACGTGCCTCGGGACGACATAAGCCTTCGCCCAGATATGTACCCCTGCAGCCTTTGCTGGAAGGATAATTTAACACTGGTTATTGGCTGGGGAAATTCAGTCAAGGTGCAATTACCTGTCTTTGTAATAAATGCTTGCTGTTATCACAGACAAACAGAGGATTATGTCTGAAAAGCAAAGACAATCGAAAAAAATAGAATTTGGGTTGACTACAGTGTTCAGAACTGCTGCCTTAGAAATGTCATTGGAGTGACCCTTGTGAGGAGGAGTGACAGACACCCAGTGGTCAGACAGATCCCTGTGTGTGAGCATGCAGGGAAGAATGTAATCCTCAGGGACATTTCACTCCTCTGTGCCTTCCTGGGGAGATTTCCTCTTTTGAGAGCTTTTAGTGTGCTGTTGAATTCAGTTCTTTGGATTAGCATTAAGGAAGAACAACTAACTGTGAGGTGGTTTTGGAGGGGTTTGCTTTGGGGGCTGAGGAGGTTGTGTCTGCTAAAACAGCCACATGATTTTGGTCAACCATGGGGAAAAAAGGGCTGGGGTGGGGGGAGAGGCTGCTTTGGGTATTGTCTTTCAACAGGGAACTGGCATTTCGAACTTGTGTGCTGCAGACTGACTGTGATTTGCTCAGAGCAGCACCTGACATGAGTTGGTCACAAGCCTGTTAGCTGTTTTCTAATAACAGACTGCTGCATCACTGCACAGGGGGAAATTAGAAGTGCTTGGTGGGAAGAGATGGAAAGGGAGGGTAAAGTGGGGTAGGTGACGTGTAAAAAGCTTTTGGAGCATTCAACTTAGATGTTTACAAATGAGGAGGTTTGTCCTAAGTTTGGCATCTGCCTTCCCACTTGTGTATGTGGTGCTTCACAGCATTTTGGTTATTTGCATTTCTGTGTATGTGTATGCTCTCCTCCTGCTACTGGGGGTGGCAATAGCAAACTCCTACTGAAATTGCAAGGTAATGAGATGCAAAGTGTGAGAAGGCACCAAACCCAAACCCACGTGTATGATTCTGTGAAAACATCATAGTGGGCAGTATTTTCAGATTTCTCTTGTGTGGTCCAGCCTCCTTCTCCTTCCCAGAATATTTATAAGGCTGTGAACTACAGCCACAACTTTCCCATGTGCTTTTCTTCTTCAGCGATGCATCGTCACCAATCACAACTTGTGTTTATCAGAGTAGAGAAATGCATGTCCGAGAATTCCCAGAAATTCCCTTTCTTATTGAGGCAAAGAGTATCATTTTAGGAATGACAGTTTGTTCATCATAATTGTGCATGTCTCTTCTTTCCTAGATTTGCTCAGTGAAAGAGCGGCATGCCAGCGAAATGCGTGACCTTCCGAACCGCTATGTGGAAATAGGTATGGCTGTGTGAATGCACCCTCTTTCAGTTAGATCAGCTTTAAAGGTCTGCTTCCACAGTCGAGCCTGAAGAAACCGTTGCAGTCTGAAGGCAACATGTAACATAAATGTCACCCCATTTTTAGTTGATGAGGTTGTCATGTGGCCTCTTGCATAGCTGTGAGGTTTTTTTGGTTTATAGAGGGCCTGAAGTCCTGTGATCATCTAAAATCAGAGCTACTTGTGTGAACAGTGCATGCCTTAACTTTCCCTTCACACAGATTCCTTCAGAGGTGATGGTTGGTGCAGTAGTAAGGAGAAAATAGATACTACTTCATTTGATTGTGTGTTGTTTGACTACACTTCTAATTGTTTTCTTTATTTTCTTCTTAAAGTCTCTGATGTAGTTCTAGGAAATTGAATTTCTTTTTCCTTTTTTGGCTTCTGAATTTTATATTCTTTGCTTTCTTATTTGTCTAGCTAATGTGATGTGAATAAATTTCATTATTGCTTATCAGTGGAAAAGGTCTTGACAAAATATGCTTATTAAGTGAAGTGGAATTCAAAGAAAATTTGGAAGGGAAGTGGAGATGTAAAGAAAGAGTCACAACTGTCCCCAGAAGCTCTGCTGGGGAAAGGAAATATCTATGAACAGATAGTGCTGAGAAGCTAAACAGGCCCTCTGGGACTGCAGATCACGGTGGGCAACAGTTTGTAAACTTTGGTGCTCCCTTGACTGTAATAACAGGAGATTGTAGATAGTTGTGTTCAAACAAGATTGGACTGGTGCGTGGCGTGGGTGTTATGTATACTGTGGTTTCTGATTTCAGGAAAGGACCATTTTAGAATAGCTTCTAAATCAACCAGGAGACTTGTTCAACTCTGTGGGGACTCTGGGTCCTGAGAGATGGTGGCATGCCTGACAGTTACCTGATAACTGAAGGCTGCTTGTTGTTTGGGATTACAAAGCCAAACAGATTAGTTAACAGTAGAATTCTAGGATATTTGAGAGAATTTAATCAAGGAAAAGTTCAGTCATGAGCCTCAGATCATGGATGTAGGGTTTTCTGTACCTGTAAGTAGGTTTTAGAAAATAACTCAATGGGATTGTTGACATAGTGACAAGTGAACAGAGGCAACTTCTACTCCAGCTCTAATGTGTTTGTGTGCAGGGTGCTAGTCTTACATCACTGTCTATTGCAACTTCATTTAAAAAATACAAAAAGCTGTCATCAGGCTTTTTAGATGCAAACATGAAGGAAGAGATTTTCATGGAAGTAACTTTTTCATCTTGAATGTTTTAGTCTGCAGTCTTCTCCGTGCTCTCGAGGGCTGGTGTTTTGTATCACTTAACCTGTTAATGATGTGCTTGAGGTTTTTCTTTCTGGTTTCAGGTCACAGCACTGAAGTGGTTCTGCCAGATGCTGTCAGCAGCACTCATTGGAACTTGGGTATTAGACTGGGAGGGAAAAGAGAGAGAGACATCATTTGTTCCAAGTCTCAGTATAAATTAAAATAGCCTTTGATATAGTCATATAGAAGGACTTTCTGACAGCAGTATGTCATGCTATAACAGCTACTTCTATTTAATTTCAACTTTACTTTTCAAAGATCTAGTATTATACCACACCAGCAACATGGATAGATTTTTTGTAGGACCAAAAATATCCTAAGTGGGTGCATAAGTTGATAAACTTTTGTAAAGAACTTATGCAGGCAAGAATATCCTTCAGTGGCAGGATACCTGAGTATCCTTCAGATATTTTGACTCATAACATCTTGCCAACATACTTATTAAACACTTAACACAGTATAACTTTGGTTGTGTTTAGTGGTGTGGGGTTTTTTCATTTTTTCCCACCATGCTTTTACAATTTTGCACCTGGAACAAAACCCAGAAGTGGAGCAAGAAATTTCGCAGTTGCTTCTCTGCTCATCAGGGTAATACATATGAAGTCTATGATATCAGAGTGTTTTCCCATGTCTCAACAGTTTCAGATTTATGCTGGTTTAGAGGCATTCTGAGGGCCTCAAAATTCCACAGTGGTATTGTAGCTAACTGTGATGGCATTAGGAAGTCATAAATGTTTCTTCAGTAATTTGCAGTCCAGTGAATAAGAAAAGAGAGTTGCTAGTAAGGTATGAAGGATCCTGTTGAATAAAGTGCTCTCTCATCTTCCATTTCTGTCTTAAGAAATAGCTGTACTTATTCTAAGGAGGGAAATAATTATGGTGGCTACTGTGATGCCAAACCAGACAGCCCATAATGTGGGAAAGTTACACCACTGAACTGTTCTGGCTGCTTTGTGATTATCTATAAGAGAAAACAGATGAATTATACAGGTCTCATGCACTGAGATCTGTGTGACATTGCTAATTTTATTTACATCTTTCAGTACATTAATGGTGCTTTTCTTCAGTAATCTTTTGCATTGTCTCTGCTGCAGTTGGTTGCCTCTGTGTGTCTTCATTCACTGTCAAAGATCAACTCCAGTGAATGTTTCTATTTTAAATGTATGTTAGCTGAGCAGATCCTATCAGTTTAGCTCTGTCAGCTACTGCTGGGAAGTAGTGTATTGATTAGACACTATTGGTATTGAATTACAGGCTTAACTGGACTAAATGCTGTTGTGATCCTTCTTAAAGAGTGCTTGACTTCTGTGCTCACTCCTGCAGTGAGTTCCAAAGCTGTAATGCTGCACAACTTCTGGGCCAAACAGGGAACTCTTCCTCAGCTGGAGTCCTCTCACTCAACTGCTTGTTAAATAGCACTTTTCAGTTAATACAATGCCATCAAAGGGAAATGGAGCATCTAGTCTTCCTTGCCTTGCCAGGATTTTATATACTTTGATATGGAGAAGTACTTTGCCTCAAATTGTTAATGATAGCAGAAAATAGAAATTAACACTGGAAATCTGTAAAAGACTTCAAGTCAATTGGAGACTTCCTGTTCAATTCATTTTTGCCCAAATTTTATCTGAGGAATCTCAACTCAGTTCCATCAACCAGGCTGCAAAATCTCTTGGGCACTTGTCTCCCTTTGCATTCCACCAAATTGCCCACCAAGCAGATTTCTGGTTTAGAATTTGCATGCTTTTAGGCCATGCTTGTAAGAGCACATCTGTACGTTCTGTGGGGAAATAGCTCCATAACTGCATGACAAGGTAACATCACACGTGGAGATTGCACCTTTTAATCTGAAAAAATCCCCTGGGAATGGTTATTTTCTTGTTTGTAAAGTGAGATACTGGGACCTACTGTACCAACATATGTCTGTTTCTATAGACAGAACATAAAGCTTAATTGGAGAATGTGATTCTCAGGAAATTAGCTTCATATGGTGGTTTAAGCAAACATTTCATTGGAGAAAGTCTGCTATCCTCTGAGGAGCCAAAAAAAAAGAAAAACTAAGAAAAAAACCAAACCTAGTTACGTAGTTCATTCTACTTATGTTGTTGTTCATCTGTTTTGCCATAAGCCAAGCCTATCATTTATAATTTTTTTCATAAAATGAGTTATAATTCTTCAAGATTTTGAGTTCTTTTTCTTCAAACCTAAGAATTCCTAAGCCCCAGAATTCTTCAAGTCTGTTGGCTAACAAAGTTTTCCTAGTTCAGTGGAAAAAAGGGTTATTCAGAAAATCAGCTTTGAAGCTTAAGTGATGCTTCTATGGGACCTTTTCTTGTTCTCTAGTTGCAACTGAATTCTCATACTGTTGGAAAAAAACAAGAAAAGCTTTTGTGTTTTATGTCAATTGCAACTCCATGCACAAGATAATAGCTAATCAAAGCATCCCATTTTGTAATTTTGTTTTGCATAAATTACCCAGCTCAGTGAAAGCCCTGGTGGTGGAGATGCCATCTGGAGAACACTTTAGGGTGTGCTGTCCTGTGGCCTACAGCAGTGACTGCAGATTTTGCAGATGTACCTGAAGTAGCTGGTTAAAGGGGAATTTGGGAATGCACAGTGGCATCACCCCAGCAATTAACAATGCACCATAATTCTGGGTAATCAGGGCCAGTTCATGGGCCTTGTGGTCCCACTGCTGTTCATACATGAGTGACCTACCTAAGAATTAGCTTGCATGTTGGCTTTTCCATTTCTTTCACATATTATATGGCATTCTTTAAAAAAATCCTCCTTGTTCTCCATACCTTGATTTTCATGTTAATTCTTTGCATGATAGTTCAGCTTCCTGCTTGCTTTTCCAAAAGGCAGTGTTGAAACATTGTGCCCTTTGAAATCAAAGGCAAGACCCTCTAACTGTAACCAGAATTTTACTCTCTAAATCTGCTGTGGAAAGGCTGCTTTTTGAGGTTTGACTAAGCAAAACAGACTCCTTTTAGCTTCAGTCCACCACGTGTGTGTGGGTCTTTAACTCCCAGAGGAAGTGGCATTATAGAGTTTGGGTAAATAGTGTAGCACATTCTGTTCTATTTCTGTAGTTTGGTCCATTTCATACATTTCATTTAATGAGCAACACAAAAGATTTGCAGGTTTCTTCTTTTTGCTTCCTGGTAATTAGTTTGACAGCTGTACACAGATGCTGAGCGTGGAGTAGATCCCCTGTCAGCATATCTCCCATCTTCTCTCGTGACTGGCATAAACACAGATGACACTTGGCCCTGTATCAGTCACTCCCATTTGCTTCAATACTACCTTGGTTTTAATTATTTTGGATCCTTTTCAAATTCCCAACATTTCTGCAGTGCCTTTGTGTTGGATCTGCTTCCCACTGTTGATCATAATACAGTGTCCAGAGAGTAAGTCACATTCACCTATCTGTGCAGCTCTAACTTCTGTAATTTTTTTTCAGTAAGACTTTTTTGATTAGCTGCATCAAAGGTTTTCATCAGGTCAAGCAGCACTGTCTATGCCAGTTATTCTTTGTTCAAGGCTGTAGCAGCAGAACTAGAGCATTGTGTTTCAACAAGGCCTCTTGAGATGGATGAGCTGAGAGAAAGCTGAAAGTGAAACCAAGGAAACTAAACTCTATCTAAAACCAGAACTCGAAGGGGTGATTTTCGTTTGTTTATCTTTTTATTTCACAGAACAGTACTGCTGTTTGATCTTAAATAACCATTGCATTGGGCATTCCAAGCATTGTCACTGGCAAAGGAGCTAAAGTTCTAGTAAAAGACAGAGAAACACACGTGGATTCTTAGAACCATCTCCATGCTCTTTATAAATGAAGCATTCACCATGCTGTGTTTGGAGTTTTCCTCTCCAAATACGAGCCACAATACTTTTTATGCCTTTGAGAGCCTTCTCTTGGCCCTTCTTTAAAGCTGAAGTTAACATTTCTGTCCTGGTTCTTAGACAGTATTATGGATTTCACTTTTTTTTTCCCCCATGGTTTTCCTCCTACCCTCCCTATTATTTTAAAATGCCAAATACTAAATTGTAAACTGTGAATAAGATAGGTAGTTGTTTCTGATGTGCTTCGTTTAAAATCATCACTGAGAGCAGCATGTGGCACAAAGTGATCCCATCAGTCTTGCAGGGTAGAACAAAGTAATTATGTCCATGGTTACAGATGTGAACCTGTTCCCTCCTAGCATGGAGTGAGTGCTCTATCCTTGTGCTGTGCTTTGGGCCCCCATGTGATGCCAAAGTGTCAGCCATCATTAGAAGAAAAACAGGGTTTGCTCAGGTCAAATATGGACTTTACTTCACTGTATGTTTTTCTCCTTTAGCAGGAGGATGATTATTTCTCCTGTTCCTTCTTATTACCTTAGCTAAAGAAAATAAGTTTTATTATTAGTGTCATTACAGTGCATTTTCTGTTTGGCCTGCTAAAATAATTAGTAGCTTTAAATAAACAGTAGATCCTAGGAATGTAGTGTGCTAAGCAGTAAGGAAGGGAACTTTTTTTTCCTAGTTTTGCTCCTAAAGCTGTGTTTTGGGAGACAATTATGAGGCATCTGCTATTTTTGTAAAAGCTTATAGTTACAAGGTTTTCTAATATAAGCACTTATTGCTGTTTTGGGCCCCATGAGAGAGGAGCCTACAAAAAGGGGGGCACTGTAAATGCAGCAGAATCAAACTAAATAGCTATTTCTGTGGCAGAGGTCTCATTTAGTGAGCCTTTTTGTAAATATAGATCAGCACTCTTTTTCTTTCCCTCTCTTGAAATAGTCATCACTTAACTGTCTTGATTTCAAGACCAATTTTAGGAAATTACATTTTTAGTTTTATTATCAAGAAAAGATACTGTCAGCTGTGTGTTTTCTTTGTAATGAGGGTATCTAAATCTTCCTATGATGTTTAAAGTGATGATAAATAAATAATGATCTTTGTGTTGTCATATATCATGCCAATAGATGTAGCAGGTGTGATTCTCCTATGGCCACATGAACTTGCTACGAATATGCAAACCAATGAAGTTGTTCTACTTATTGTCTCTCTTATTGAGTTCAGTTTTGGTTTTTCTTCCTTTTTCTATGTGATTACTGAAAATCAGGCTGAACATTCATTTCACATGTTTCATCTCTAGCATATCCTGGAGCACAAACATTTCTTCTTGCGAGCTTTAATGTAATTATCTGTTAAATGTAATTTTTCATCTGATCCAACTGGGAAATCTTTGGGTTTGTTGTATGTATTGAGTCTTCATTTCTCTGAAGTGCTGCTTCATGCTGTTGATTGTCATTGAGAATCAGTTGTGTGTTTTTCTTAGGCACTAGTTCATATATATTCATTTTTTCAAGTCTGTGTCCTGTATTTCAGTTTTCCAGTTCGACACCGAATTCTACATCAGTGGACTTGCACCCCTCTGCGACCAGCTCGTGATACTTTCATATGTAAAGGAGATCTCAGAAAAAACGGTAATCTCTTTTTATCTCTTTTTTTTAAAAAAACTTTTTTTATTAATTTGACCTGGGAGTTGGGCCTTACACTAGCCACGCAGATATGAATATCTGAGAAATAATTTGTAGTCTGCTGGTAGTGAACAGTGCTTGCAGCTTCTCTGACCTATAAGACAAGGTCAGTGGGGGTGAAGTTGAAGGCTAATGTCCTTACCTTTCAGAAATCATGTTTGGGTTCCCTTATTTCTTGCAGAAGGCAGAGAAGGTCTCTAGCCAGTCCTTCTCGCTCCTTTTTCCTTCCTTCTCCCCTCCCCCCCTTTTTCTTTGCTTTCTCTCTTTCTTCGTGCTGTTTCTGCACCAGAAGAAATGAAGAATCTTGTTTAGGAGCTTGCTGACACTGCATCTGAGAAGAAATGGGAGCAGTGAAGTTGATCAACTCGAGCAATAAGTCACTGCAGGGTGGAATGCACGACTGTGAGCGAGTGGCATCATTGTCTCCCTTCCCTCGGAGCTCTTCAGCTGTGCACACCCAGATCTGTGCGTGGAGAAGGAGGAATTAGAATTCCTGTCAGTCCCTTCTCCTGTGCGTGGCCAAGTGCCACGTCTGGCTGCGCCATTTATTGCAGATTGCCAAATGAAAGGCGAGGCAGGGCAGGAAAGCCTTGAAGTCGCGCAGTGAGAACAGCAGATGCTCTTGAGCATCTCTTTGATAAGGATGTCTGCCTTAGACAATCATCACCATAGTAACCCCAAGCAACTGGGCACCCAAGTTGCTAGGCAATGAAATGCTGTAGGTTCAAACAGATGCTGCTGGAGGCTGCTGAAATCAATAGGGTTGGCTTCCAGCTCTGCTTCGGGATGTCAGATTATTATTTCTTTATTTATATTAAGGAGAAAAATCATGTCACAGCAGCGTGTCCCAGGAGAGTCGGTGCAGGAGCCCTCCAGTGCGAGAGAGTCGGTGAAACAAAAGAAAGCAAACAAATGGGAGAAGGAAGGGGGAGGGAAAGGGGGGCTGAAATGCCAGGGAGCAAGGAAATTGGGAAGCCACTGTTAATGAAAAAGTAGCACTGAAGAGGAGCTAGTGTAAAAGAGGGAGTGACTGATAAAGGTTAAAGCCATTTTAATTGCTTCAGGAAAGAACGATGGAAAGGGAGTTTCAGGTGATACAGTGATCACACAACACAGGAGAGATTTTTTTTTTTCATTATTTGCTTTTAATTAGCCTTTTAAACAAACTCCAATAGGTGGGCTTTGCTAACTTCTCTGTTCTCTGGGTAACTGGAAGGAGCAGTTGTCCCTGACACCGTGTCTGTGCCCTGTTGTGGTGGGGACTCCTTTGTCAGTGCTGTGGCTCAGTGGAGCCTGAGCTGCCTGGGCTTGGAGCTTACTATCCAAGAATTCTCTTGGGTTGCCACAACACTGGGCTTCCTACACTTGTTTTCACAGCTTTCACATTACAGCTTTCTACTTTTTACAAATTGAGTCAGAATTGAATTCATGGCTTGCTTTGAAAGTTTTTTTGTTTTGTTTATTTTGGGGTTTTTTTCATCGAACAGTTAAATTCAGGAAAGACTGAAGTGCTGCTGCTGCCATATGGGTAGGTTAGAGCTGTGTAAACCCACTTTCTATGTGTTTTTTCTCTGTGTCCTTGCTTTCACTCTGTATTTCGGTATAATTCACAGCCTGAAGTAGAAAATACAGGGTTGTCTTGCACCTTTGCTTAATTAAGCTTTGCAACTTGTATGATTCACAGCTGAGTGCACAGTGCAAAGTCCTGCATCTTCCTGGGTGTTTGCAGGTGTGGAATGTCAGCCCTGTTTGTAGGTGACCCCCAGCTGGCATGGCTAAGGTGAATCGTGTGAGATCCAACCAAGATGTTGTATTTTTTGTAGGAAGTGGAGTGCTGTGCAAGGCCTAGGCTGGATATTGTACAACCCCTACCCGAGTCCTGTGAGGAGATCTCTTCTGATGCACTTACAGTACGAGGATTTCAGGAAAATGAATGTCGAGATTATCATTTAGGTAGGTGTTCTCAATATTGTTTTGGTTTATTTTCATACCATGTTTAAAAAAAGCTTGATTTGAGAGGACTTAGCCACCTTTTTCAGGTTTATGTCATTTTTGTGTCAACTCCTTTGAATAACTGTAACTGCTTATGACACTGAAGTGTAGTGGAAATCCACAAGAACTGGCCACATGAAAGAAAATAAATGTGTGTATTTAAACATGGTTTTTAATGTCATCTATTAAGTCAGACGTATGGGGAAAGGCAGAAATATATATCTCATATCATGTCCAGCATTGTGGAAGGCAGTGTCTTTGATGGAGTTTTATTCAACATGTGATACACAGGAGTTCTGTTTACCCAAAGGGCTTCAAGAATAGTGAAATGAGTGGCACAGTGTGTGGAAAAGCTGCTTTAGAGAGAAAGATTGAATAAATGTCACTTCAGTAGTAAGATGTACCTGGATTAGCTTAAAAGGGACACACTGATGTTTAGCTTCCCCATCCTGACAAAGCTGTCACTGTGTAACAGACCCCAGAATGGGAAAACTGAGTAGAAACTGGATTTTGGCAAGTTCCACCTAGAAGATAGGTTTAATTATGTAACAGGTATGGAGATTAAGCCCTGGCACAACATAGGTTGTCTTTTAAAGATGGGATAGTTTTCTGATCTGTGTGTTGCAGCTCAGAAAAATGCCTGGCAAAGCTGATGCAGAATTCTTTGGTAAGGATTATATAGCCTGTGTTATACAGAAACATTCCTTCTGGCTTTTAAAATCCCTGAATCTGAATTTTCTGGCAGCATGCTTCAAAACATAGACTTGGCAGACCTCCTTGTGTACATCTATGCCCCTAAGCCACTAGAAAGAGTATTTCTCCTCCTGACCTCAAAAACATCTGTGCTGCTATCAATAGAATTGGGGTTTCTTTATACCTGTCTCAAAGCACAACATTGATGTCCACAGTTGTACTTTTATGTTTTATGAATATTCTAGTTCATCTGACAAGTGTGAATATTTTGGATGGCTTTAAGACAAGCATTATTTTATGTGTTACTGATCACTTCAGGAGTGTATTTCTGTGTCTGTAGAGATACAGATGAAGGGGGTGGTTTTCTTTCCTGTGCCTACAAAATATTGTTGTTTCTTCAGAGGTTCTGTGGAAATAATAACTATTCAGAACAGTTACCTTCTGTGTTTGATTTTACCTTTTTAGTACCTCTTCTTAGAGCTTACTCCAAAATAAAGGCTTATGGTATAAGAAAATGCATTATACATATAGCCTTAACTTATAGCATTGCAAATGCATTGCTGTAATGATGTGCTGTGTCCCCAGGGGTTATGGCATCTATCATTTATGCTTTTGATGGCCTTGACCTTGATGGGAAGGATAAGTTTATTGGAGGCTATGTGGTGTAATAGTCCTCTAAAAGTATAATAATGGGTTCTAAACCATCATAAAGTTTACACATAGTGGATGAATCAGAATTTGCAATAAGCTGTAGTGATTTTTTTGAAAGATATTTTGCCATTTAAACTGGTTTTAATTTATTGTGGAATACAGCTTCCAAAATAAGCATGTTCTGCAGACCCTTGCTGTCTTCCTTGAATCTCCTCTTTTTAAATTCCCCTCAAGGGTGTACTAAAAAGCAGAGCTTTACTTAAGGAAAATATAATGACAAAACTGTGTATGCATTTGCAGAGTATTCGGAAGGTGAATCACTTTTTTATATCATCAGCCCAAGAGATGTGGTTGTGGCTAAAGAGCGGGACCAGGATGACCACATTGACTGGCTTCTTGAGAAGAAGAAATATGAAGTAATTTTAACATTGTCCTTTTCCTTCCTTCCTTCTTTCCTGGCTTGGAAATTGGAGTGGGCTGATGGACTTTGCTAGGTTGTTTAGGTCGGATAGTTTCTGTTCCTCCAGTCATTGACCAAATACTTGTAAATGGTGGGAGTTAACTCTCCATCCCTCCCTCTGTCCCTCTGGAGTTAGTCTTCTCCTGAAACAACTCATCAGAATTTCAGCCAAGTGATGTGGCTGAATTCGGTGCTGTGAATGCTGCTCTCATCATCAGATATGAAAGGTGTTAGCTGTCACTGAAAACTATTACAGCTGGTTTTTGGGTTTGAAGCTGCAGAACAGTTACAAGCTACGTGGATATTTTTCTAGGTCTGTCCCAGCTAAAGAGGGAAGAGAAATGGTCCTTGTGGGCAAGATGAGATTTTGCCTCTTCCATAATGCCTCCACTGTAGAACAAAGTGGTTTTGTTAGGGTATTTGGCATTGCCCCATGTTACTTACCTGGAGTGTTCAAGCTTTTAAAACTAAAATACTGTGGGCTCGAACTAACTGTAGCTATTCAGCCTGGGAGTTGCTTCCAGAAAAGGACAGCAAATACTAAAAGGCAAGGGTATACAGCTCCCTTGGCAAAAACCAGCTCAGCATTTGGTTTGGTGTGTTTAAGTGTGCATATCTAACCACCTAAAACAATAATAATAAAGTCTTACACACCATATCAACACAGAGCTAGTGTTCTGAATTCTAATGTCCTGCAGTTACTGACTTAGAACACTTGTTACGATGCATGACTTGCAAATTTTTATTTATGTGTTATTTGTTGGGTGCCCATTATAGGAAAAACAAATGTGGGCAAGCCATTCAGCACATATTCCTTTGGTTAATACACTCATACTTCTCATGCAGATTTGTTTAAATCCCCATGGATGCCTTTGCATCTGAATAGCAAACTTGTATGATGAGTGCAGTTTTGCAGTTTATGTAAATGACAGCATTTGGTCCCTGAGGACTCTGGTAATTTCAAGAGACAGCTGTGCATGTGCCTTTATGAAGGCCATTCAAGGCAGTGGATAGTTGGGTGTTATGGTGTATCTTAAAGGTTTCATTTTGAGCTGTAAAAGTGCCAGCTTTGTTTCTGCCCATTCCAAAGAAGCACAAGAGCAACAAATGACACTATTTAAGTCATAAATCATTCTGCCTAGGGAAGTTTGGGCTGGGGAACTGGAAGGCAGCCTTCCCCCACCCCCTCTCCTGTTGATTTTTCCACAGGTTCTGGTGGTGAAGGGGTCTCATTTGTAAATGATCCAATGTGATTGCATTATCTGTTGGGTTGTGATCCTGCGATTGGATCCTAATCTAGTAATGTGGAGTGAACCCAGATGGAAACAAAAGTAGTTTTCTCTTTGGTTGGCTGCTTTTGTTTTGAGTATGAATTCAAAGCTGTTCATCCAACCATGGCATTAAATATTCTAGTACTTCAAACACCCTGCTCTGAAAAACAGTTGATTTAGACAGTTCTAGAACTTTCTGTAGTGAAAGTTTGTGCATTTGGCTAATACCTCTGTTTACTCCCTTTTGAATATAGGAAGCTTTGATGGCAGCTGAGATCAGTCAGAAAACCATAAAAAAGCACAAGATTTTGGTAAGTCTCGAAACTTCTATTCAAAACAGAGTATCTGCTTTCTTTTAGGCTGCTGTGAGATGCAGCAGATTCCCTGTTCTGTATGACACCAGGCAGTGACTGTTAGGCATCCTCCAACTAGCATTCCATTTCTTGGTTTCAGCTGCAGAACAGGAATGTTAGTCTATGAAATGTGGAAAGATCTGGATTTTATAGCTAAGCTCCTTTTCTGGTGTTTAGTTATTTCCTGTGTTTATAGTCCCTTTCACAGAGCAACCAAGGGTATGGATGTTTAAGACAAAAGGGGGGATAGTGTAATAGCCACAAAAGCATTGCTAATTTTAGCTTTTGTTTGTTTGTTTTTGTTTAAATTGACCTTAGTGTGAACACATTGGTATTTCATCAGTACTGCTGCTGTTTTAAATTGAAGTCTGTAGAAAGTGTTAGAAGATGTGTTTAGTTTTGGGACAGATTACTGATGTAATATGCACGCTGTACATCAGTATGTCTTAATAAAACCTTTTATTCTTGTGTAGTCCAGAGGATGAATCAAGATGTGATGGCATGTCATCACATATCACAGAGTTTGCACTTACCACAGCTGCTCTGTGACCCTTGCAAAAAATATAAAGAATTGTTAAAGGAGGTCCTGGCAATATATTAGGAGAGGAAAAAAACCAAACCCAAACCAAAAGACCCCACAGCTTTTCCTTTGGTTTGCAGAAATTTGCTCTGCAAAATACAATGAAATTCAGTGAAGTACAAGCAGGTTTGAGAGCTTGGTCTCTAATACAAAAGCCAATGGAATGTGGAGAGGATAAAATGTTGACATTAAGCCCTAAATGAAGGATTAGTGGTGTACTGGTTTAAAATAACTCATGCTCTCACTGCCAAGTGCCACCACACTCACAGCACCTGAACCACCTGACAGCTCTGGTGGCCCTGGGGATTTTTTAGGTTGCAATAATTATCACTGCCCCTCTTGAGCAGAAAGCAAAGGTCCTGAAGAACCAGATCTACAGCTCCTTTACTTCTATCTCCTTTCTGCTCACTGGGGAGCTGGTCCATAGGAGAAAGAGGCTGGCAGAAGTCTTCATTCTTGAGAATTGTGAAGTTAAAAATACAAAGATGGTTCCTGTAGAGGAATGAGATCCTGAAATGTTGTGTATGTGCATAGTTTTCTGACTTTTTAGTAGACTGACCAGTTGAAGTTGTTGCATCTCCCTGTTCATATTCTGTTCTGGTCAGTACTGTCCTTGATCAAAAAAGTATTGTGCCTCAGAAGACCCAAATGTTTACTTTTGTAAGAAACAAGGACTTCTTTTTCATTGTTCAGCTTTGGGTTTTCTTTTTTCATTTTCTCCTTTTTTTTCTCTAGAAACAGTGTGCTTTTACTGGTATGATTTTTAAGTTACTCAGTGAGTACACTGGGTTGTGTCACCATGAACACAAGTGTTGAGAATACAGCAGAAAACCCATGCCAAAATTTTAATATATATTAGGTGCCTACCAGAAAAATTCTACAACTGACCTGTGTGATGAACTCTTGAGAAATTTAGGATGTAATAATACCTAATAATTGTGATAAGTTCTTAGTAATTGCTGCACTTTATTGGGCAACACTGGAATTTATATTCTCAACCAACTTTTTGCCCCTCTCTGCCAACTTCGTGTTGACAAAGAGCATGTCTTATACAATGGCTGGAGGTTTTCTTTTTGAACTAACTAATCCAAGCACTGAAGGTCTGTGTTTTGAACAGTCTTCTCAGCATGAATGAGGTTATAAGAATTCTTTGAAAGATCACCTTAGTTTGAGCTGTGAGCATCTACACAAGTATTTTATATTGACTGTTCTGTGGGCCCTATGTATAAAGGAGAATCAGGGGATCCATTTAGAGCCTGGTGTTTGACTTTCCAGCTTTATGCACTGCTGTTTTGGTAGTTATTATGGTAGTCAAGTAATTCCCTTTCAGACTTCTATAACTAATTCTTTATTTTTATTCACTTTAGGACATTGGCTTAGCCTATGTAAATCACCTGGTGGAGAAGGGAGAGTATGACCTGGCTGCTCGGTAACTCTGATATTAAAGATCTTCTTTGCTGGCTGAAGTGTGTCTGTGTATGGGGAGAAAACAAAACCAAATTATTGATCCTGAAGGATTTGTATGTTGATTTGCTGTGTGTTCTGGAGCTTCTGAAGTTTCAAAGCATGGAGATGTATTTATTGTGCCCTATACTTCCTTGCCTGTAGTGACCTAAAAGTTATTGTAAACTTTAACTGGAGTTCAGACATACATCTTTTTGAAAGTCAGCCTTGATTTTCCAAAGTCACACTAAATTTTCAAAACTGAGGTTTTCTTTGGGTTTTGATAAGCTTAGTTTATTATATGTAAGATCATCAGAAAGTAATTTGGTTTTACATAGATACAAACAAAAACATCAAATATGAGTATCTAAAGTAAGGATGAGAAATTACACAAGATTTGTGTTTTCATGTATGTGTAAGCATAAGCATATCTTGTTAAGTGCTCAGTTTTTCTCAGCTGAGATTGAAAACTTCACTCATAAAGCTGGTGGAGAGGGTGGCATCACTGCCCATGGCGTGGGGGTTGGAACTAGGTGATGTTTGAGCTCCCCTCCAACCCAAACTATTCTATGATGCTCTGAAAGCTATTATGGCTCTAATCACTAAGGGTGAAAGCATAATGAGCAGTTAGTTGTCTTGGATGCAAGAAAAGTTTTAAGATCTGAAAGGAGGGGAATACTCTGCTGAAAGCAATGGTTGCCAAAATAAGTCACTTGTGTAAATGTCACGATAGGGAGAAGAAGGAAGGGATTCTTGCAGTAATGCTGTCACATTTGTATTATTCTCTCCACCTGTTTTTGTTCTCTGCTTTCATCTTCCTTCCAGAAAGTGCCAGAAAATTCTTGGCAAAAACACAGAACTCTGGGAATTTGAAGTTTACAAGTTTAAAGAAATAGGTCAGCTTAAGGTAAGTTAATTTCTGTGTCTGCACTGCAGTAATTTGCATGCTGTATGCCCTATTGTGGTATTGGCCCAGATCTCTCATTGTTTCTACACAGTTGTCTTTCAGATTGATGTGTGTGTGTTAACATGCCTTAAAACAGGCAGAGCATATCCAGCTACTCAGCTGTGTATTTTCACTGGTTGACAGTCTCCAAGTAAAAGACTCACCCCCAAGGCCTTTACTTACAAAGAGGCTCACAATTAAATACATCTTTCTCATTTACTTTTCTTTCATTTCAAGTATGGTCTGAAAATCCTTCCCCAGTCATAAGGAAAATAGTCTCTTTGGGCACCAGTCATTTGAGAAAATCCAGATCCCTTGCAACAGATACACACCTTTAGATGTCAAAGACCTGTGCTGTGTGCTAGAAATGGTGGCAAGAAAGAGGAGCAGCCTGCCTTGTCTTGTGTTTTCGCTTGTCACAGTCCAGCTACTGTAGCAGTACACATGTACTGGGGGATTCTCAGTTAATCAATTGCCCAGGACATAAGGCTGTAGTGCTGTCACTGCTAAACCAGTAGAAAACATTATGCACACTCCTTTTGATAACACGTGCACATTTACTTCTGAATTTGATGTCTTCCTATTCAAACCCAATGAGCCAAACCCCACATATTATTAAGATCTCACAGCACGCAATCCCTTGCTGGCTTTGAGCTATTTAATTCTGTTCAAAGACCAAAAGTGTTTCAGCAGTATGAATTTCAGAAATGTCTGACTTCAGTTTTAGAGCCACTCCAGTGCAAGACAGCCTTGCCTTTTGTGTGACTTCTTAGTGGTTTGGTACATTCTTTGCCACCTTGAAAGATGAAACCCCATGTTTCTGTTTCTTTTTTTCAGTCCAGTAAAGGCCCTGAGTTCAGATACAGGTGAAATTTTGATACATTGCTTCTTAGTCCTTTGGGGTTTTTTTAGATTTTTTTTTAGGTTTTTTTTGTCTGAAAGGGATGTTTGTCTTGTCTCCACTTATGTCACCCAACAGACTGTAAAATATAAAAATATCTGCATGTTTGCTGCCAAACAGCTCTGCTCAATTACTGCCTTTCTAAACGGTTGGTTTCAGCCTTTAGAATTTCTTCTTTTTCTTCTGAGGGCTTAGGCCCAAGAATTCTCAGACTTAGAAGAACAAAAGGTGCAGTCCATTACATTATTCAGCTTCAAGATGCAGTTTTAGAAAATGCCTCCCTTATTTTACTATTTCAATCCCATATAACCTTACCCAAATATCTGAGTATCATAAAGGATGAACTAAGTTAAGCCAGATCTAAACGAAGGAGGTCTTGCAATGCTTGGGATCACTTGTGTGTTATTTGGAGTTTTTCCCTCTTTATCTAACCAGCAGATTTTACACACCATATTGTAACTGGGCTATAATGGCTTTAAGCCCTGATGAGGAGACTATTTGAGATTTGGAGAAAGAGTTTCTTTCAAAATGGAATTTTCTTAAAAGAATTTGCACTGCATATAAGTGGTTGCCTGAAATACGACATTTCCGGTCTCAGGTGATTTGCCAATAACTAAGGTGGCAGTAAAAGTAAAGCTCTGAACTTTCCTTCCTGCAGAGGCATTAGTGGTACCCCAACATCACAGCCTGTGGGGGGAGTGTCTGGTTTGTTTGCATGTGGCTTAAGGGCCTTTTTGAGTGTCCTGTTTGGCTACTAAAGGTTGCATTTTGGTATCTTGACACCTCCTGTCTTCAGTGAATATCCTCTAGCAAACCTTGTCGTGGCAGTTTCAAGATTTTAGAGCCTTGCAATGATCTGTTCCTCCCCTCCTCCAGCAGTGGTGGCTTGAGGGAGTTACATGCTTGTGCTCAAGTCACTTGAGTATAAAATCCGACGTCTGGGCTCAAAAACAGCTGAGGGGACTGGATGGATTCAAGGGAAGGTGGCAAGCTCTGGGAGTGCTGGCTGTTGTGGCAGGAGGGACATGCTTCATTCTCCTGGCTCTGCTGGGACAGCAGTGACTTTCAGCAGGGGTGCAGGATGATCAGCTAACAGCACCAGTGCATTAATGACCAAAACATTGGCCAGGGGACACTTGAAAGACTTCACCTGACTCTAGTGGGCATAGCAGAGAGCAGCACTATCCAGACAGCCTTTTTCATCTCATAGATATCCTTTGAGCAATCAATAATTGTGGGTTGGGCTTATTGGTGAGCTGGTTTAGGCAATCTCCTGTCAACTTTCATATGGCCTTCCTTGTGTACATCTCATCCTTATATGTATTGATGAGAAGTCTGTAAGCATCTCTGAAGAAGAAACAAAGGAAGAAAATATTTCTGTGTCTAGTATCCCTTTGTTATATAAAGGGACTCTCATGTGGTTCAGGAATTGATACAAAGGCATTCTGATTCTGCAGCTTTTTTGTCTGACCTCAGTCCATTAACTGCAGCTTAAAAATAAAATTGGGAGAGTTTGTAATCTCCAGCATGGGTCTTGGTTCACCTTTGTGCCAAGGCTTGGAGATACCTTCTATGCTTCTTAGTCTTTGCTGAGCCTGGTGGCCAGATGGCAGGAGGTGGCTGTGCCTTTCCTTCGAGGCACTGGGACTTGGGGCAGGAGAGGTTTCCTTCCTGACCCAGCCTGGCCTCCCACACCACCAGGCAGCTGCACCTTCCTACAGCTCCCCGTGTGCCCTAACCACAGCCAAGCATGGCAGCAGTCTCTTGGGGTTCTTGGGTGTTCATTTGGGAGGTGACAGGAAGGTGGAAGTTGGAGATTGTCCTCTGCCTTTGAGTCTCCAGCTGCTCTCCAGGTTGCTTTATGGTCAGAAGAGACTTTTTCTGGGGGGGTCAGGATATGATTCCCCAGGGCAGCTGGTGAGGCTGTGCCCTGAGTTAACTGGTACAGCCTGTGACAGATGGTGGGAGCTGGTGTTGGCAGCACCGTGTTTCAAAGGCTGGCCAAGCTCCAACAGCACAGGGAGAGAAGAGGTCTCCTGTGAGCAATGAACTGTTAATTTCTGCAGTCATTACCAATGCTTTCTTTATTGATCTTGTATTTGTACTTCCTCTCCCACCTACAGATGCTTTAGTGCAATATGGAACTTAGGCAATTGTTTTGATTTAAATACTAGGAGAATTTGTTGTAAGTAGCCATTGCTGTCTGTAGAACTGAAAAAATAGTGTAGTGAGTTGCTATTCTCTGGCTTTGTTCAAGCAACTTCATTAGCAACATGTTACTGTACCATGTGCCAATACTGGGCAACAGGCAACTTTTCTGAGTGTTTGGAGGAATTTCATCAGTGTTGATCCCCCAGCCACAAACCCCAAAGTCCCCACGCAGCTGGTAGCAGCGGGATTTATTTTGGCATGTGGTAATCATCTGGGCCTCTAGTTGCATGGAATAATAGTGCTAATAAGATGATGTGCTGAAATTCCAGGGTATGAACTGATTTACTGTGGCAGGTTCTCATCTCCTGCCTGCCAAGATGCAACTCCTTATCACTTCCTATATAGCAACAGATCACCTGCCTTTGCCCTTTCCATGAAGGGATATATTCTCAAATTAATGTTCATTTGTATATGTAAAAATAGCTGGCAAAACATAACTCTTCATAAAATGTAGTGACCCCACAGTCGGTCATAAATCAGAAGTACAGCTAATGAATCCTGATACCTTTTACAAGGCCAAGACTTGACAAAATGGATTTTGAAAACGTTCTTCTTCTGAGGGGTCTTTTATGGCTTTTATTTTGTGACTAGCAGTAAATGTTCAGACTTCTCTAAGGGCAGTGGCTGATTCTCCCATTGTAACTAATACCTTGCCACCTGTCTTTCTAATGAAAATTCTTTGAAATTAGTAAGGCAATTCCAATGTGTGTCATTCCAAAGTAAATAACTTCAGGGTATTGCTTACAAATATCAGTATATAGGCTTTCAGTGCTTACCACGGAGCACATTCTGTGCATAGTTTTGTTTTGTTTCACAACAGTTCTTTTTTTCTCTCATCAGTGTACCAGGATGTTGCATGTCACTCCCCTTCTGGCACTTTCTTCTCTTTCTTCCTATAGGCAATTAGTCCTTACTTGCCAAGGCGGGATCCAGTTTTGAAACCTCTGATCTATGAAATGGTCCTGCATGAGTTTTTGGAGAGCGACTACGAGGTACTGCAGCCTGGTGTGTCTACATGGAGCAGTCACTGCCAGCCAAGCACCCTCAGCAATGTAGAATTCTGACAGCAAATTCTCTGTTGTATTCAAACAGATTATCAGTGGACAGTTCCACAATAATGAAAGCATTTGGAAGTTGGATTTAGATTTTAAGAGAAGAAATAGAATGTTCTTCAGAGCATGTAAATACTGTGAGATTAATTATTTATTATAGATACTGTTATTTTTAGTTTATTGAATGTAGCATAAGTGGCTGAGGTGATGCACAAAGCCTACAGCACCTGAAAGAGACTCAGCTTCATGAATCTTAATAGCATTCCTCTAAGAAGGAAAAATCTGTGTTCTGCACTGTGCACGTAAAAAGTTGCTTAAAGGTGAAGCACAGCAGGCATCATCTCAGAGGCTTAGCTGAGGCTTTGATGTTTCAAATGGCCCATAGGCCATTCTTTCTGTTTCTGTTACAATCTCTTATACTTTTAGGGGTTTGCAACCCTTATAAAAGAGTGGCCTGGAGATCTCTACAACAACACCATCATAGTTCAAGCTGTAGTGGATCACCTGAAGAAAGATCCACAGAACAGGACTTTGCTACGAACACTTGCAGAATTGTGAGTACAGTTTTTAATTCCTCTTACCAAAAGTACATGTGAAAGAGTGTACTGTACTTTATCAATATTTCCTTAGCACTCTTAGCACAAATACTCTTTGTTTCAGTCTACAGAGAATTGGCTTTCTCTCCTCTCCACTCTGCTGACTGCACAGCTTAGCCTTCCTAATAAAGTTCACATCGTATAGGAAAGCAAATTGTTAAGCATGAGATTGGATTTCCTACTCCTCTTTCCAAACTAAATAGCTGGCATTCCTCTTTATGCTGTCAGAGGAAACCTCTTCTGTGAAGTGTGCCTTTTGGAATTACCTGCAGGCAAATAAAATGTTGGGGTTATTGCCCACTGTTTAAGGAGAAGTTACTGCATGGCTGGAAACATGTAACTGGAAAATGGGCCAAAACTGATCTGGTTCCTGGCCACTTTGGACAGGGTGAAGCTCTTCGATTTGCTCAGCCTGATCACTATGTTAAGTTCTTTTTGCACTGCTTTTTTGAAGAAAGCAAAACTACTCTCTGTTACTATGTTATTAAAATTTTTAGAGAACAGTGTTTTCAGCCCAAAAAATGAAAATGCAGAAAACCACAGGTCAGAACACAAATGCAGTGGCCAATAGAAACAGAGGTGAAATTCATGTTGCTTGGTGTTTATTTCCCTCTGACAAAAATGAATCCTAACGAGTGTATCCTAACAAGCTTTATGTACTAGAGTATGTTTATATTTTCCTTCCTAGGTGATTTTCCCACACTTAGGTATGTGAGATCACACTAATAAACCCCTGTTTTTATCAGGTATACTTACGACCAGCGCTATGGCAGAGCCCTAGAGATCTACCTGACTCTCAGGCACAAAGACGTCTTCCAGTTGATCCACAAGCACAATCTCTTCAGTTCTATCCGAGACAAAATTGTGCTGCTCATGGATTTTGATTCAGAGGTATGGTGATCTTAATGATTTGATATTCACTTTCCACTAGAGATATTTTAACAGATTCAAAATAAATGAGCTGAAGGTAGTGTTGAGGCAGAGAGTGTGTTTGCTGTGTCTGGATACATTCTGGGGTAAGGAAGATTATGTTTGCCCAGACTGCAGAATAATTGACCAAGGATTATTTTTTCCTTTGTATTTCCATTTGTATTTCCTTTCCATTTCCATTTGTCACTCACAGTGAGAAGAGTGCCAGATCCAAGGTCATTGTTGTGATTCTCAAGTCACAACATTGAATATCATTTCACACAGTATCATTTCACCATGATATTCTTTCTGTATTTCTAATCAAATAATGCTATTAATAAGCCAAAGAAAGAAGACAGCAAATTTATTTAGGTATCTGTTAAATGTACTTCCCACTTTCCTTTCACTGCACTCAATTAATCTGCTTTTGAAAGTTTGCAAGGTTATTAAATTCCAAAAATCAGGAAGTGTTTATTTTCTGCTGAATTCTGTCTTCTTTCTTTCCAGCTGGCTATAAAATCTGAGCCAATGAGTTTTGGTATGATCCTTGGGGAAGGGCAGAGGACGGGCAGGCTCTGATCTCTGCTCTGTGGGGACAGGGACAGCACCAGGGAATGGCTGGAGCTGTGTCAGGGCAGGGTCAGGGGGGATCTCAGGGAAAGGTCCTTCCCCCAGAGGGTGGTG
>JAWWMO010000083.1:49516581-49532131 GCA_035047845.1 Dendrocincla fuliginosa | reverse complement strand
GGCACAGCCCCAAGGCTGCCAGAGCTCCAGGAGGGTTTGGGTGATGCTCTGGGGCACAGGGGGTGACTCTTGGGGATAGTCCTGGGCAGGGCCAGGAGTTGGACTCGATGATCCTTGTGGGTCCATTCTAACTGTGCATATTCTGTGATGCTGTGACCAGTGAATAAGCATAATTCTTTGTAGAATGTGAGGAAATGTGTGGACTGTTTCTTACCTGACTTCTCTTTCTTTATTGTAGAAAGCGGTAGACATGCTTTTGGATAATGAAGATAAAATTTCTGTGAGTATAACAAGTCCATGGCATGGCAGTGCAATGCCACCTTGCATTGCCTGTCCTTTCAGCCCTGTAAATGTGCTGTTTATCACAGGTTTCTTTTCTTTCAGATTGACAGAGTCGTGGAAGAATTAGAAAACAGGCCTGAGTTACAGCACGTGGTGAGTATTTCTATATTCTGCTGATTTCAACTTGAGCTGAATAAACTCTTTGCCAGATAAACCTTTAACAGGTGTGTTTATCTTGTCAGAGTGCACCTGACACTGAAATGTCATAACTCATCAGAGCCAAAGTGGCTGCTTCTGCAAATTGACTCTAACATGGCCGTAGCATCTTTAAAATAATAAAATGATTTTAAAGTGTCTACCTGTAAGAACTTGATAACATACTTCTTGCTTATCAATATACCATGAAGTCCTTCTTATAGCATTGCAGGCACTTGTATTCTGTGGTCAGTTACTTCTTGCTTGTATCCCTCCTTTTTCCCTACATAAAAATGGGATTGCTTAGTGGGTGCAGCTCTGAAATATGTTTGGCTGATCTACAGAGACAGTGAACTGCTTGTCTGTTTAGATCTGTAACTTCCACGTGCTGCAGGAGTGTTCCTGTGTGCACAGAATTGCAGTGTCACTGTGAGGCTGTGGCTCCACACTGCTGTTCCAAAAGCACCTCCTTGGGTTGAACACGCTGTCAGTGGAATACATAACGTGTGAGCAAGGGCTTGGGCTGTGTTGGGAAGTTTAACTTGCTGCTGTGTACAGATAGGCTGCAGGGGACTGATCTGCTGAAGAGCTGACTGCTGTGGGAGAGGTGTGACTAGGGGGAGCAGATCTATGAAATGTGCAGCCACCCCACAGGAGCTTTGCAAAGGTGACCCACTGACTGTCACTTTAGGGAAGGGATGCATCTGTTTCAAAGTGTGAAGCCTCCTTCCACTGGAATAAAAGTGGCCCTCATCATTGTTTTCAAGGCTTTTCTGTGCTCAGATAGGAAGGAACTTTGCCCAGTATCCAGACTTCCAAGATCCTTTGGGTAAAACATTTCAAGTGGTAAAAACCACTTCACCCACAGAGTGGTTTGGCACTGAACAGGCTCCCAGGGGAGTGATCACATCACCAAGGCTGGCAGAGTCCAGGAAGCATTAGAACAGGCACATGGTATCACTCCTGGGGTGTCTGTGCAGGGCCAGCACGTGGACTTTGATGACCTTCTTTCAACTCAAGAAGTTCTATAATTCTGTTAATAATACTGTATAAGTGGGTTCAAGTTCTAATTCTTTTTTGATTCCTAGTATTTGCACAAGCTTTTCAAAAGAGACCACCATAAAGGCCAACGATATCATGAGAAACAGATCAGCCTTTATGCTGAGTACGATCGACCAAACTTACTGCCATTTCTCAGAGACAGCACCCACTGTCCACTGGAGAAGGTAAGCCCCCAGAATGGAAACACAGGTTTTTATGTCTGGCCTGTAGCTTGCAGTGCTGTGAGTTTCTGACTGTGTCTGGTACTGCCCTCTACTGCCAGAGTGAGGGATCCTTTGAGTTTATGACAATCCCCTGCAGCAGTTTGATTTGCATAGCTGCTGAGAGACTTTATTCTCTCAACTCTCAGGGCAGGAATTAGTGGGTATTTTTATTGCACAAGTTCTGAATTCACACTTGATACATACCTACAGCATATCTATTCATCAGTGCCTGGCCTGACTGAACAGCAGGTCCTGGTTGCAAGAAGTGGACAATCATTTTGCCAAATCTAGAGAAATGTTGAGAAATCAGTAGCTGTAACTGCAGTGTTTCTACCTTTATATTCTAAGGTCATAAGTTTCTTTTGAATAATATACACAGTATAACAGTCACTGAACTAACAGCTAAAAGTATTTTGTCTACTTCAGGCAATAGACTTGGGGGTTTACAGAGTTCCAAGTTTTTTGTCTACACTATTGACTTACTTGTTTTTAACTTTTTGATTCTCTTAGTGTTTGCCTTGTGTATTTTTTGTGCGATCACAGTTTCATATATAAAATCTTACCTTCCTTTTGGGGTTTTTTGCTGCAAATTAGTTTCAGTTCTTGCAGATTCAGCCTCCTGTCTTCAGTGATGGGTGATGCAGGAAAGTGCTGTGTGAAACTGATGCAAGCTCGTTGCTGGCACTGCTCTGCTAAACAGGAATAGGTCAGAGACCCATGAACTTGTGGAAGGTGTGGTGCCATAATCACCAAAGTGAGAGAAAAGGATGTTAGAAAAAAGGTGCCATTCTAACCTTAATATGTTTCAGTAAGAACCTAAGGAAGAGAAGAAAAATATCAACACTACACTTCAAAACTTAGTTGAATTTATTGTCACTACTAATTCTGTACTTATGCCTCTTGCCACACACCATATAGTAACACTTTTTGCCACATATAAGTCTTCCTTCTAAGGGAATAAAAATGGGACTAAGAATTTCCCAGTTACCAGTATTTTCAGTTCCTGTTAAGCAGGTTCCAGTGCAGTGTATAAATTGCAAAAAAGCAATTTATGTTTGAAAAAAATCACTCTCATTATTACTCTAATGAAATTATAAACACAGCAGGAAGAAGTACATCTTGTTCTGTAGAAGTAAGCCCCTTTTTTTATTCAAGTGCAGTTTAGCAAATGCTTTATGAAATGCACTCAAAGGGAAATAGGAATGTTCCCTGTTTTCCTCCAGAGGGAGCATGACAATCAGGAAACGTGCAGCATCTGGAACTACTGACTACCTGGTGCTTTATGGTTCTATCTTCTAAGTGGAGAGGGATAAAGAACCTGTCAGCTGTGTTTATAACTTACTAGTATTATTCATACCTTCATTCACCTGAAGTATCTGCTTGGTAGTTCAGTTACCCCTACCCCCAAAATTCATTGTCCAGACCTCTAATCCTCATAGTAACTCATCTGAAATAATGAGAGTGGAAGGAAAAGTTAATTCCTGCCTACATTTTTAGTTGTAGCTGTATTTTATGCATTTATACTTTTGATCTCCAAGTGAAAAATCTTTTCTGGTAAACAGTTGTCTTTACAGGAATGCTTTGAATCTTGTGCTTTCTGTTTCCAGTTCTGTTTCCAGTTTGGAAACAGACATGGCATCATTACTGTCGTATCAGCCCTGCAGATACTGTGTTACTAAAAACTTATTGGTCATTACTTTGGTAGTTTTGATAATTAGGCTGATCGTTACCTGCCCTGTCCCCAGATTTATTCAGTCTCAGAGAAGAATTTACAGAGTGTCATGGAGTTTCTCTTCTTAATTAATGCATGACAGTGCTTATTAAGGGAGCTGTGTTTCTGTCAAAATGAGTAATGTAACTTGGGGGAAGAATATCTTTAAGCCTCTTGCAGCATTTGAGACCAATAAAATTTCATGTTACATGGGTTTCTTATGTTCTCTTCCCTCCTCTCTTCCCTTAAATTCAAGGCACTTGAGATCTGCCAACAAAGGAACTTTGTAGAAGAGACAGTCTATCTTCTGAGTAAGTAGTGCTCAGTGGGATAAATTGCAACACACTTTTAATCTTGTAATAAAGTTTATGCTGTGAAAATGTCTAATATTGTTTAACATGCTCTCCCAGAGACAGTTGGTGTGCACTCAGTACATCCAAAGAACATTATTTAGAAAATAAAACAAAGCACTGGATAATTAATGTGATGTCTGAAGTCCATATGTTGTGTTACTGTGTTTCTGACTCGGTGTTTTAATGGGGTTTTGGAAGTGAATGGGGGGCTATGGGAAACAGGTTGGGAGGGGAGGTATTTTTGATGAAATCTCCAGGAGAAGAGTAATATTGTCAGTTTTGAAGAGAGAGGAGAAATAAAACAAAGGTTTTATTCTGAATACATCTCAGAAGCTTAGTATTATCTTTTGCTGAGATCAAAGATATGCTTATGTTGCCTTCTATCTTTTCCTTTATTTTTCATAAAATTAATTGTAAATTAAGTCCTCCAGCTGGCCAACAATTCAATGTCTGAATGAGAGGCATTGTAAGACTAAATTTTTTATGTACGTTTATGTATTAGTCATGAACAGAATAGAAACCACTTTTTTAAACAATCTCTGGTATAGTAAGAATGTTCTGTGGACCATTTGGGAGAAGAGTAGGATTTACTCACGGATTTATTTAAAGAATAGTTCATCATTTCTACTGATTCTGCCTGTTTCCTCCTCTTATTTTTCATGGGTGTAAGCTGTGCTATACTTACTGCAAATAAAGAGTGATCATCTGGGCTCTTGAAAGGGCCCATAATTTCATATCATAGTTTACATGCATGCACATACACACACTGCCCCTCATGTCACATGTTGCTGCAGTTCAGAACCCTTAATATGACCCAAGACATCCTTGAGAAAGCCTCCAGGTGCCAGCCCAGCAAGGTGCTCCCAGCACTTCCTTCCTCAGGCGGTACTGATGGCTCTGGGGTTTGCATTCCTACACCTGATTACCTTAGTTGAGTTCCTTTGAGTCAACTTCACACTTACAAAATTCGTAATTGAAAGAGCTTCTTAAAGCCCTGAGCTTTGATAAGCACTCAGTGTTTGTAATCTCTTCACTTGTTTTTCCTTGCAGGCAGGATGGGTAACAGCCGCAGCGCCTTGAAGATGATAATGGAAGAACTGCAAGATGTAGATAAAGCCATCGAATTTGCCAAGGAGCAGGACGATGGAGAACTGTGGGAAGACCTCATCTTATACTCCATTGACAAACCACGTGAGTGGGGTGGCTGCTGAGAAGCCTGACATGTGTATGTTTTGTGGGATTCTGTTGCAATGAAAGGACTGAATTATTCCTGTGTTTGTTAGAGAAGGTGTTTATGTATGACCAGGGAGCTGTTCTGGTTTGGGAAGCACAGCACAGCTGCCTGCTGTGTAACAACTCCCAGTAAGGGTGTGCTGCAGGATGAGCACTTGGAGGTTCAGCTCTTGACTAAGCTCTGCAGAGTTATGTCCCTAATGACAGTCAAGGGGAAAATAGTGCTTTTAATTCAGCAGAAAGAGGCTTTATTTGTAGACAGCCCCAAAACACAGTCTGCAGGCTTGATGAGAATTTTGTGTTTATTGCAACTGCTTCCATTTCAAATTCTGAAACCTACACCTTTCTACCCCTCAGTAAAATAACTAATTTATTTTGTTTCTGTGTTACAAAGATAAGATCTGTAATAGTGAGTGCATTTTACCTTTCATCCGTTGCATGAATAGCTACTCCAAGTTGAAAGTTGAGATGGAATCAAAACATAAGCAACATCAGTGTTGCTCAGGAGGCAGATTCAGAGAAGTTCAAAAGACTGGGAAATAAATTTTTTAACTATCTACTCCATTTGTTTTTAAAACCTCTTCTGGGGCTCTAAATCAAGACTTTAAAGTCTCTCTTGGGTTCTGTTTTCTGGGGGATTGAAAGTCTTGTAGAATTAGTGTCAGAATATGCACCTTTTCATCCCTTGGCTGCTGTTTCTGACAGGAAGAAGTGACCAGAATCTGTTACTGCTTTAGAAGAATGACATTCTCAAGTTACCCATATTTAAGTGCAGTCCATCACTAAGAGTGATGCTACAATCAGTGACATTTTTAAAGCAAAAGGGATTCAAAGCATGTAGAATTCTTGCAGTTCCATCTTCCTATATGCAGAGCAACTCCAGCCATGTTCCTCAGTTTGGGAGGTTGAATTAAAAACACAGCCTTGAAGTTCATCCTTGTAGTGTTTTGTTTAGCCAGATGCTCTTCCAAAAGCAAAAGATTTCTCCTGTGTCACTCACCAATGTTTAGAAACATGTTGAAATTAGGTTAGGTGCTTGAAAATTTGTTTTTAAACCCTGGAACTGGGAGTGGAATAGGCACATAATGTAGATAATTTTCTCACTGTTTGCTCGAGTGCCCTTGTTATTGAATCAAAATACATTATTTACTTGTGGGTTCATGCTGAAGACTCAGTTACCCCTTTTCTAAATACGCTGGAAGTTCTGTGAATTGGCAATCCTTATCTTCCTCTCTTCCCCAAAAGCTTGTGTTCCAGTGAATACAGCTGCAAGAAATGCAGCAAGACTGTGAAACAGCCTTGGTGTTATTGCTTGGTAGAGAACTGTCATGGGATCAGCCAAAGCCTGCACTGTGTTACCAAGGCATCCTTTAATCAGGTGTTTGGCTGGGTTGGTTTTCTTAATTTCTCTGCCTCTTGGTTTTCACAGCTTTCATTACTGGTTTGTTGAACAATATTGGAACCCATGTTGATCCTATCCTTTTGATCCACCGCATTAAGGAAGGCATGGAGATTCCCAATTTGAGAGACTCACTGGTGAAAATTCTTCAGGACTACAACTTGCAGGTAAATATTTTATTCTTCACATGGTACCCAGAGAGACAGCAAAACCTCTTTGTCACTGAACATCACGAGAAGTTACTGTTATGATTTGTTCAGTCATCTCTCATGAACATTGTGGGTTGGTACAATACTGTGACAGAAACAGGAGAAATTTGTTAAGATCTCTTGATGGCTTCTGGCTCTTCTAAATGTCTCTCATGCTGCCATCAGCCTGCTAAGTAGAACTTGCATCGTCTTGGGTGATTCAGACTATTTGACACTGCCCAACTGTCCAATATTGGAAGGTCTCATGACAAGTACTTTTAACTCTGTTTCACATATGAGGAGGCAGAATGCAATGTGCCCTCTCTGAAGCATTCACCAGGTATTAGAGCCTGTATGAGTTGTCATATCAACTGAAGGAAGATGAACTTTTAAAATCAAATTCATATCTGTTGTGCAGAATGTGCTGCTGTCTATGCATTTAAAAAAAGGACTGCTCATTGGATTATGGGATTTCTTATCCCAGCCTATGTGCAGTTCCCTACATAATAGTTTCTGAGGCATGTTTATAAGAAATTCCAAGAAATGTACCCTTCCCTGAAAGCAGCAACACATACTGGTACTTTGAAATAGCCACAGTCATAATCTAAAGTCCATATAAAAATAAAATTATGGAGAAACCTTGGAAAGGCTTAAACCCTGCCCTGAAGGGAGTTATAGGCTTTCCCTGGCCTGGCAGGATACCAACTGTGACCTTACAGTAACCATCAAACCCATCTATTTGCTTGAGATATTGGATGTCTAATAGCAGATGGGGAACAAATGTTTGAGGCTCTGAAAATTGGAATTTCAGCTGCCTACAGGCTCTGTTTTCTTGGACTCTGCATAGTCACACTGCAGATATTCAAACTGCTCTCTATCTTTCTGTCTCTCAGCAGTGAGATGCAGAGCAGCATCGCAGAGAACTCGAGTTTGGGACTCCTTTTGTAGCAGGGAGATTTAAAGTATGCTATTTCAAAGTAGCATTTTGCATTGCTTCTTCTCCTGACACTTTCTGTGTGCGAGGAACCTCCAGAGATAAATGGACACATGTTTGCATATAATGCATGCTGTAACATTACTGCTGGGTTTTAACTGACTTCATGAGACATTAATATCCTTCCAAAATGATGCCAAATACCATGCTGCCATTCAAGAGCTGCATGCTAATCTTGCTGCTGTCAGTACCACCACTGATCCTGCTGTTCCTGCATTCTCATGAAATCCAGATGTGATTTCTGTTGTGTCTGCAGGCAGACTGAGGAGGTGCTGAAAGTGTAGCTGCAGCTTTGCCCATACACACAGTGCACTGTGTGGCTTCAGACAAAACTGATGACATCATTTGGTCAGACTTTGGGGAGAGAATAATTTTGTCCTCAAATACCTTTTAAAAGATTACTTGTGGATTAAAATGATGTATTTAACCTTCAGAGTGCTATCTAAAATTATTTGCTGTTAGCATTGAAATGATTCATGGACTTCAAATTAATTCATTTTGAAGTAGAGATGGGTAGCTTTAGGGCTAAAGTTTAGATTCCAGTGAAATAATAGAAAATAGGGAAGTTTAATGTAACTTGTGCTTGGCTTACTTGTAGAATAGAAAACCATATAGCCAAAAAAAAAGGCTATATTTCTTTAGAGAAATGTAAGCTATAGCTTAAAATAAACCTGTTCCTTAAGCATTACTGGCAATGTAAAGTGCACAGTTTAAGAACAGATGGTGTATCTACATTGCAGTTTAGAAATGGTACCACAGCTCTTGCACACTCCCCAAAGCTCAGGGCATGGCTGGGACATCAGGTAAGTGTCTGCAGAGCCTCTCAGTGCTCAGGGCAGTTCTGCCCTCACCCCATCATTGCTGCTGCCCAGTTAGCTGGTTTAAAGCTGGTCTGTGGTGTGTTTGTGGGATGGATGCCTGGTCACACCTCTGCATCGGGTCGTGTAGGTTCATTGTGAGAAGGCCATCACCTTTATTCTGCCCTGGCACAAATCTTTCACTTGTGGTAAAAACTTCCTGATGTGCAGCACATAACATACCATACATTTGAACTCACACAGAAGTGAAAATTCCATTGGCTAGGAACTTCTGTAACTTCAGCTCTCTGGACCTCAAGCTCTGTATGGACTTAAGTTTTATTGTTCTGATTTTCAAAGGCAAAAGGAATCTTGTGGCACAGTCCACAGAGGAGGAGTGCAGGTGAAGGGAGTACCTGCTGCTTGACTTGCAAGTCACTGCCCAGCATGAAAACTCTGCTGTTCTTTTCATATTGTTGGCTTCCCAAAAGGTGTTACAGCTGTGCCATCATATTATGTATTGGTGGGCTCCTTTTGCAAGCCCTGATAAGATTGTTTTGTACTTATGTAAGTATGCAGATATAAATTTCATATTATGCTCCTCAATTTCCATGCCAGGAAACTTTACATTAGGTGTGATTCGAAATCTGGGTAGGAGCTAAAAGTAGTGCCTTTGACAGACTTTGTCTTTTTGAAAACAATCCCTTACATCCCAGCAAAGGCAAGTAAATCAAATGGAGTGGCTGCCAGAGCACACCCTGTGTGACTTACAGTGTGCATCAGAGAATCCAACTAGGAAGTCTACTAATGCAGCAAAATTTGTATTGTAATTTTTTTTTTAATCTGGACTCTTCCTTGAATGATTTTTTTATTAATTTTGGCAGATTGTAGACTGATGGCTTCACTCTAACAAATTGCCATCTACCAGATGAACCTGCAGCTGTTCTGTGTGCTCCTCTAAGCTCACCTCAGCTCTAAAGTGATGTGGTTAACCTGTGGAATCTGATCACTACCAACCATCTCAGCTTGGCACTAAGGCAGAACTAGATATTATTTTGGGTAAAGGTAAATATAGTTATGTGAGACTTTCTTCTTCACCTACAACTTCAATTAAGTACTACTAATTTGCCTTTTGCTCTGGCACTACAGCTCTGCTTTACAAGTAGGGGTCTATTAAACTGCCTTATAATTCTTCCAGGATACCCTTTTTTATTTTCCAACTTCAGAAAATGCAGTTCTGCCATGAACTTAATTTCTTACCCTTTGCATGCCATTTGTTAGAACAAAACTTCAAGAGATGTTGGTATTCTGAGACTCTTTTCCCCCTGTTAAATACAAAAGCAATGTTAAAATACAAAAGCAATTTGTTCAGAGGCAATTTGTTATAGATTTTGTGGATTAGCCGTTTTACTCAAACATTGACTTACTACTTTGGACTTCGATTGAACCTGATGGGTAACAGACATTCATCTGTTCAGAGTTCACATCTGTCCCTGCATAAGGGAGTTCATGAACTAGTTGAATCCAATGATAATCCAGTGAATGCTGCTTGAAACAGCACCTGGAAAAATGGTTAGGTTGTGCTCCTGAACATGACTGAAATGCTGTTCAGACTCCTTGGAGGCACTAGAGGGCAGGTGGCAGCTTGCACAGGGGGACACCTGCCTTTTGCTTGTAAAGACTACAAATAATGTGCTTTTACTTGTGCTAGTGATGCCATTTGGAAGAGTTTGGTTATCTGGCCCTGCAAAACTTGGACTTGCTTGGGTGCTAAACTGAGTCAAGCCCAAATTTATTCCCAGAGCTTTGAGTATACTCTTTCAAATTAACTGCATACTGCAGTGTTTTCCTTTAAAGATAATGTTAGGCATTTGTAAATCAAGACTGTTTTAATTAAATAGAAGGGTTCATACCTTCTGGTTTTAATTATGTGGTAGTATCTTCCCTAATATAGCTAGAAAACAAACTGTGATTCCTTTTTGTAATACATGTTTTGGTTTCAGCCGTTTTCATTAATTTGGTGAAAGGCATCATTTGTGCACAGAACTTCTTTCTGTAGGTGCACAAAGATCAGTTTCATCCTCTGAGTTCTGTTTCTTCTTGGACAGTGGTTTCATTACAGATTTCTGCCCCATGCCAGTTCTAACTAGTTCAACATAATCTTAGGGTGCACAGTTATATATTTCTCCCCCCTGTTAATGATGCTCCTCTCTCTTGCCTTCAGTTTCCCTCTCCTGCTTCTCTTTCTGTAAGTCTTGAATTATCCATCTCATCTTTGAGGTCTTCAGATTTGTCCGTGCAGAAGTGTTGAGATTTATTACCTTGAGAATGGACATTTTATATTCTTCGTTGTGACTTTTCCTTTTATATAATAATAGCTGCCTACTGTATTCCACTTCTGGCTAAATAAGGTCTGACAGTCACTGAGTGTAGTATGGAAAAATCTTAGTAGTGTTTAAATAATGGGATAAAGATAGTGCATGTGTCTTACAAGATATGTTTCATCAGGTAGTTCTGTTATTTCTGGGTTTTAAGGCATCAATCAGCTTTGAGGTTTTCCAGTGACCTAATGATGTCTATTGTTTCCTTTTTTGTTATTCTTTCTTTTTAATGAATTTTTCCTATTGGCAGACTGTATTTTAATCAGAAAATGCCAAGTCACACTCCCATCTTCCCGTTGTGTCTTTGTTCTGCTCCTTTCATTCAATGTGGTCACAGCACCAAGGCTGTCAGAGTTCCAGAAGTGTTTGGACAGCACTCTCAGGCACTTGGTGTGATTCTTGGGGCTGTCCTGTGCAGGGCCAGGAGCTGCACTTTGGTGATTCTTGTGGGTCCTTTCCAACTCAGCATATTCTAGGACTCTGTGCTTGCTTTGCTCCTTTTACTTAAACATGGGTTTTTTTCATGTGCCTATGCTGAGTGCAGCTAGCAGAGACTCTGATACATAACCAAGATCCCCTCCAAGTTATATACCTATCTTTGGCATGTAATTTGTTGATTGAGAATACTTTCAATCAGGAAAGCACTCTTTCTGAAAAATAGTCTCATTCAATTGTCCTTGCCAAAAGTTTCTAGTACTTTTTCAAACTTAGGGACGTTTTTCTGTGTTTAAAACCAAATTTAACATTCTGTGTTGCCCTTGGATAAAGTTGAAAGGGGAAAGACATAGTCAGATAGTTCCTGAGATTATCGGGAGATAAAAATGATTCATTTACTAAGGGTTTGTCTTGTAGAGCTGCATTCAGTTGCTGATGCTCTGGGCTGTTTTATAGCTCAGTGTCTCTAATACTGGGAAGTGTCATTCACCCCCTGGTATGCCCAATTTGAAATGCTCAAAGTGTTACTCAATTTCAATTTTTTTAATGCACTTCAGATTTGCAGTCTTCTGTGCATATCATTCTTGGCAGTGTGTCCTTATTACTTCACAATGAGTACATGGAAAGAGAGGATTTTGGACAGTGGCTGTGAAATCTGTTATTATATTTCTTGTTTGGTATCTGCAGTATCTGCATCTTGCACTGTGTTAGAATGCTCAGTGTCTCCTGTAATGCAGATTATCAGGCCTCTTGAGAGCACTTCTTTTGGTAGCACTGTTCACCTTGGAATTGACTGAATCTCTTTGGAAAGCACTTTTCAGAGGAATTGTTGTCCTGGAAAACAAATTGCCAAACATCAGTGTGGGAGGAAGAAGAAAAAATTCCACAAGACTTACTTGAGTTTGTCATATTTTCATACATGCTTTGTTAAGTATTGTGAAATAAGGCTCTGTATGATTTGTATGCCCTTGATTCCCCTGTGTGTCACAACAGTGTCAGGCAATGACATGGCAATGTGATGAAAAATACCAAGTAAGCTGAAAGGGAGCTGTGCCTTTCACTAAAGAGGAATGAACTCTGGACCTTTGGTTAGCTGTATGGACATTTAATACTGTTACAAATATGTTTGAACATAACACATTCTGAATTTCTCTGTTTACAAAGGGTTTATGATAATCAAATGGCTTTTCTGAAAAAGACAGGAAAGATACGGGTAGAGGGAGTTTTGAAACATTTTGGAAACCAGTTCTGAGGGCCACTGTAAAAATTCCTCTCCATTGTAATTTGTTAATACCATCTCACAGGAAGAAGACTCTAATTTATTATAATAGTGTATTTGTAAAGGATTTCATTGTTTTGTGGGCATGTTTTTATATTGTGGGGTTTTCATTTAGGTAGAGTTGATGGTGACAAGAGGTTCCTCCTTTCACTCCTTGATAATAGCTTGGAAAGACCTCTCCATCCCCTGTACTCGAGCCCTTGGCAGCCTTGCCAGGGGGGTTGATGTGCCCATCCCTTCAGCCCCCCCTGTGCTTTGTGTTCTCTGCACCAACAGATCTTGCTGCGGGAAGGCTGCAAAAAGATACTTGTTGCTGATTCCCTTTCTCTGTTGAAGAAAATGCATCGAACTCAGATGAAGGGTGTTCTAGTAGATGGTGAGTACTGAGGAAACATGATGACATTCTAGACTGTGAAGGCTTTAGCTTGGTGTAGAGACCCCCTGCCTGCTTTGGGAGCTGCCCAAAAGCCTGTGCTGTACCTCCTCTGTCGAGTGCAGTAGGATACTCACTGCTTACCCCTTTTGCAAAACAACTACTTGTATGTCAAAAACTACAACACCCAGCATGCAGCGTTTTCCCTTGGTCACTTTCTACATAGCCAGGACTGTTTTGTGTCCTGCAGTTTGTCTATAAAGGTGAAAATGCTGATTAGTGCTAACAGGGATAGTCAGGTGACAATAAGGTGCAACCAAAGCAAAGGCCATGAGATGGTTGTCAGAAAGAGTTGAAAACATTTTGCAAGATGCTCATAAGCAGTGCTGTAACTCACACCAGCTGAGTGTCAGTAGCAAGAGGCAGAAGCTGACAGGACTGCAGATCAGAGCTTCTGCCCCCAAATGCTTTAGAGTTATCAGCAGCCACCCAGTGCTCCTCCTCCTCAGTTTGCCTTCTGCTTCTGCAGTGCTGATCCTAAACAGCCTCACTGCTGCAGTTCTACCATCATCAGAGTCACAAGATCTAAATATTTGTCATGCTGTTGTTAGAACTCCTACTTCAGTATTGCTCTTCAATTTTTAATAGATTTAGTTAGGCATCTTAAGTAAATGCTTGAAGACCAAGCTCTGTGTCTGTAATAGCAGTATGTTCATGCCAGCTTTATGAAGGAGTAAGCATGGAGTTTGTTAACAAAGCTCCTCTAAGTTTTCTCTTTTTGTTTTTCCAGAGGAGAATATCTGTGAATCGTGTCTGTCTCCAATACTTCCCTCAGGTAACTTTTTGAGAAGAAAAGGAGATTGTAAATTTTTTTTCATTATTATTATTGTAAAAGGAACTACTGTTTGCTTTTGTTCATAAAAATGTGTGGCAGCCTCCCTTGGTGACCACTGTATAAATTCCAATCTCCTATGCAAAGGTTGCTTTGGAATTCTGACATGGGAGTGGAGTCTAATTGGACCTCTTTTGTTGCAGTAAACTCAGATATTCATTCTTACTCAACTTTGGCTTCCTTATTTTCTGCTTTGAATACATGGAATTCAAGGGAGCTTTTAATTCCATCAATATATGTCTTCTCAAAGATTATTAAACCACAAAATGAAGCTGCCACCAAGTCTTGTCTGCTTCTGTTGTACAGTTTAGGCTCAACTTGTAGATCATAAAGTTTTATGGAGTATACTTGTGTGAATGGTGGAGAACTCGTGGCTTCAGTCACTGCTGCCCTATTTGATACAACTTACAACAGGCTGTAGTTTTAAAACATCTTCCAAAGTTAGTTTTGAAATTAGAAATTCAGGATGTCATTTGGGAGATGTACATTCTGCAAGGCAACTGTAGTTCAGAAATATCAATGTAGTTAATGAGCATCTTAAGAATTAATTGTGCTGGGAGAATATTTGTCATGGCATCTTTAAACAGGATATGTCAGATGAAGCATATGTATGGCTGGGGTTTTTTGTTTGTTTGCTAAGTGTTGATAGCCCAGTAGAATCACTTACAGTTTTTTAATGTTTTCTACCATTTTTCACTTAAGTAAATAAATAAATAAAAGCAGCTATTACTGTGATCACATGCAGCAATGTAGAGACCAGGAAAATCTGGGGGAGCTGGATGTGCTAATGCTTTGAGGTATTTGTGTCGAGAAAATGGGACCAAAGAGTAGGAAGTGGATGATGCTCATGGGTGAGGTGGTGGATCTTTGAATATGCCCAAATTTAGCATGTAGCATATACTGTATTGACATGAAAAATTCCTGCTGAAAAGGCATTTAAGCCACAGAATAAAACTGGTTTGTAACTCCATCACGGGGACACTTATCATTGCTCTCCATGGTTTCTCTAAGTGAGCCAGAATAATTTGGAAATTAATTCCAGAGATGCTACTTGAAGTGTCCCTGTGTATAACAGAATGTGGGCATATAGTGCTGTAGCTACTGAATCATTTGTTTCACTGCCCTGTTGAAATGAATTTTCTTTTCTCTCTCCCAGATGCATCCAAATCATTCAACGTGGTGGTGTTCCACTGCAGACATATGTTTCACAAGGAGTGCCTCCCCGTGTCTAACACAGTAAGGAACTGGCTTAATCCATGTGACACCTTTGCCAAAGCTAAAATGACACATTTCCTTTGCTTAGCTGTGGTGCTATCTGGAATTATCTTATTGCAGTCATAACTTGTGATGGTACCACACAGCAGTATGTGGCTAAGGACAGGGGCTTAGGGACACTGCAACTAAAGTTCATCCATTGTAAAAAGAAATCACTGCTGTTTGGGCAATGTTTTATCTCTTTCTGCAGTCTGAATATGTAACGCAGCTCTGAGTCATACAGGCAATACAACCTGCCTGACTTTTGTAATTAATTCTTTTCCATTGCAGCTTTCGCTTTAATTAAACATACTTAAAGACAACAGTAAAGGTATTTTCTCAAGTGAGCCATATTAGAGGATTTAATTACTCATTTCAGGGTGAATATTTAAACATCTTTGTAGTCATCTTTATGGTCAGAACGTGCTTTCCTTTATAAGATTTTTTTTTCTTTATTCAATTAATGCAAACCAAAAAAGTAACTGCTAGATAAAGCTGGTTTTGAATTTAGGAAGGAAA
>JAWWMO010000083.1:49489045-49500410 GCA_035047845.1 Dendrocincla fuliginosa | reverse complement strand
TGAATCAGTTGCACTGGAATATTTTAGAGAGCACCTTTGAGAAAAAAAAAAGAAAGAAAGAAAAAAGGGATTAAAAAAGCTCTGGTGACACATCTTTCCTGTGATATGTTTTTACTTGCATATAAATCCATTCTTCATTTACTCTCTTTTTAGCTTCATAAACAAAGCAGAAACGGGTGGGCAAACAAACCATAGTGCAGGCATCATCACTGCTGCCAGAGTTTTATTTTTATTTCTCAATGCTCAGTAAAATGCAGATTGAAACTAAATGCCCAGACCTGGAGATGCTCCCTACACTGATACTTCCAACCTCTGCAGTTTTGGCTACTAGCACTAAGGAATATACAACATGCTCTTTTTAGAGCAAATGGTTTATTCCAAAGTGGGCTTGTTTCCTCCAGCTTATCCATCATTAGCAGTCCCTGCTCTGTCTCCTGCTCTGCCACAAGGCACTGCATCAGCTCTTACCAGCACGTGCCTTGTGTCCTCATCTCCACGATACTCAAAAACATCACTGGGTGATGGACAGGATGGTTGAAAGGGTCTCGTTGCCCTCAGTAAACCTCAGATCAAATTCACACAATTTGGGCTGGCTAATATAATCTTTCTGACCATTCAACTTTTCAGTTTCTCCATAGGCAGATGAATCAACAAAGACCGGTAAGAAGATTTTCCTAATGAAGTTAATTATGCACTTTAGAAGGATCTCTGTAGGTGTAGAAAAATAACACTGGTGCTCTGCTGGCTGCCTTTTGTTGTCTTGTCTGTTCTGGAATTGTATCATCTTTCAGTCAGCTGCCTTGCCTTGTTCTGAGGTGACTTATGCACAGCATCTCTTAGGATTAATTATGGCTCTTCCTAGTGTGTTCCTCTCATGTCTGATGTTCCAGTATAGCCATAAAGGGCATGACCTGATTTATTAAGATATTACAATGATTTATTGGGACTGCTATAAATACCCCACAAGGGATGTACATTTGGAATTCATAAATGCAGTGGTGTAACACATGTAACAATTATGGCATCAAAACTATGTTGTGATCCTGGAAAAACAAAAAATATTTTTAAAATTTAAATCTTCTAAGCTGGTGGTCTTGGCGCAATTTTTGTATGGTTTCATCTTTTACTTCTGCTTCCACTACAATTCACCTGCCACATGTCTTTAAATATTCATTGTGGCCATCTGCCTGAGCCCCGCTGACTGAACTGGATACCACAGCATCACTTGATATGCAGCCCAGCCTCTCCTCCTTCTTCCCTTGCCCCCTCTGGCATTTCAGGCACTCAGCACCATCTACCTGCCTCGAGTTTGACTTTAACCTTCTTGGGGACTTTTCTTGGTGATGACTTTGATTGACCATTTCAAAGTGCTGGCTTTAAAGGCCACAGACAATAGCTGGTTTAGGAGTGTGTTTTCACCTCTCTGTGTAAATAGAGACCAATTTCTACTCAGAGGGCTGCAGGGAGGGGAGATGAAACCCACCCCTAACAATCACCCCAAGGGCTCACAAGGCCATTTGATTTCCACACCAGTCTTAAACCCTGGCCTTGTGCTTTCATTTGGTTCCCTCTAGGAGACAATACACCTGAGGGATTAGGTTTGTACTTTCTCCATTTCAAAAGGAGGCATGTTGCACTTTTACCTAATGGCACTGGTTCACTAAGAAAAATGTATGCCCTGAAACTCACGTTAAAACCAAAAGAAACAGAGGAACTTCTGAGCAAATCTGATCATTGTGTTTGCATGGGCACTGCACATTAAGGTTGGGGAGTACCAAAGCCTGTGTTCTATTGTACTGCACGGGGCCAAAACACATGGATGGGTGCATCCTCCACCTCTGAGATCTGAAACCAAAGCTTGGTCAAGACAAGCAGAAGTTTTCATTTACTTTGATAGCAGCTGGGACAGGCTTCGAAGCCCCAGAACTTCAAAGGAGCTTTGTAGTTCTCTATGACTGGAATTAAAAATCTATGAAAAATGTAAGCAATTCCACCTGGTCCGCTACCAAGAGCTGCTTCTTGATCATGCCAGGTTACAAGAGAGACCAACGTTAATTGGGCATTGATTCATTTTTGGGAACCAGGCAGTAGGTTTGACACTGTTAACACTCATTTGAGTGGTCCTTTAATTTTCACTCCCCAGGTTTTGTGGAAGTTATTTTTATTTTCTTCTAAAAAAAGAAATTCATACTGTACCAAAACTAAATGTGTTATATCTTAGTTATAAACTTACAAAGATGATAATTGATACAGAAACCAGATCCTGTTCAATTGCATCATATGTTTCAATAAGAGCATAGACAACTTCTCCCTGTCTCTTGCTGAGTGGTGTTCACCTTCTCCAAACCCTTTACATAGGAGAGTAATGAATGTTGCAAAAGATGATGTCAACAGAGGGATCTTGTTGGTTCGTGCTGTTCAATGATCCCATCTCACTGCCCTTCTGACATCTGCAGGCTAATCTTAGAGCCTGGGAATTGGCAGCACTTTTGGGTCAGGGTTTTGAGTTATTTCTCAAAGCATGTGGATGTGTGTCACATAAATTCTACATGTTAAGCAATATTATGGTGAGTCACATAATATAAAGCTTGACTTTAAATATCTTTTCACATCTACACTACACCCATCTGGTTCAGTCTGCTTGTGCTCATCTTCATCATGTCCCGCTGCTCCCTACAAGCTCCTGCATCCCCATATGTTGCCCTCCCCTTCCATTAGGGTCAGGTGCAAATAAAAGGCTCAGCAGCTCAGCCTTGCAAAACCTACACTGCAAAGCTGGGTCTGGAGGGACTGAGACAGTGTCCAAACTCATCTTTGCCTGCTGTTTTGTTTTGTTTTCCAGGCTTTGCACATCTCCAGCCAATGTGCTTTCTCACAGTGCCTCCCCACACCCCAGCACTGAGCCCAGGTCGGGCAGATGGATTTAAAACCAGCCTTCAGGTCACACGTGGCCCCCAGATGGGATGCAGGTTCCAAACAGGCTCCTTGGAGCAGCTCTGAGCACGGACACATTTCTGCCAGTTGCTGTGAGATGCTGAAGGCAGGGATGTGTTCCTCATGTGAGTGTGGGTGTAGTGAGGAGTCTTTGTAAAACTCAGCACCTGGCACCTTAAATCATGATTTTTCTTCTTTCTCTGGGTGGGAAGAGTGGGAGGTGAGATTGTTCCCACCCACTTGTCTAGTAATAGTCTAGCATTTGGAGCATCAATTCTGCAAAGAGCCACGGGGGGTTGGTGCTCACCCCTCAAAGCCCATGGCAGTGCTGTGCTTACACCAGGCTGGGGGGCACTCAGCCTGCACTCTGTGGCCACAGCCACTCCTGGATTTCCCCTTGGGGCTGCCCTGACAGAGCTCAGGAAGGGCTTGGCAGCCCCCACATCCCCACCCGGCTCTCTGCAGGGCTCTGGGGGACACCACGAGGGTCTCTCCTGGCATTAGGTGGACCTTACTCCCCCACAGAGCCACTGAAATCCTGCAAATACACCAAAAAGGGGCAGGCTGGCTGGGATTTCCTGAATTTTACAGTTTGCCTCAGGAATCTCAGTATGCTGGCCCTCCAAGCCTATTTGACAGGGGGTGGGGGGATTGTTTGGAGGAAAACTCCCCAAACAAAATAAGAATGGTTAATGGCTCTGGTCCTCATGAAGCAGACTGGTATCCCTGCCCTGCCCATGAATTCTTGAGACATGGTTAGCATTTTATGCGAGTTTTCCATCCCATCCCTGCCCCAGGGGTTAAGCTGGAGGGGCAGAAGCTGTGTGCCTGCCCGTGCAGGGGGGCTGTTCCCAGGGCACCCCACACTGGGTCTCATGGCAGGGTCTGGCACAGAGCTGGAGCCCCAGACACCTCAGCTCAGCTCTCCCCGCTGCTAGCAAGGTGGAGTGACACAAAGTCCACTTCACCCCACACTGAGGCCAAGTAATGAGAAAAAAAGGCTTTCCAAGAAGACTCCTCTTCTTCCTTTCCAAAAATACTCTTTTAATCTTGGTTTTGGATTTTAGAAACATTTTAGCAGCTACTGGCTAGCAGGAAGAAGGGTTTTTTTTGGCAGACACGAAGAGAAGGATCAGAAGAAACTTGTTTCACACTTGCCATACAGAAGCAGTGATGGCTTCAAAGCCTTGTTCACAGGGAGGTATGAACTCCACTGCAATAATTAGCTCTGTGTGTGTCACTGCTGTGCCCCCATCTCTGCAGCATTCCTCAGCAGTCCCTCTGAGATCCTTGCTGGGGTGTGACAGCTGGTGCACATCAGCCCTGACACAGTGACACCATGGACACCTGCCCTCACACCACTAACGCTCTGATTTAGTTATTTATTGCTCATCTATTGTTCCACTCACCTTGATCAAAAATTCTTCCCTTGACATTAAAGGGGACATGACTAGACCTTTTGCTTCAGAAGAAAAGTAGGATGGTATTTGGAAATGCTGGGTTTGAGCAATGCTACCCTGAGGAGAAGAGAAATTGGTGCACGGGGGAAAATATTCCATCAGATCCTGCTCATGTATTTTATGCAAACCCTTGCCCCATCCACTGAAAATCCTCATTCAAGCACAGCACCAAGATGCCTGAGCCCTCAGTCTGCTGTCTGACCCTGTTCCTCCCTTTCTTTAGTGTGAGAGATTTTATGTCCCTGTTTTACAGGTGTTCAGGGAATACAGAGAAATAGGTGATGTCTATGACCTCTCTCCACACAGCAATGCATTCATTATTGATTATACAAGATGTATTCATCTAAAGGCATTAGCAGTTTTAAAAAATGGAATTAATATGTCACAGTCATTGATTCATTGGTTATTAAGATTTACTAAAGGCTTTCCTTCTGAAAGAACATTCTTGAGACCTACAGTTAGGAGATATGGTTATTGTGTGGTTCACTCTCTCATCTTGCTGCCTCCTGTGCCTGAGACACAACAGGGACATACATGAGTAGCAACGTGGGAACATTTGCCAGGACAGTTTTGAAGAGGGGAAAGGGAAGGGAGAAGGTGTTAAAATTCAACTTTCATTTTTACCAAGGCTGTCTCGGAGAAAAGCTGCAAGAAGCTGCAAAGAGATGCCACTAAAATAAGACTAACATACCATTATTAGCTAAAGACAGGATTGTTTTTTCCCCACAGTGTGAGAAAAATCAGTCTCGCGTGCCAAGGATAGGAAGACTGCAGCAGTTGGAGTTTGGTTCCTATAGTGACTGCCACAGCAACTGTGAGCATCCAGCCAAAGTGTCTTCCCATCTGATGGTGGAAAGAGTTCAGAAACATTTCCTCCCAGAGACAGTGGCTGCATGAGGAGCCTCTTTATTGTCATGCATACATCCATAAGAAGGTGAAATGGATCAGAGGTGGAGACGGGGGAAGGACCTAAGAAAGGTTTGCTGTGATCTGGGTGTGAAGATTATTCTGCCTCCAACCCCAGCTGTTTGTTTGTTTGTAGCTCTTTTAAATGCTGCGGGGATACCTTTCTGAGAAAAAGGGAGAAAAACCCAACCAACCAAACAACAAATCCCCAAAACAAACAAACAAACAAAAAAACCCCAAACTAACACAACTTTTCAAATATGCTGAAGAACATGCTATCCACAGCTAAATAACAATCTCTTAGGCCTGTCAGGCCATTTACAGGGAGGACTGTTCTAGCTGACTCTGGGGACAGTTTCCCACAGCATCTGCACAGGACACTTTTGGGATGAATAATAACATATCTGGAGCTACTCTAAATGAAAGATTTTCTTCCTGCAAAGAGCAATGCATGTCACAACCTGCCAGTGTGCTGCTCCTCCTAATTCTGATGAGGGAAGCATTCCCAAAGCTCTGATGCAGAGCACGGTCATGAAACTCAGTTTGGGATTCCTTTGTACAATTTATGGATTATGGTAAAACAAGTCAGGACAAATCTCGCTCAATTAAGAACAAACAGTTTACTGAGATATTTGAATAAAGATCCCTGACAATCAAAAGCTGTGGTTCTCTTTGGAGAGTCCATATGTTTAAAAGCTGACTTTCACCTACATGATTTAAAGGAGCAGAAGCAAATTTGACAGAGTCACCAGAGGGGATGCCTTTGTGAAGTTTGGATGAATCCTTTGCTATGGTATCCAGTTTTCAAGATGAAAGTGCCTGTCCTGTGGCCAGAGGACACATTAGCCCCTGCAGACCATGTTTTTTTAGGACATGCCTGGTGTGTCTAGGACTGGTGGCAACAGCTGGGCAGTGCTGCTCTTGCAGGACACCTCCTGCAGCCCTGCAAGCAGATCCCTGGTTGCTCTGAATTGTTATCCCTTCCTTGACAGCAGTGAGTGTCAAGACAAGAAGAGCTGCTGCAGGAGAGGAGGAGACATCCAACCTCCACAGTGCAGCTTCAAGTGACTAGAAGGAAAAAATCCCTGATATTTAGAAAATGACAGATAGTGTCAGATGTTAAACCAGCACAATCAGTTCTCAATGGTTCACATATGTCTGTCTTCTTAAAGGAAAACAAATCCTATGACCTTCAAACTGGCATAAATGTGTTCATTATTTCCATGTATGTATCATATTACACATCATGGCCTTTCTAAATTAGGGGCACACACAATCAGGAGAGTTATGGCTAGTCACTTTTCTCTAAACTTTAAGCATTTCAGGATTGGGATTACACATTTCTTTGCTACATCCCTCCTTCTAGCCCACATGAGTGGAGGAAGCAACAGCACTGTATAAATGTGCATTAGCTGGATGGTGCTGTGAGGTGTGTGTAATGCCATTAACAGCCAATTCATCAGCAAAGAGTCATGCGTGGAATCAAATTGGTGCCATGCATGCCATGTCCCCTTCAGGAGAGAGAACTCACTGCTGGGGACAAGAGAAGATTGTGCTGGAATGGCTTTAATGAAAAGCTAAAAAAGAGAGAGACCAAGTGTCACAATATTTGTATTGTTATACAAACAAAAGGTGTGCTTTTCTGGATGCTCACCACAAATACTAGGAATATTGTAAATATATTGGATAGGAAAGATAAGAGGGAGGGTATGGAAAATTATGTGTGGAGAAATAAACATTTTAAGCACAGATTGACTTTTCGTTCAGGAAAGATCCAAAGGATGTCCTACACAAAGCCTTTCTGCCCTTTTTACTTTCCACTTAAAAAGGGAGATATTTCTGGTTCTGGCCAGAGCCCTTCTGACTGAGAAGATGAAATGTGCCAGGCACATTGAGGTTCAGATTTTTCAAAAGCAATTTTCAATGACCTTTTACTGCTGAACTCAGACAGAGTAAGGGAACCTGAATTTTGGCCAGGAGAGGTCGGTACTTTTTATGCAGTGGGAGTTCTTCCTACTTGCTGTCAGCACGATTCTCCAAAATCCATCTTCTGTACAGTTCATTGTGCTTTTAATTATGAACCTGATACATCAGGAGGAGGCCAACCAGAGCGCAGGTATCCTCTTCAGCATTCATTCCTAATGCTGGAATGAGGACTGGATGCACAGCCTGTCAAGACCTGTTGCCACCTCTGTAATACAACCCAAAGAGACCTTCTTAGTGCAGGTCCTTTTTGCAGGTCCAGGTTGGCTTTATCCTCACTGAGGGAGGGAGGGAGGGAGGGAGCTGTGGATCCCTGCAGCTCTGGCCATGCTGGAACTCATTCTTGCACCTCAACAAAGCTTGTTCTTCTTATCACCCTATTCTTTTCCTCAAGTTTGTATTCTACTGACACACCAACTGTGTAAAAAGTGCAAAAGCCTGGTATTAACTAAGTCATACTTAATTACTCGCTCCTACCCCCACCTGTTAACCCCAAAGGATTTTGGATCCCTTGTCATGTCTTCTTATCCACTTGCACTGCCTCAAACATGAAATGTTTCACCCAAACGCCAGGCTCTGAAACTCAACGAAATGAGATTTCTGAAGGGCTGCAGAGCTTGCTCCCAGAACACAAACACCCATGAGGTGCCATGGATGTGCACGCTGAAGTTCTGCAGGCGGGTAGGGATGTCCCTTCCCTCCTGCAAATTCTGTTCCCTGAAAAAAGAGAAATTAGAGAGATGAGCTTCAAATAGCAGGGGGAAATGCTAGAGGCAGAATCCCTGGCAATTACTGCAGCGTTTGGGTGAAACATTTCATGTTGGCAATGAAGGAAAATGTAAAAAAATAATAAATAAATCTGTGTTTCTTTTTAAAAATAAAAATTTTAATTAAAAATAAGCACCTCAGTATTAAAATATGGATTTTTTTTTCATTTCAGATGTTTGTTATAATTTTCATCTGGACTAGATTTTTACAGGGTTTAGAAGTATATTTTTTTAATGAAAATATTTTTCTTTTGATGTGTGTTTTCCACTGTGTTCCTTACTTTTCCTCTCCTGTGAGACAGGCAGCTCTCCTCTCTGTGACTCACATCCAAAATTCAGCAAGGCCTACACAAGCTGCCCAGAGGATTTAGACAGTCTTTGACTGCCCCTTACATGCTGACCTAAACTGCAAGTACAGTACCAAGCTTGTAACAGGAGATGTAAAATTCAGGTCCTGTCCTCCTGAAACCACTCCGTTTCTCATGTTGCTTTCCCCTGTTTGCTAATCTGTTTGTCCCAACTGGCACTGTATTTACCTCCACACATTCTGCCTCCCCAAATCCACATTGCAGGGCAGTTCCAGCTCCCAGGCTGTCCTGCAGCCTCATTTCCCACGGCACTGAACATGAAATGGTGTGCTTAGGATGGGGATGACTTTCCCCTGCCGTGTCTGCAGTGTGAATTGGGAGTGTCCCCGTGCTGGGGTTTGTAGAGCTCTGGGAGGTGCAAGTCACCTGTTACTCCACAGGGTTGAGATGTGTATTTAAACTCCCCTTGCCATGGAGATGGCTGCAAGACACCTGCCCATTTTTTCTATCATCAGCCTTGTAAAACTGACTCCTGTTGACCAGTGCCTTCTAATTGTATTACTTTACATGAATGAAGTGTGATCACAATAGCAGAAAGGTGTGGTGAGAAAACACGTTGTTGAAGAGTCAGAAATTACCCCAAATTTCTTCTTTTTCAGGTGAATATTTTGGGTGAACAGGGATCATCACCTAGCAAAAGTGGTGGCATAGCAGTTGTGTTAGCACTTATCTTCTCCCTTCCCTTTAGAGATTTTCTGTTCAAAACCCACCACTCCCTTAGGAGCATTTTTTCTGGGAATGACTGCTCCTCAAGAGTGAAACTGAACTGAAATATTTTTTTTTTTTTAAATAACACTAAATAAACAATAACAACAAAAATGAGAAGATAAGCAGGGTAAATTCAATTTTTTTTTTTAAATAACCTCTATCACAGAGTAAAGTATGACTAAAAGACAGAGTAAAATTTGCTTTGAAACCCGTATTAGTGGGTGCATTTCTCTGAAGAATTACAATAAATGTTCTATGCAACACAGAGAGCATGGAGAGATCAGCCTGATTGTTTGCTGATAATTGCTTTCCAAAGCCCAGCTGATGGACAGTAACACACACATTGATAAAGCAGCCAGTGAAAAAGCCTTGGCTGTTGTCCAAGGCCATTAAAGGGGGCAAAGCCAGAGCAGGTCAGCCAGCTGAGGAGGAGCAGAGAGGCTGTCTGACACTCCACATCTTCATGCTCCCTGTGCACCAGCACGAAAAAGCATTTCTGGGCTTGGGAATGGAGGATTTACTGTTCTGTCAGACCAGAGGGGACAAGGAGGCACAGGAGGGTGTTCTCCCTCCCCTTACTGGCCCAAAGGCAACCAAATGCATCCTGCATTGTTGAAACCTGCTACCTTTGTTATATTTTGGTGAAGAAAATGCATGAGTAATCAAAGTCAAAACTACCTTTTTCATGATTTTATTTTTAAATAATTTTTAAAGTGGTGGAATCAGATACCAAACTGGCCAGAAGAGAAACTCTGGAGCTGTGAAAAATTACTTCAAAGAATTTGAGAGCCCTGTGGACAAGATTTTATTTTGATCTTTCACCAGTCTAACAGCATTATAAGAAACTGCCTGTAAACCTTTAGGCAAAATATTTTCCTTGCTTGCTGTGATATGTTTTCTTTGGTATTCGGCTCTTGTTTTGTGTTTGGTTTTGTTGTTGTGGTGGTTTTCTTTGTTTGTTTTTTTTTTAAATGATGTTTATGTGAGACTTAAGTACCTACCTTTAAAACTTTAAACAGGTCACGTTTTCTTAATAATCATTGTTACTGCTGCAGTTGGTCTGTTAAATCCACTTCTTAATAGTGCAGGAAAATGTGTCAAGCAGGTCAGGGGCTGGGCAGATGTCAGAAACACAGTCACTGGATTTTTACTCCCTACCAGGGAACTCCTTGCTTGGCCAGACAGCAGAAATAAGTGGCAGGAGGGAATCCGGGGCCATGGTATCTAGGAAGGATGACTTTGCCAACCTTGAGTGACTGTATTCAGGAGATTTTGGGGTGACTGAGTGTCAAGGGAGGACAGAAAAGTTTTGGTGTGATTTAAAGGTGTAATTTCAGGAATAAGATCAACATGAGACCAGTGTGGAGCCAGTTTACCTCTGCGGGCTGTCACAGCGAGACAGGAGCGAGCGAAGGATGGCAGAAGGATGTCGAGGGCAGCCCGAATGGCAAAGGAGCGTGTCGCACACCGGGCGCGGTGAGCACAGCAGGGCTGGTGTGCCTGGCGAGCCCAGCCCGGGCCCAGCAGCACCATCACCCGCTGCGGGTCTGCGGTGCTGCAGCCCCCAACACAGAGCGAAAGCTGCCAGAGGAGCTGGGACCCTGCGGGAGACTCTGACCTGGTGGAAACTTCCAGGGGAAAAAAGGGGGTGCCTCGGGCTCTCTGGCTGTACAAGGGGGCTTGTGCCACAGCGCTGGCGGCGTCTGGAAATCAGCATCGCCCTTCTCTCTCTTGATAATTTAGAGGCATTGCCTCACCCCCGGGAGAAGACGCTGCCAGCCCCGAGGGTCCCAGCATCCTTCCCCGGCGACAGCGGCTCACCTGAGGCGGCGGCCCCGCCTCTCCCCGCTGTGTCTTTAAAGCCCTCCTCCTCCTCCTCCTCCTCCTCGCCCTCCCTTCATCCCTCCATCCCTGCCGCTCGCAGCCACCGGGCTCTGCCTCCCCTCCCCGCCCTCCCCATCCCCGCCGCCAGCCATGGCCGACATGAAGACCGGCATCTTCGCCAAGAACGTCCAGAAGCGCCTCAACCGCGCTCAGGAGAAGGTGCGCTGCGGGCAGCGGGTGGGCAGGGGCCGGGGGGACAGCGGAGCGGCGGCCCCGGCGGTACCCGGGCTGCGCCGGGGGGATGCGGCTCCGGCGACGGGGATGCGGCCCCGGAGAAGGGGGATGCGGCCCCGGAGAAGGGGGATGCGGCCCCGGAGAAGGGGGATGCGGCCCCGGAGAAGGGGGATGCGGCCCC
>JAWWMO010000083.1:49470592-49480690 GCA_035047845.1 Dendrocincla fuliginosa | reverse complement strand
ACGCCCAGAGATTTTCTGCAGGGCTGCTCTCCAGCCACTCCTCTCACAGTTTGGACTCGTGTCTGCAATTACTCCATCCCAGAACAGAACCTGGCACTGTTCTTATTCATTTTCATGTCACTGGGGATTGCCCAATGCTCTCCAGATCCCTCTGCAAGGCCTCATGTCCCATGGGAGAGTCAGCAGCACCTCCCAGTTCAGTATCATCACCAAACTTACTAACTGTGCATTCAACTGCATCCTTCAGATCACTGACAAAGAGATTGAACAGAACTGGCTCTAGAATTGAGCCCAGAGGAACACCACTGGTAACTGGCCACCAGCCAGATGCTGTCCTGTTCACTGCAAACCTTTGAGCCCTGCCCTTAAAATTTCAGTGTCCACAAATGGCAATCCAGTGTTCCTGCAGTCACGGTCCTCTGACAACCCAAGGCATCATCCTGGACATTAGCTCCATTGTGGCTGCTTTCTGGGCTGCAGGGTTGGTTTCCTCCATGGCCCGAGAAGGTCAGCTGTAAGAGACCTACAATGATGGTCTGGTCCCACTTGCTGACCACTTCAGGGCTGACCAAAAGTTAAAGCACAGCTTTCAGGGCACTCCAACACTGACAGATGACAGACATGGGTCAATGGCCACCTCTCCAGGCAGTCTCTTCCAGTCTTTGACCACCCTCTCATAATAAACCCAGCCACTGCCATCACAATGCTGCTGAAACTGGGGTTCACTAAGGTGTGTTCCTGGGCATTTCTTGTGTAGGTCCTAAAAATCCACCTAACACTTTTTTTGGTGTTCAACTTCTAAATCAGTAGTATGTTTAGTTTTATTTGTAAGTTAAACTGGTAAATACTCCAATTTATGAGAATTTTGGAGGCGTAACTAGGGTTTAAAATGTTGTAAAGGAGGAGTTTCCCTAAAGGGGAAAGAAACTTCTGTCTGGAAGGGAATTTTGTGATTCCCTACGAGTCCTGTGTTCTGTAACTGGTGATGTCTGCTCTGAGGCAGGAGATGGATATCTGCAAGAATATACTTGTGGAAGGCATATTCTACCTGTGCTGAGCTGCTTGCAATGTGAGGACATGGTTTTAGCAGCCTCGGGTTCATAAAAGCAATCATCTCATGGTTTAAAACTAACCCCACAGGTATTAAAAATCTGTTTCACTGAAGCCAATACAGTACTCTGACAGACCTCAGCATTTGGGGCCCTATTTGGGGCCTCACAATGATGAGGAACTGCCCCTTTGAACAGCTAATTTTTAATCTCTGAGTTGGCAAACAAAACCAATTACAAGGCAATTTGTCATGTGAATGGTACAGTCTAAATTATGCAGATCAGAATTTTCGGGCTTCCAGTGCCATTGTAATGAAAACTTGAATTTCATTTTTTAAAATTGCTTTTTTTTGGTTATAGAAATTGTAGAAGGAAAGAGTGCAAGTGGTCATCTGGCCTGTTCTACCAAATGAAAGGGGAGTCAGCTGTACTTAAAAGTATTTGTTGGAAGTTATTGATTGTGCAGCTTCCCTAAATTATCTATGCCTTTCCTTAGGCTTCTCCAGTCAGAAAGTTTTCTTGTTATTGAATGTAAATGTCTTTTTTTTTCCATTTTTTTGGCAATTCAAATCCCTTGTTCCCTGTTCTAGCTTCCCTTGTAGAGGAGTGTGTCCTTTCTTCTTGCCTCAAACTTTAGAAGTGGTTTTCCTCTTTTGTCAGCCTTCCCTGTGATCTAACTGGAGTTATCACATGGCCCTCCCAATCAAGCCAATCTCTTAGTAATAAGTAGCTCTTATGAAAATATTGGTTGCTTTCAGTTGTTTTGGTTTCTGATGTGCAGGTTAAAAGGTAGAGGTAGATTCTGGTTGTCTGAGTGTGAAGCATGAAAAAAAGGGAGAGAAGATCCCTGGAGCTCCTTCCTATTGGGTTCTCATGTGATATTTTCCTTGCTTTGTAAGGAGAGGTAATCCATTTCTCCTGGTCAAGTCCCCCCCCCCCCCATATACAGTATTAGCCATGATCCTGTAAGTCACTCTGTAATACACTCTCCCTCGTTGTCACTTGGCTTCCACGAGTCAGCAAAGTGCTGTTTCTTAAGTTTTGGGGGATCCATAGCTCTGTGTTCACTTACCAAAGCACTATTAGTATCATGGTGGCCTCCTCCTCTGTGCTTGCTTGACAATTTTGTCTTTTCTCATTTATTCTTTCCCATTTCCTTTTTAGTTCTTGAATTCCTGTCCCTTCCTCTTCTCTTCTGTTTGCATTTCACTTAGACCCTTTCTTTAAAATGAAACAATATTTCTTTTAGAACCTATTCCTAATGTGTTGGATTTGGGTCTGGGCTGCTTTCTTCACTACATCTTTCCCCTCTCCAAGATCATCTGTTTTGCATGGCCATGTTTTGTAAGACCTGATGTTTCTGCCCCTGCCCCATGCCAATAAAAGCAAGTGGGGGGTGGCAGACAGTATGCTGAGATTGGGAGAATAAGAAAATAAAGGGTGAAAGATGCCCTTTAACACTTTTTTTGCCTACATGAAAAGGACCACCGCTGCCTGAACTCTCCTAAGGATGCCAGGGGATTTTTTCACCTGCATCACAGGGGGATGCACGCCCACCAAACCCTCTGATCAGGCAGAGGTCACTGTGTGCTATGCCAACCCTCTCACTCACCTCCAGGACTGCAGTGTGGGGGGAAGGAGTAGCAGATGGCTCTGCTGCTCCAACACAGAGGGCATTTTCCCAAGGGAACTGTCATTTGCTTTAGTTCACCGGGCTCTGCTGCAGACTCAGCTGCTTGGAGCCTCCAATCCAAAGTGTTTTGAGTGCTGAGTCACTCTTCCCTAAATGTTCTGCAGCATCACCATCAGTGCTGGGCATCACTGAATTTCTGCTGTTCCAGAATGCAAAATTATTTATACTAGATTTAACGAGTATCTACTTAGTCAATAGTTGCCAGAATCATCAACCAGTTACCAGTTTGGAAAAGTAATTTTGTCGTGTTGAGTGTCTGCTAATTGGAGTTCATTAATCTTAAGCAGAGGGTACAGTAAAGCTTAGACCTGCATTAAAGACACAGGTAACACATCTCTGCCTGTTTGTGCTGTGAGAAAGGTAATGAAGGAAATAGCCTGTCCTTCTTGCTGGCTGCTTGACCTTTCTTGCTGTTGACTCAGTAATCATTCTTCATTATCCTGTAGGACGTTAGCACCAGGGAGACTGAAGAATTGGGGACTGATGTGGACAAGCACATAGTTGGCAGAATTCTGTTTAGGTGTTTTCTCAGAAGGTTGGTGGGGCAGTGGGAGAGCAGTTCAGCAGCCTTTTGGTGGGTGAGGGCACAAAGAAGTCAGGGGCTGCACCACACCTCAGGGCTCTGGGCTCAGACTCCCAGTGCCCTGCACCTACTCCTTGTTTGTTGCTGCTGTCGTGCCTTCTCTTTCTGGCCACCTGTTTTCTGATGCAAAGCTTCTGCTTACTCCCAAAGAAGATCTGCTTCGTCCTGCCTCTCTCTGGAGCACATCAGTTGGATGCTTCCTTGAAGTCTCAGCTTTCTCACTTCCACCCCACTTCTCTGTGCCCACAGTATTGCTGTATCTGTGCTTTGTAGTGACTCAGGGGCCAGTTCTACAGCCCATGGGCTCTTTATCTGTGATGCAACAGAGGAGAGAAAGGCCTCCCAAAGACTTGGGCTATCACTAAAACAACCATTTGATAAACAATTTCTAGTCTAGATTAATGAACAAACCCCTATTATTTTTTGCAGAAACATTTCACAAAATGCTATCTTTATGGTGGGTACACCCATACCTGCACATGCTTGAAAGAAACTGAGAATCCTACTTTTCCCAGGCTGGAAATTGAAAAACACCCCAGGAATAGGTTAATGTCTTGTTTTTAAAGAAGAAAAATCTGAGAAAACAGAAAGTTGCTAAAGGACACAGATAATCTGCCTTTCCTTTCTGTGTTGTGATCCTTGGTAAGCATTTACTTGTGTCTTCACAGAAATGTGGGGGGCTGGCAGTGTGTGTAGCAGAGGCAGGGGATGCTCTGCAGTGCCACGGGAACATGGTGATCTCTGCTGATGGTTCAGGCTTTGTGTCTCAGCAAATGACCCCCATGCACAAGGGTTAATACACCTGAAGCATAAAGCAGGAGGTGGAACACTGCATATGGAGAAGAAGCTTGATTAAATAAAGGCGATCCCTTTCCTGAGGAGAATAATCAGCCTTTGAGATCTGAAAAATGACACTGATTTTTCACATCAAATGTATCTGTTAGGTTCAGATTCAGGAAGGTTTTTAAACCTTTATTTGCATGCAGGGCATGTAGGGGTATAAATGAGAATGGGATACTCTTATTAAACCTGTACAGATCTGTGTGTGGATGCTGTTGCTTATATTTAAAGTAGGTTTCCTGTTGTTCATGTTGCCTTTGTTACCTAAATCCTTTTTAGTTTATATGGGTGTTATCACAGCCACTCTGTGTAGGTAGGATGAACTTTTTAAATACATAAGAGACACTGCTGAAATAGATCTGATGTGCAGGAAATATTTTTTTCAAAATAAAATTGCCTGTAATTTTAGTTACAGGATAGATTTTAGTCCTCTAAAAATCATAAGGAATGATTAATAAGGGTAATCAGAGAGGAAAGAATTTAATTGATTGCCTCATGCTTTTCAAATCCATACTAACCACATTCTCATCACAGGGGAGACAGAAGCTGTGGCTCAAAGGCAGAGCAAAGCAGAAGAGGAATTCCTGGGAGTCCTGAGGGCTGCAGAGAGGCAGGAGTAGGGTGGTGTGGGGCAGCCTTAGTGCAGATGTGCCTTGGGCCTTGCCAGGGACCAGATGCAGAGGGAGGGACGTGCAGGGAGTTTCTGGGTGCGGGCAGGGCTGGGTGCAGCCACCGCAGCACGGTCCCACAGTCAGGACATGGTGCAGGAGTGGATTCATTCTGTGTGCATTCATGCTGTCCAGGTGAGAAGATGGCAGGCTGAGGGCCAAAAGCAAGCTGGGCTTTTGGAGGTGAGATGTGAATCTGGATTTAAAGAAATGTGGAAGTATAAGAGTGTAGGGAATTTTTTTTTATTTTAAAAAATAGTACAAACCTCCTTCTCTGTTCTCCAATAGTCTCTGGATGAGTTAGTAAAAAAATCAGTATATTCCCTATGATGTGACAGTCTTGCAAACTGCCAGAATGTAATTTTATTGATAGCACACCTCTCAACATTGTTCTGTTTAATTCTCAGCCAAAATGTGCAGGCAGAATTAATGTCAGGACAATCTTACCTTCCTTCATGTTTATTCAAGTCCCCTCTTCCCTCCTTGTCCCTCTCTTCTCCTGACATCCTTTCCTTGCTGCTTATTCTTTCCCTCCCCCTCTTGTGTGTCTAACCAAACAAGTTGTTGCAGACATAACCACCAAAGCCATTTAGAAAATTCCTTGACTCGTGCTACTTGCTTGATGAGTCCAGTTGCACCCATCAGAGGTGATTGCTTGTGTAAAAATAGGTCCTGAGCCTCCAAATGTTGTAGGCCATCAAAGAATACGGAATGTTCATTTTGTTTGATTCATCTCCTGTTGTGCATGAAAGGAGGGACAGATGGTACTGCTGGAACAGGGCTCCATTCCCTCAGGGTCTGCAGGGCCGAGCAAGGTCCTGCCTGGGTAGGGGAAATGGGGGACTAAAGGGGCAGCACCCCATGCAGACAGTGCTGAATACCTGGGGACAAACAAAGAGACAGGGAAGGTGGAAGAGGGAGCAGAGACAGCGGTGCAGGAGGTGCCGGTGTGCAGGCTGGAGGAGCCTGCAGTGGGGACCTTCACTGGCTCTGGTTGTATCAGGAGCTCCTGCTGAGTCCACGAGACCTTCACCCAGCTGGCAGCCTTGGGGTTCAGTCCAGCAGTGCTGTCCCTCCAGAGCCAGGGAACTCAAGGTGCTGGGTGTATCCCAGGGCTTTTGAACTTCTGCTCTCTGTTCCGGTCCAAAAAAACACCTCCTATGAAATTTGTGCCTCCAGGGTCGGAAAAGCCTGTTTCAGAGAAGGCAAACCTCACTGACATTTTGCAGAGCTTGAAGAGGGTTTTACTCTTAACATCGTGTTTTCCTGTAGCATCAATCCAAGAACGTATTTGTTGCAAGCATAGTGCCAGCATCTTTTACACAAGGTTTCATATTAGGGTAAAAATAAATAGTAATTCCAAAGTTGGCTGAGAATCTAGATTGATTTGACAGCCAAGCTGAGAAGCAAATCAGGAAGGAATTTAGGCAACCCTTAGATGACAATCACACATATGCCATTTGCAGGGCATCTTAACTCCTAAACAAGTCACTCCTCCAAGAGTCATGACGAGCAATGTGGGAGGACAGGGAGGAACAAGCTCTGTCAAATATGGTTCCAATATGGGCTGAGAAATATTTTGGATGAAGAACACGTGTTTACAGACTGCAGGATGAAAACAAACTCGAGTACGGTGTGTTTCAACTCGGATTGCGCCGTTCAGTTCTGGTTTCTGTAGTGAGGGCTGGTTCCTACAGGCAGTGTTTATCTGGAAAAGAAATAAAAAGACTGGGCCCCCTTAAAAAGGCTGTTTTAAAGGATGCACTGTGCAGTGTGGAGGTTGCTAAGTCACTTCTTGAAGGCTTTGTTTTTGTGAGCAATAAGTATTTTTTCCCCTCTAGTGTCCCAATTTCCAGTTTGTCTCAAAGCACTTTCACCAGTGTCTCTTTGCTAGTGCCCATCAGTAGCCCATCCTGCCAAGGGGTGTGCTGGTTAATAGTGGTGGTGTTGGATTGCCCAGCAGCATCTGTTATCAGAAGTGTTGGTGGGATTGACGTAGTCTGTAAACCCAATTCAGACTTTTCTCTGACTCAAAGGAGGATATTTTTTACACTTTTTTATACAGAACGATTCCTTACTTGCATGAAAGCAGTTACCAATCAAGTAAATTTTATTATGCATTAATGCATCTTAGAATTTTTTGCATCTAAAAAAAAAGGCAGTGTGAAGTCAGTCTCAAATGCAAAGCACTTGCTATTTGTCTTCTCTCATTCTGAACCTCAGGATATTTTCAGTTCTTCTTGAGAGAAGGTGCTATCATTACATGTTAGGGAAAAAAACCCACCCACTTCTGGTGGATTGTGATGGATGTCTGCCTTTTTTTGTTAAGTCTTATTAAAAAAAGAAAGGTGGAAGTAGAAGAAGGGTGGGGGAAAGCTTTCTGAAAGTGTCACAAACTCATTTCCACTCTAAGATATGTTTGCCAACAGGTGATGTGTACACCTAAACCAGCTTTAGCTATACCAGGAGTGAGCAGGATGTTTCTGATCACACCAAAATTACTCGCTGTATTACTAAAAAGTGTTAAAAATAGACTAAGTTTCATCCAAGGTTTGCAGCTCTGAGCCTTCCAACAGAGCTCCGTTCCACTGGCTTCCTCATTTACCTTCCAGCTGTTGGTAACTCAGTTCCTTGTTCATGGCCATGCCTTTCTGCCCTGCTCCACCTGTTGGATTGTGTTTTGGAGGGTTCCCACATTGTAGCCCTCAGTTATCCAGGAATTATTGGCTCTGGGGAGATGCAAAGAGTTTTTAGGGTACTCTGGGAAAGCAGGCATGCTTTGTTGTTTGCGTTCTCACCTCTCCCAAAACTGGAGCTCCGCAAGCCTTCATTTGGTGTGGTTGAGGTGAGGTCTCACCTGGAGGGTGTGAAGCCCCATGCCTGAGCAGGGGCATGTCCCTGTGGGGGGTTTGTGTTGGATAAATCAGGGGAATGAGCCTTCATTGACATGAGTGTTTCTGTGATTCACACTCATACCAAGGGGTGTTTTACTCTCTCAGTAATCTTATGGAAATACATGAAACAGCTGTGACTCCATGTACATATAGCAGGGAGAAATGTGCAAAAATAGTGTCAACCAGCATCCCACTACAGCTCCACTTAGTCCCTTTCCCCTTTTTTACTGGTGTAAGTTGTGTTAATACAAAACACTTTTTTGTTAACATTTTATTTTTTTTTATTTTATTTTTTTAGAATTTGGGTCAGTGTCATACCTTAAGAAACGCCAGTTCCATCCATCACAGTATTTAGGATTTATGTCTTTTGCAAATTGTGATGAACTCGATATCAAATCACTAGAATAGCTATCTTTTAAAGATCTAGTTCGACTCATGCTGACTTTATTTGCGGCAGGATGAGGCTCTGCAGGTTAAATATAATCCAGTTCACTGTATTAACAGGATTTAATGCTACATGTACTCTCTGTACTGGCTCTGCATTGGGCTGGATTTAAATTGTAGCTGGCTGAATAGCTTTCTGCAGATTGCAGCTCTGCTTCTGGGTGGAGTAGTGTGTGTACAGATATTCTGGGGCAAGAGGAATTTTTCCTTTGAGGATGTCAGAAGCCACGCTGAGCATTTATAAGCTGGGGTTTCTCCTTGCTCTGAGAGAGTTTGCCTGACTATGCCAGCAGCAAATCTATTCTGGGATCATCAAATTCTTGGTTGACCTTCCCTGGCCTGCATAAATCAATACCTCTAATTTGCTGACACGGAATTCTGTGGCTAATTGGAACTCTTTCAGCAAATTTGAGTAAACCTGCCCAGCTACTGCATCCAGCTGGGGGAAGTGGCTGACCCTGACCTGTGCCAATGCTGTGCAAGGGTTCACTTGCTCCAGCCTGTTTCTTGCTGCCCTCGCAGTGAGCACCTGGGTACAAACACAGAGCACTCTGGGACCATCTGTTTGAATCTTGCTCGTTTTTCCTTGCCTGCTTGTACCAAGGTGATGGTACTTGAAATGTCCATGCAGCTGGATGGTTCCCTTTTTCTGCACATCACCACCTTATTTTATCTGTCCCACCTCACCTGAGGCCTGGCTGAAGCTGGGCAGTAGGTAGGCTAGACCCAAACAGTTACTGGCCTAAAAGAAGTACTTCTTCCCCTCCTTTGGTTTTTTGGGCGTTTTTTTCAGAATAAATTCAAGTTGTTTGTGTTTAATTGTTCAATTAAAAGCAGTAAAACCCCCATATAACCTCCCAGGATTTTTACAAGAATCAGAAAAGGACAGTATAACAGAGTGATTTCTTCATCTTTTGGGAAAAAAAAGTAAGGTTGGAATTTTCTATCTCAGAAAATAAAAAGACCTAACATCTCTTTATTAAAAATGAAAGCAAATGGTTTCCCCTCCTTTCCCTTTGAGTGTTTCTCAGTGCATTCCTTAATCACAGACACAGCCTGTACAGTCCCTATTCCCATTCCTGCTTCTTCCTCTCTCTTTCGTTCAGACCAACAGCTGATCCTTCATTTAAGAACAGAGTAAATGGAGAATAATGTATGTTGGAAGAGACCTATGGATGCTGACTCATCCACCTCCAACCCAGAGCAGGGACAATGTCAAAGCTAGGTCAGGTTGCTGAAAGCAGCCACACTGGTTGTGTCTTGAGCATCTCTGAGGGTGGAGTTTGCCCAGTCTCTCTGAGGAGCCCCTTGGAGCATTTCACCATCTCAGGGTGATTTGTTTCAGCCCTCAAAATTTCCCTGGTTGTGGCTTATGGCTGTTGTTCTATTCCTTTTTCTTGGGAGTCTGAGCAGGGCTTGGCTTGGCCTTCTCTGTAGTGACTAGTTAGGTGTTTGGAAGTACAAATGGGCTTTCCTTCCCTTGTCTCTGTCTTTTCCTGGCTGTAGAAGCCCAGTTCCCTTCTCATGCCCACTGAGCATTTCAGTGGTCTTCCAGTGGCATCCTGCTAGTTGTCCCAATCTTTCTTTCACTGGGTGCCCAGAAGTGGCAGTGACAGCACTCCCAGTGCAGGCTCACAAGCTCCAGAAAGGGAGGATTGTTGCCCTTCACCCGTGCCTGGGCTGGATTTAAATACAGCTCTCAGGGGGTGATGCCCAGCAGGGGAGGACAGCAGCAGTTTGCCTTGGAAGAACTGAGAGCGAGGAGAGACAAACCTGGGGAAGGGCAAAAGCTGCTGGGTACCTCAATACCCCTTCATCAGTCCTGGGTTTAGGGCTGACTCCTCAATACCCCTTCATCAGTCCTGGGTTTAGGGATGACTCCTCAGTACCCCTTCATCAGTCCTGGGTTTAGGAGTGACTCCTCAGT
>JAWWMO010000083.1:49449982-49464726 GCA_035047845.1 Dendrocincla fuliginosa | reverse complement strand
CTGAGTTACAGCTGGACGTGTGTTTCATTTGGGACAGTGCCAGCTGTTGCCTCTGAGACGTGCTGACTAGTCGTGGTGTTTCCTCAGGTGGTGTTCTTCAGGGGCTCCATGCACTCTTGCACAGGAGGATTTATAAGAGGACAGAAAATCTGGATGTCACACTGTACACTAGCTGTTTGTTGTCTGTGAGACTTGTAAGAAATAAAGCCACGATTCACAGGAACAATTTGTGTGCTCTCCTGTTAAGGGCTCCTTGAAAAGTAATTTTCTGAGTTAGCAAAGGTTACTTTGCCAAAACCCCAGTCCTCATAATTTCCTTTAATGCCTGTTACAACACAGAGGGTGACAATATTAATTTCACAAGAGGGTTTTTTTTGTATCTTGCTAAGGTTGCCTTTATTTTTCTGCTTGCCAGTCCTTTCTGGAAATACTTCTATTGCTCACATTCAGCCAAATTTGTAACCAAATGTGCCTGTGTGGTAAAATACCAAACCTGTGTCTCCAGGAAGTGTGTGACCATGTTAGCATGCCCACCAGGGCTGAAGGGGGCTCCTTAGTCAGGATGGAGCTCCCTCTCTGGCACAGCCTCAGCAGCCCACCCAGCCCTGGTGTCTCTGCACTCCCCTGCCCTTACACTGTTCATCAGCCATGTGTTCTTCACTCAGCTGTCCCATCTGCCTCCTTCCTTTGCTGCAGCAGCTTCCAGTCCTGGAAGTTAAACAATTTCAGCCATGTGACAGCAGGAAAATGAAAATATCAAATGATAAGAAAGAAAAAGAAATTGATCTGTCTTTCAGATTGTAATTTTCTGCGGCAGTCTGATCTTTCCAATACCAGAAATGGTTTGGGGGATTTTTTATTTTTTTTAACATAGTCCATTAACTATATATAATAATATATAGTATATGGTTAATGGGTGAGTATCAGTTGAATGCTACACATTGTAAAGAATACAGCCAGTACCTTTTACCAGGAAGAAAATACTCCACGTTCTTGCCCAAAGTCAGTGTCACTGTTGCACGCTGCGGCTCACGGGTGTGCCCGTGTTTGTGGAGGCTCTCCGGGGATGCCTTTGTGCTCCTCTGGGCTCTCTTCAATACAACCAGGGGGCAGGTCCCCTTCAGCGAGGGCTCGCAGCTGAGCTCAGCAGTTCTCTTGGTGGGAAGCATTTATCTGGTACTTAAGGAATAGATAAATTAAGGTTCAGTGTTCTGATACTGGCTCAAACACTATAGAATATCAGGGGACCCTTTTAACCTGATGACTGCAAACAAGGTCCTGTAATTACCCAATAAATGTGAGAACACAGAAGTTTCATTGTATGCCCAGATTGTTTTTAGTTTTCCAGTAACATTCTCCTGTATCTATTTTTTTTTTTACTTCTACATGTGAAAAACTCGTAAATTTGAACTAATCTGGATAAGAAGTAAATTCTAAAAATGGTCTTTCACCGTACTTCTCAAGGGTGAAGGGTTTCAATTTACAATTTTAAAAACAAACAAACACCAGAACAAAAACACAGAAACCTTCCTGGTCTGGGATCTTGGCATACTCAACCCAAAATGTAGAATTAAATTATGTTCTTGCTGTCATACTCAGTGATGATCAAATAGACTTCTCAACCAGAATTTCTCTCTGAGGAATTTTAATGTAAAATAAAATCCAGGTCCCTGTGGGCACAGCAATTCTAACAAAATGAGGTGTAATAATGGTATTTTAAAGGCCAACATTACACACACTACTTGAAAGTCCTTTGAAATTGTTCTGCTAAGAAAGGAAATATTTTTATGTAATGGTTTTTAGTCACACAGAAGCTGTGCTTACTGAATTAAAGGTCATTTTAAGCAGAAGTGGACTTCAAATGTGCAAACCTCAGAGATGGGCCAGAAAAAAATAATTTCCAGCATTGAATAGGGGAATTCAGGTTTTTAGTTATGGACTCTTGCTCAGGTTCTTGCGTAGGTTATTAAACTCTGTGAAATGAGTCGACTGAGCAGATTCGTTGTTCTCAAAAGAATTTCATCCCTGAATTACTCAGCTCTCACCTCAAATTCCAGTTAACATTTGGAGGTGTCAGTGTAATGGCCTCTTTGTGCAGCATCTCAAGATCAGGCTCTGGATCCCACAGGGAAAGGTTAAAACACACAGCAGAGGGGCAGGGGGAGTTGGTGCTTCAGGACTGGGCCATATCCATCCTATCTCATGTAATGAAAATTGTTCTGGCCTTGTGTTTGAGAGGCAGAGGGAGCTTTTTGGTTTTGGAATGTGATGTGCTTGGTATGGGACAGCATGTTTGTATTTGATCTGTGGTACACTGTAGTAGTTCACAACAAGAGAAGGGAGGAACTCTGACTGCCAAAGGGGATCTGGGTCCTGCAAGCTCAGAAGAAATGGCAAATGTTGGTGTTTCCCCTGCCCTGTCCCTTGCCTTTGTACCCCCTTGAGGAGTATGCAACGTACTGTCCTGACAGAGAGATGTCCTGCCTCTCCTGAAATACCCATTTCCTTGAAGTGAGGCAAGGTACAAAGTGGCAACTCTGAAGAGGTGAGTGCTCATTACCCTTCATATCACAGCTATTGCTGAGCTGCTTCAGCTCGGTGTGTGAGTTGCCAGGTTTGTGATTTGGAATGATATGGGGAAGAGGGAAGAATGTTCCTCAAATAAAAGGTGTCTTGAAGGAAGTGTTTAGAGCTGCTCTGTTGGTTCTGATCAACCCTTGGAAAAATCTCTGTTCACAGACTATTAGCTTTATTCATGGCTGGTTATCTACAGTGAGTCTTGCTGCAGTATGCTCTGAACTGAAACTGATAGAAAAAATCCTTTGGAGTAGAATTCACCTTGTGACATAGAGAGCTATCAAAAGATGTTATCACTTTTGGACAGGCTAAAGGATTCCAGTTTGTCTGAAGATGAGGTTTCTCTGCCCTTAGCTAAATAGTAAAGTACTTTGCAGCTTAATTTCTAGATATTTATTAATGCAACTCAACTTTAGAGTCATTGAACTGTAGGCTAATTATAAAACTGTCTAATTATGTTTCAGTCCTCATCTCTTTTTTATTGGTGTCTTTATTGGCATTTTTGTAATGTAAAATCTGCTCTCAGGTGAAGTAATTTCATTGAAATTAACTGGCAGCGATTGCATGGTTGTTTGGGCAGAAATTAGGTAGGGGTAAAGTGCTGTAAAGTTAAAGCTCCACATTTTATGGCATGTTGTGAAAAAAACCCATTTTATTCTTTCACTTGTGCAGTGATCTTTCCACTCCATGCTGTGCTTTCTGTCCTGTACAAGGTAACCCAAATACAGTGCAAAGACCAGGATCTCTATTTATTAAAATCTTTGCACTGATCACATGTGTTGCATTTGAGGTGCAAATTCTTGTGGTACTGCAAAACCTTAGTATGGCTTCTCACCTATTTGAGGCTGTTTAATGCTATTTAGGATGCAGGGTCCTGCATCCTGCAGTAAATTGTTCTTATCTCCACACTTCTTTTCTCACACTGTTTCTTGATTAATGTGATTTACTTGTGCTGATTTTTATGCAGTTGCAGAGTGATGATTTATTCATCTCTCTCAAGTTCTGCATTGAAGGAATGGAAAGGCAAGAGAAGGGCAGGGAAGGAAAATCAGTGGAAAAAACGAGGAAAAAAGAAAAGGGGGGGAATTAAAAAGAGGGGAAAACAAGTGAGGGGAGAAGGCAACGGCTCTTGGGATATCTTTTATACTTGTGGTGTGCATTCCCCTGATCCTTTGGATTTATTTGGGCCGGTAACCCTTGCCTGTGGGTGCTGTGGTGAGGGGCAGGGGATGGCCATGCTCAATCCATGCCCTTCCGTAAGGCTGCGGGTCTGCAGCGATCTGTGCTCACTGAGGCTGCCCTGGCTCCCATCATGGCAATGAGCAGCCCAGAGTGTGCCTGCAGCACAGGACCCTGCCAGGGGAACTGCCAGGGGTTTCCCTCCGTGAGAAGAGCCTGGGAGATGTGGGGAAGGGGGTTGTAAGGGAAAAAAATATCTTTTTGGTTGACCAAGCTTGACTCCCATTCGGGATAATTGGGTTTTAGAAGGATATTGCTTCAAGCCGTGTATGTCTGTCTGTTACTTGATTTCTGAACACTCCAGCTGGATTCTTCTGTCTTTCTCCAGGGGTTGAGGTGAATTCTTGTTCTGGTCTGTGATTTTTTTAGATTTCATATGCTTTCAAATACTGCTTTCATAGCTCAGAATGAAACCCCTTCCTTGTCTGTATTCATAAGGGGTATTACCACAGTATCACTGTGATGAAACTGTCTATTTTCTTCTTACCCAAACATGACCCTGAAATCTCTGAAAGGTTTATATTTAGACCAGCGTTGTAATCCATGCACAGTGATTTCCCCAGAAATCTGCTGCTATGACACCGAGAGAGAGCTTCAGGCGTTCACAGATGCAGATTTATTCTGAAACAAAAGTATAAATAGTTAAAGGTTAGGATGAGGAGTTCTGGACCAGCTTGATACTTTGAATCTGAAAAACTTGCTCTAAATAATGTCATCTCATCTTAATTTCAGAGAAGATTTTAGAAACAGTTCAGTTAGTTATGGGAAGAGAAAGCGTAGGACTCATGTTTGTAGCCCTGTTAATCACACTGACTTGCATTTAATCACATGGGTTTGCATTAATCACCAGCACTGCATTTATATTCTTTTATCATCTGTGAGGACTGCAGTAATTTATGCAGACACCATTTCAGGCACTACCGAAATGCAGCTTCCTTTTGAAGGATGTGGCAAATGTATCACAGTGTGTAGCAGTGCTGACAACAGCCAAGGGCAGAAAGAGGAGAAAGGACAAAGTTGGGAAAGGTAGAACAGAACTACTTGGATGGTTTTATTCTTACTGCTGTGAAAATATGCTGGGAACAATAGGGAGCAATAACAAGATTTAGCTTTGCTACTTTTATGGAAATGTAGCATCTCTGTCGGCCTCCTAACAACCTGCTGAGGTGCTGAGGTCAATTTAGATTTGAGGGAGAAATGGCATCTACTGAATGGCTAACATGATTTCTTGCAACATCCAGAGTTTCTGTTGTGGCTCTCAATCTAGTCTGTAAAATTCATCTCCCAAGGAAAATACATGGACAGGACACAAAGCTAAGAGTAATAACTGTCCTGTTATTACTGCATATTATGAGCTTCTGATGTAGAGCCCTGGGTTTTTATAAAGAGGGGCATGTGTGTCACTTGACAGGGACTGCCCTCAGAGGAGCAGCACCATTACTCAGGCAGCCCTTCCTGTAGGGTGCACAGTGTCAGCTTTAGTTGCCTTAATACTGTCATAGTTCAGGAATATGTCACATAATCACCTGCATTTCATTTTCATTGATTTGCCTGCAGGTCTCTGGCAATAGTGTCAGTCAAGAGCATTGCATGGATTAAATTAGCGTGAGTCACAGTGAAACTACGGTGAAGGGGCAGAGATGGACCAGGAGTACTGATACAAAAGGCTTGTCCTTATCACTCAGCAACGAGAAGTCTAAAAGAAGCATCAGATTTTAATGTGTGTTTGGAGTTTATGTCACAACAGTCATAAGTCAATGTAAGGTTTCTGTCTCTGGATTATTAGTAAGAATTGAGAAATTGCAGCTCTAAAATTACACTTACTAACAGCTGATTCCATGAGTTTATAATATGTATTATACAAAGCTTTTCCCACATTCTAATTTATTAATGGAGTCAGTGGCTTTCCACCCACTTTTCCTGCAGCCTGGAGCGTTCCGTGGGGTTGTTGTGACCCAGCTGCAGGACCCAGCACTTGGCCTTGTTGAACCTCATGCTGTTGGTCTCAGCCCATCGATGCAGCCTGTCCAGATGCCCCTGCAGAACAGCAGACCAGCACTGCTGCCCAGCTCAGTGTCACTGCAAACCTACTGAGGATGTCCTCATCGAAATCATCAATAAAATGATGAGGCAGGACTGGCCCCAGCACTGAGCCCTGGGACCCCACTAGTGACCAGACTCCAGCTGGATTTAGTTCCATTCACACCTGGCCATCCAGCCAGTTTTTAGCTCAGTAAAGAGAGCACCTGTCCGAGCCATGGGCTTCCACCTTCTGCAGGAGAATGCTGTGGGAGACACGATCAAAGGCTTTACTGAAGTCCAGGTCCACCCCCAGCCTTTCCCTCATCCACTGGGCAGGTCACCTGCCAGGTTGGTCAAGCAGGACAGGTCTTTCCTGCATGACCAAGGTTGTTGACTTTGAAGGGATGGACATTATTAAAGCTACAGTCTTGCTTGGTCATGGGAATCCTGAAGCTGCCTGAGGTAAACACCTCTGGACAGACAATTTATCCCTGCAGCTTCAGTTATTTCATTAAACAAGCTTCTGTGCTGTGAAAATGTATGGAGTGATCTTTGTTAGTCAGAAACAATGTCCCTGTACATTGAAGTAATAAAACCAGGATGGTTTGAAAGGCACCAAGAACATCACAATTTTCCTAAAGTGCTTCTGTCTAACATCCTTTGGTACCTGTGGGTGTCAAATACTTCTGTATTCCTAGAAAGTCTCATTTATATTCACATAAATGAACAAAATGTTATGACTGTGGTGCTTTACTAATCTGTTAGTAGCTATCAGAAGTTAAATTTATATTTATAAATGCCTACAGTTCTACTTGCTTTTTAAAATCATTATGGTTCACAATGTGAAAAGCATCTTTTATGAAAGCATATAATAAAAACCATGTAAAACATGTCTTTGTTAGAAAATTACTTGCTGCAGAAGGTATTTGAGACAGCTGAAAATTTCGGGAACTGTATTTGATACAAAGGGAAAAAAATAAAGTCAATCTTTGCACTTAAAGAACCATTCCCAGAAAGTTTTGATTTACTCATTTTTGCACCAGTATCTTTAAATTTTAACTTTTTGCTACATGAAATATGACAGCTTGAGTGGGTATGATAGACAATATTAAGTAATAGTTGCCATATGTATCAGTTTATTTTGGGGAATGGTGGAGAAACTAACCCTGCTCATCTTTCTCACACATTCAGATCCCCAAATCTAATTACTTGAGTGAAATAAATGAGCTTGGGGCATGTTATATACTTGTACTCTGCTATATGTGCTTTTTTAGGTCTTTGTGTTGCTCAGCAGTATTTTAGGCACAGTTTTAAGGCACAACATCTCCATGTTCAGATTAAAGCTGTCCTTTTGGCATCCTGCACGAGTAATTAAAGGCTGGCAGAACTGCTTAATCAGTTCCTGTGCCTCAGTTTTCTCCCCCCAGAGAAGGAGGCGTTCTAATCCACTCCTGGCATGATGTGAAGAGGTGCTTAGGAGGCAGTCATTTACTGTGGTCGTGGGGGATAGGAGTGCTGAGACTGACTGTGCATTTGGGCTCCAGTGGGGTGAGACACTGAGGGATGTGTCACTTTTTTATGGGAGATGCGCAGTGTTTTTTCCTTAGGATTTAGTCCTGGATATCAAATTGTTGTAGTTTAATCTCCTTTGCTGCTTTTTCATGTCTGACAACATTTTCAGACCCATTTTCCCATGTAAGCTGATTTCAGTGCTTAACACACTTCTTTCTACCACTGCTTTTAAAATATACCAAGTGTTTTTAGACATTATTTTAAGAAAAGCTGGAAAGAGTCTAAGGAAAAGCAAATGAAGGATCTGAACATTAGAGAACTTGACAATAAGGGAAGGTTGAATTCGTGGCATTTGGCCAGTGTAGGAAGGAGTGTTACGTTTGTTGAGCCAAGTGTATACGCTCTATCTAAATAGTCTTACTTTTGGGAGCTTAATCTTTTGAAACAAATTTATTTATCCCTCCATGTGTAGTAGAGTGAACTCACCTGGAAGTGTTATGTCAGTGTCAGTGTCTTCTTCCAGATGAGGAGAGAGGAGGGAGGTTGGGAGCATCCCAAAGGTGAGAAGAACCTCCTCAGCAGCTGCTGCTGTGTCAGGGACATCGCTGGTATTTAGTGTGCAATATGTTCGTGATCTGTAAAGAAACACTAAATTCTTCCACAGATGAACAGCAGTTTGGAAAATGTTTTGCCAAGCACTAGGCAAAGTTATCTTCATGTGCTGCGTTGCTGTGTGTGGCAGGACACGAGACTGTCTTAACAGGTGGTGAAATATTCTGTTGGCAAGCCACCAAAGCACGCTGCAGACTTTGGGGTTTGCCCCCCAGTGTGTCAGTCCCGGAATGAGGGGTCACCCGAGGCTGCAGAGGGAAGCCCCATCCCTGCTGAAGGAGGTGCAGGAGCCCCGGGGGGGGCAGCGCCTGCACCTCAGTGCCTGCTGGACCAGCCGGGGGTGTCTCTGCAGCCTCTGCCCGTTCCTTTCCAGGGACTGTCTGGGGAAATGTCACAGCTCAGACTGGAGGAGGCAGTCAAGATTAGGCATCTGTGTTGCTACTTCGAGCATATGGACTAGTTTAGAAGCCAAACTGAGGAGACATGAGAATACTGGTAGCCTGTCTGGTAGATAAGGTGATGTAGGTGGAAGGAAAGTAAAATCACCTGTTAATTCTTTGGTGCTGTGAGATGAGAAATGAGTGAGCTCTGTTAATTACCCGTGTCGTGCATGGCTGTTCCCTTGTCCCTGTTTGCCATCACATCTGCCCAATTACTGAGCCAAATGTAATTTAGTGTTTAAGGATGTGGATTATAATCTCGCTGGCAATCATTAGAGAAACCTACCAAGTGAAAATATCTCTTTTATCAGTTTGGTTGGTTTGTTTGTTTGTTTGTTTTTTCCCCAGCAACTCTGGCAATCCATTTTTTTAAAAGCTTTTATCTGATTTTCCTCCACATTGAAGAAATGGCCTTCCTTTACAAATTACCTTTGCCTTCTGTGAGGAGAAGTAACCTAGAGATACCTATAATGCTATCAAATGAGACTCACCAAGTTCATCTCATTCTGCTGAGGGGACATTATATTTTGCCACAAATGCTCTTTATCTATTTAGTGCCCAAATCCATATATTTTATTATAAATTGGTTCCATTTGATTTTCATCAAAACCAATAGGAAATATTGTCGCTGGATCTCGGAACTGAGAAAATCAGATACAGCAGTGGGAATATAAGGGGAAAGAGCCTGAAAAGCATCACGACTTAAAGTGAAAGCCTGGTTTCCTTAAATTCTGTGATCCTGTGAAATCATATCATCAGAGCTAAATAAACAAGACTCTGAGATATATATATATATATATCCCGTGGGACTAGACAGTGGGAGAATGCATGTGCACTTTTAAATTCAAGGTCTGTTGTATGGAATGTGATCTTTATATTTGGCCATGTGACTTTTTGCCTTTTTTCTGGACTGTCAGCGGCCAGAGAGAACATCACGTATTTGCTGTGATAAATCCAGAGACAGTCTGACAAAATTGTCTTTTCCCAGGCAGAATTTAAGTGTTTGATTAAGGAATGAAACTGTGGTAGCTGAAATAAATTACAAATTTATATTCTATATCTCTCTTCTCGGCCGCAGAAAAAATGTGATTAATTTCAAGATAACAGATTGCCTGTCAGGTATCACTGCTGAGGATTTTGGTACCATAAATTCTATTAGATTCCTTGTGCAAGGATGAGCTTTAGTGACCTTTCTGTACAGGAGATAAAACTGTTTGTAATGTTGTGGCTTCTTCCAGCTTAAGAAGAACTTTGTGCTAAATGTTTATTAGTTGATTTGAGTATTCTATTGAGAAGATCTCCGAAGTTAATTTTTAAAAAGTTGTATATAGGCAATCTACTTCCCTTTTAGGTAATGATCCAGATCTAATTTGAATAGCTTCAAATTGAAGTTTTGTCATTGGCAATTGTTGATATGTCATTGACAGATATGTGGCTTATTTGATTCTGTGCTTTTTATTCCTTGGGAATATGGTGAAAAAAAATTTAAAGTGGGCAGTGCTAGAAAGTGTTCCAGGTACTTTTCAGCTACATGCACGAAACAGCAGCTGGCCAGATGATTTTCTTTAATTCAGCAGAGTGGTGGTTGGATTTCTTTGGGATGCAGTAAAGGACACAGAAATTCAGCCAGTTGCTGATTGTTCAGGCAGTTAAATTTAGATCTGGTTCAACCGAAAGAGCTAATCAATCTTTTCAAGAAATATGAGAGCAACAATAGCCAGGGAAGGGCAAAGGGGTTGTCTTTCCACTTCTTTGAGAAGCTTTTTTGTCTCTTCTGTCTTGGCTCTAGTGCAAATATTGTGAACCGAGCAGATTTCTGTAGTGCACAACTCCTGTTCAGAGGAGGATGGCCCAGTGATTTAGATGGTAGTTCAGAATAATCAGATTTTGGTTTATGATTGACATCCTCTGAACTCGGTGTAGAGGTTACTTGCCTTTCCTGTACCTCTGTTTTGCCCAATGGTGAAGTGAGCAAAGAAAGAACCATGAAACAATTTTGTGAGGAGAAAGAACATTCCAAACTTCGAGGATTGTGGATGTTGCTGTGCTCACAGCATAGTTCAGTCCAGCAGCCCACACATAGGCTGCTTGGGTTGTATCCTGCCTTGCCTCAAGCTGCCATTCCAGAAGACACTTTCACAGGTCCTAGGTCACGTTTTCCACCTGCACAGACATGTTTGAGCCATCCTGTGCCATCTGAGATGCCTGAGAGAAGGCAAATGAATCAAATCTATGTTTTCTCCAAGTCAATTCTTTGTTTTAGCCTAGTCCCTATTCTCTCATAATGGTTTGACTCCCTCTTAATTCCTTCTTTGATTTTTCACTCTTTTTTTTTTCTCTCTACACCTTTTTCTGTGTTGTTTATTGTTTCTTTCCATTTTGTTTCCTGTTTAAGTTACATTCCATGAAAATCACCTGCCGTGCCCCATTCCAGCAGCTCTGCCTTGATGCTGCCCTCTCTTGCATAGTCTGGTCACACAGGGCAGTCTGGGGAACAGCTTGTTTAGATTTTGAAATAGGTGGCAGTTCTTTGAAGCTCTGCCAGGTTTTCACACCCTCTTAGGATAAGCACCTTTCAGAATACATGCAGAGAGTGTCTGATGAGCCACCTTCTCCCGTGGGAGAGCCCTACAGCATGAAGCCCCGTGAAGTGCCTAAGACAGGAGCAGGAGAGGTCCCCAGCAGTACCTTGGCAGAGCTGTTACTGTTCCTTCCCTTCTCTGAGTAAAATGAGGCCTTTGCAAACTTGAAAAGCTCATCCTTCAGTCCCCTTAAATTTCTACTGCCCGGCTGGGTTTTACTGCTGGGCCTCTTAGGGTCACACTTAATGCAGAACAGTGGCCACCTAGCACTGTGTGAAGTTTTGCAAGGGTGCATCCTTCCAGCTGGATGCTGCAAAGAAGAGGGCGAGCAAAGGTCTTCCCACACCTTGGGGTTCCACTGCAATGTGCAAGTCAGTGTCCTCTGCAGAGGGCTTTCTGGTTTGAACCAAATAACCAAGGGCTCATGGAGAAGTCTGTGGCTTCATTCTGAAGGCACTCATAGTCTTGTTTATTTTGAGCCTCACTTTAGAGCGTTTCTGCATTATCGGGGCAATGATGGGCAATTAGATTCTGTAATTTGCAGAAAGGTTACTATAATCATCTCTCATAGCATAGTGTTCATATTTGTCATTTAGGCTGCATTAGAAAGACCACATTTCCCTCTTTCAATTTTGATTAAGAGAATGCAGCTCATCATAGTGTTTTATGCTTGTCTGGATGTTACTCAGAACTGTCCTTGTTTGTTAAGCAAACTGTTCCCATGCTTCATGGAATTGTACAATACTCAAAGCACCAGCAAACAAAAGCTTACAAAAAATGAACAAAAGAAAAACATTTATAAGAGAGGTGCACCTTCCTGTTTCTTTAAGCAGCAAATCCTTTATTAGAGCTTCACAAGAACCAGGACAATCCCTCAATAAGAAAAATCCATCAAATCCATAAAATGTAAAGAGACATCAGGGATTCACTGAAATGCAATGTGTTGGTGGTTGGGAGAGGGTTCTGGAGGAGCATGGCTGCACACTTGTCATGTATGTTGCCCAGATATCATCTTTTTGAGGGATTTGGAGAGAGGTTAGTGTGTTTTATGGACAATTGGTCCGACCTGTGGAGTCACCTTCATGTTCTTCCATGCTGGGGAGTGCCTGGGATGCAGCAGCTGCTCCCTTCCATTGCTGGGCTGTATTTCATGCAGTCATGCAGGTCAGGATATGACTTCTCTTTGGCTTTGTGACACTGTCCAGCAGCAATTGTCCCTGTTATATATTAGGATAGCAGCTGTGGAGTGGCAGCCCTCCACTGAAGGGTGCATTATTCCCAGCTGCAGTTTCCTGTGGTGGCCTTTCCTCTGGTCCATGATCCACAGTGTCAAACGTGAGCAATGAAGTTCACTGTAAATGGTGGGCAAATTGGCATTATTGTGCCCAGGTAAGAGAACCCCTGGGAGGAGGCTGGGGCACAGTTGGCAGTACAATAATAAAGGTGGCAAATACATGACATGGCAGTGAGGATTGGCTGTAGTTTGGTGAATGATCAGTTGTTCTGTAGGTCAGCAGTAGTGCAGAAAAAATGAGTGGTAATTACAGAGGACCTAAAGCTGGCCTGGAAACCTCAGCTGAGTTTAGTCATTTTAGAAGATCAGGATCAGAAACCAGCACCACACAAAGCAATTGCCTGTCAGTCACGAGCTTTATTATAGTGTCTTTCTGCATTTTCTGTAGTAAAAATCTCATAGAGAAATACTCAGTGTTCTATATTAATCAGGTTTTCAGGCTTTTGAGAGTCTGTCAATGACAAAGAGAATTTTTTCTCACACAACCCTGCAACACATATTAATGAGAACAGAGGCTCGGGCAAACATTTGTCACCTTCAGCTGTTGTTTCTGCAGGAACACAATGGTGGAATAGCAGCAGCAGCAGCAGCACAAGGGTGAGGCTGAGTTCTTGGAAAGTGTATGGCCTGGAAAGTGTGAAATTCAGCCAAACCCTTGGAAAAGAGGAGCCATTGAGCCTGTTGCACCAGAGCTGTGCTGGGATCAAAGTATTCCTAGCAGAACTGAAATGGGAATACACTGTGGTGTCTCAGACTCAGGCATCCCAACTCCATTATAGAATGGTAATTGATACTTACTGGGTGTGTTCAGCACTAGAGGAAAAAATAACAGGTTCTTTAATAATCCTACATTTATTATTTTTCTAATTATGAAATTTCATCTAATTTTTAATTCTACCATGTAACAATCATAGGATTAAACAGTGGTAGGATGTAACAAGTATCTCATTGCCCATCTCCTTTTGCTGACCATATTTTGAGATTTCAGTGCTGAATTGGAGGCAGCATCATGACAAAAAGAAAAAAAGATTTGTTTTGTTATTAAATGCCACCTAAGTGGATCTTGAGTAGTTAGATATGAATGTTACCTCTTTGGAGAGGAGACTTTCTGTTAGCTGGACTAAACAAATAGTTCCATAAGCTCTATGCTTACATACATGTAATGCACTGCACTGTCTCTTCCTGCCCCTCTTTGCAGCAGAGCAACCAAGTAGCACTTTGTGATGATTCTCTGGTTTCCCTTCAGCTCCCCATGTGCTAACAGTGAGGAGGTGGGAACCTTGTGTGGCTTCAGGGAGTCTTGAGTATTCTATTTCTTGTGCTTAGCACCCTGCTGTCGTGCTTGTGTGAGAGTCAGTAGCTCAGTTTTGAAATGAGCTCTGTACCAGGCTTCGTGCTTCAATATGTTGTCCTCCGAGCTAGCTTTTATTTCTGGAACAAACAGGGTTTCATGAACTTGGCTCCTACGCTTCTCAGATACCAGCTGGGTGTCATGGATCATGCTTAAAGTTCTGTTTTGACACGTTTTTATGGCTTTGTGGTATTGGATGCTTTGTACAGCATCTCATCACATGAAAAAAAATTGTCTCTTTAAACATGGGCATGCCTGGAAAACTGCATGTATTAGTCATGCAGCCCTAGTATTTCTTTTGCAGGTTGTAGAAGAGTGAGGTACTAGGAGAAAGGAAAAAATGTTGTGGAATGATGTTGTAAAAGTATTGCAGAACAGTGTTCTAGATGCAGGAAATTGCACCCAGAGCACTTTGCTGTGCTCAGAAGATTTTTGGACAGGGAGTCCATGACTGGGTTTGGTCTCTCCTGAGTGTCTCTCATTCCACACGGGGGTTATTCTGTTACACCCCTAAATAATGCCCCTTCTGCAAAGTTAGGTTAGCTTCATTTATTCAGGATTTCACCAGTGCTGGGAATTTCTGAGAAAGTCTTCTTCTTGGAGCGCTGTCTGAGCACTGCTGTTGTCCCAGCCTGAGTGGTTTGGGCCATGCTGGGATGTTCTTTGGGAATGCTGCTGTGTGGCTGGGGGCGATGCATGTTGGGATGTCTGATGGGGTCAGCTCCGGTCCGGGTTACTGCTGCTCTGCACGAAGCTGAGCACCACAGGCTGCATCAGAGAATTTTGGGGTGTTACTGGTTTGGGGGTTTCTGTGGGGGTTTGGGAGGGTTTTTTTTTCCATTGGTTTTGTGGTTTGGTTTTTTTGTTTGTTTGTTTTGATTTTGGGGAGTTTAATTTATTCATTTTTATTTCTATCTTTTCTTGAATTGCCATAGTCTTGAACACTTTTTTAAGGGGAGGATGCGTAGGCCTGTCAGGGTGGTAGTCTCAGTGCTCTTATAATATTGTCATTCTTGCCTCAAGACAAGAATTTTCATTGTAATAAAGCTTTTGCTACTAATCTCTAATTTATTTTATTATATTAGTTTCCTGTCTTTGGTACGTTGAAGACACTT
>JAWWMO010000083.1:49427595-49444393 GCA_035047845.1 Dendrocincla fuliginosa | reverse complement strand
CAGAGAGACAGTAATAAACAGTCAAGGACTCTGCAGGAACTGCATGATGCTAAATCTGGATGCAGATGTGACTTGGGGGAGGGAGGGGATTGTGCAGGGAGGAGTGAGTGAGTGAGAGCACAGGGAGCCCCTGCAGCTCTCAGGAGGGCCCCTTGCAGGGCAGGCAGGGCCACTGGCACTCCAGGGACAGACACAGCTTCTGTATTTATTGAACGAGTCACACATGCCTACTGTGCCTTCAGAGAGTCCTGTTGTGCTCAGTTCTTCAAGTGAAAGAGGGGAAAATGCTGCAAAAGCACTCTTTCTGCCACAATCACCATTAGGAAGGGTATAAATAGCAAAGTTTTTCTAATTTTGGCCCATGCTTTGATTTACAATGAATTAGCAATGCAAAGATATGAAGCATTACAATGTGCCTCTGAATTATTACTCTGATGACTGCCTTGCAGAGCTGCTGTCCTCTGTGAACTCAGGCAGCCATCTCTTCTTGGTTTACATTCAGTTCTGCTTTCAAGGTCAGTTCTGACACTCTAGAGTCTTTAGAAAAAAGAAAAGTTAAATTCTAGATACTGAAGAATAAAAAAGGGTGTCTGGTTGATTGATTCTCGTGCTGAGGTTCCCCAATAGTTGATGTAGCCAGTCAGGGGACTTGCAAGCAGAACCACCCCTGGTAGAGGCTCTCCCATCTTTTTTGATTCCCCCCAGGATTGTCCCTCTGGTGGTCACTGACCTCACAGGGCCATGGCAGAGGCAGTTTGAGAGGACATCCAAACTTTACTTTGTCTCTTGCCATCTCACTTAGCAGTGATTTGTCTGTTCCCTGACCATCTTACCCACCCATGTATCATTTTGAGAAACACAATCACTTCAGTTCTGTGTCTCTTTGCAAGTTCTTGGTTGCAGCTGGAGTCCTGTGTGCTCTGGGCATCCTGGTAAGCTGGCAGCTGTGAAAATGGTCTGTTTCTCTTGTTTACCTGCCTAATTGAGCCTGCAGTGCTTGGGAGGTCAACTGATCTTACGTATAGAATGATGTTTTTATTAATACTCTGCAAAGATAATAAATGAGAGCTCACAGTTCAGCCTAGGGAAAGCACAGAGAAGGGAAAGTGCTCATTATCCAGGAAATAGGTAATTAAACCCTTGAAATCTTCACACACTGTTTTTTGCCTGAATAGCAGATGAGATGGTGGGCATGTACCAACCCCAGCAGAAGGCTGTGTGTGAGGACACGTGCAGCAGATCTGTCTGGAGGAAAAGCTCATTTCAGTTCCCCAGTGATCCATTCCCATCTCCTTCTGAGCACAGCTGGGTAAGAGCCCCTTCTGGACTTGACAGCTCGAGAGTGGATGTACCCAGATGAATCACCATGGAGAAACTGAGTCATCCCATGTCCAGAGAGAGCAGAGCACAGTTGCTTTGCAGAGCCTCAGGACTTGCTCTTTCGGGAGCAATAAGCTGCTGCAGCTGATGCCAACAGTGAAAACATTTAGATTTTAAACAGTGAATGCAGCCGTTTTTCACCTCCCACTTAAGTTGAAAATTGAAAATTGCTGCTCAAAATCAAAGCTTGTGGAACAAACAAAATGTATGAACTCATATATGACAGCATGACCCAGACTCTCAGTGTATTTGAAGAAATTTCTTGAGGCTTAAACATTTCTCTCTGTACAGCTAATTTTGGACATGCTCAGCCTCCTAATCAACCCTGAAGTTCAGAGTGAGGAAAAAAAAAAGAATTCCTGCATAATTTTCTCAACTGTGAAATTGTCATCAAAGTCCATCAGAGATTTACCTGAAATTTCATCTCTATTCTACTGTTCAAGCAACTGCATCTTACACGTTCTTTTTTGACAGGAATTGCCTTTATGCCCATGTGTATTTTAATGACTCAGAGTGCTGGCTTTATGTGTCTAAGAGAGCAATATTCTATTTCATGTATATGCATATTTACCCTTCATTATTTTTCTATATGTAGTTATGAGACTTCCAGGTTACAGACTACAGTTAAAATACATTTTAGTGTTTAAATCCATTAACATTATGTACTCCATGTAAGCACAAAAGGTACAGTCATTGCTAGTACAAAAGCAGCTGCCCATGGCATGTTGTCAGAAAAAGAGCAAAATGTCAAGTATTGTTGTTGCTACAGAATTAGGTGAAATGAAGAGCCTTTTTTAGCTGTTGTTGAGTGAGCAGGACCTGCTTCTGTGGGCAGCTGCACTTAATGTGTGCCCCGTAGTAAGAGCTGCTCCTTGAGTGTTATGCTTTAGGATCTTGAAAAGATTTGTCCTGGCCTGACTTTCATTTCACACAACCATGCTCAGCTGCCTTACAGCTGTGTCATGGCATTGACTCAAAGTTGGTCTCTGAGACAATTAACATCTATTGAATGTTCTTTTAACACTAGTTGTGCCACTGATTTTTTAAAACTTATTTATGAATTAAGATACCCAAGGTAAGATTCACACATAAGCACCAGATGTGCCTCACAGTGTCCCACCTGCATTTTGATGCAGTTTGCTTCAATTTGTTTTGTTACTTAAGAGCTAGAACAATGAAATTCTTACTTTTGAGCCTTCTTAGTGGCTGGGCCACAGATTTGGTGCTGTCCTGGAAGATACTGAGGTGTCTAAAACCACTGTGTTTGCAGAGAAGGTTGCAAACCCAGCTTTTTCCAAGGGATGCACTAGAAAAATATTTCAAAACCCAAGTCTCTTACAGCTTGTAGAAAGAGAAAAAGAGAAATCCACTCCTTTAAGATTCCAAATTTGGGAGACAGTTCTAGAAAGTAGAGAAATGGTAAAATAGGTTACTCTGGTAAGCAAACAGATTTCATACTGAATTACAGATTTGTCCAAATAGCTTCTTATTTGTTAAGCTTCTCTTAAGGTAATAGTCCTTTCTGTTCATACTTCAGAGTTCTCTAGAAGGCCTACCTGTAAATAGGACCTAAAGTGTTTATGAACAGAGAGACAGCATTGCTTTATACTGTGACAAGTAACAGCACATTGCAGTAAAGAATGTTTTCCAGGTGATACAGAAATTGCTCTCTTTTTAGCCATTTCCCTGATGGCTTTGCAATGAAATGACAAAATTCCAGTGTTAGAGCTGCATTTATAATTATCATTTTGCTATGGGCCAGGTAACTAACTAGCCTATGCTCCAGGTTCTACATTTTAAATGCTCTTGACTCTCACTAAATTGGAGGGATAGATTTGGTTTTTGTATCAAGCAAAAACCAAATCTTTTTCTGACCTTTCCTGTAAAGATGTATTGTGTTTACATCCTGGTGTGTGCCATGGTATTAAAATCAGACTCTCCTGTTCTGGCTGGGAAGCTGTAAATAAATGATTCCTGGCAAAGAGGTTATCCAATTCCAGCTTTTGTGGAGGCCTGGTGACCTTGAATTTCTGAGGGGGGATGTAACAATTTGTCTTCTGCTTCAAGAAGCAAAAGCTGAGAAGACAGAAGCCTTGTTTGTTCTGGTTTTGGTAATTAACTTCTTTTTAGGTCCCATCAGTCTCACAGCCAGCAGTGGCTTTGTCTTAATTCCAGGGCTCAGATAAGCTTAAATAATAACGCCAAGGTTGTGGGTTGGATCCCTCTATGGGCCATTCACTTAAGAGTTGGACTCAATGATCCTTTTGGGTCCCTTCGAACTCAGAATATTCTGTGACATAATAGAGCTGATCCAAATGCTGTTATTTAAAAAGAAAGCCAAAACTAAAGATAAACAAGAATCAGTAGTACTGAAAAGGCTTAATGCTGCTGCAGGGGTGTGTAAGACCTGTGACTGCAGACGGCGAGATCCTGAAACACCCGACCTGCTCATCTCAGTGAGTGCACCTGTCTTTAACAGTTCTATAATACTGACCATGTAAGGAGAGCAGAGAGTAGAAAGGTGATATGCTACAGTGTTCAAAGCTCTTTGGGCATTGCTGGGAAGAGCTGTGTTGACTTTCCTGAAGAGGGATGTTGGTTTGGGTTGTTAGCATGCTTCCCTTGCTCTTGTGTGCAGTTTAACAGGATTGCAGAATAGGTTTCTGGTAATCTGTATATTGAATTGGACCAGGTGAGCTAAGAGCACTCATTTTTGGTGCTGGAGTCTGCTGGTACATGAGTACTGTTGTCAAACAACCTGATCATAAGAAGTTTGATATTAAGTATGCTATTGAGATTCCTCTCTGGAGTTTCTTATACATTATGAAACTCTGACTCATTTGGCTTCCTCACACAGAACAAAGCATCAGTGCTGTCTTGGGAAATTCCATTTCAAAGGAGCACAGCACTGGTGAAATGTCACCTACTTTTCATTCTCCCTCAAGAAGCTGCATCTCATTTAACAAAATTCATGGCTGTAATGAAAATACTTGGTGCAGTGGTTTGAGAGCCACCAGATGCTTTCATCTGATAGACCAGAAAGCAGAAAGAGTGTGCCATAAACACCACAGAGAGGCAACATTAAATACGTGACAATCTTCAAAATAGGGCTTTTTAAAACCTGTATGTCACAGTTTGCAAGAGGTGCAAAGCCAGCAATGAAGTATTTTCATCCTGTGAATATAATTTTAGGTGGTAAAAGTATATCTATCTTCACTAATAGTGAGCTTACTATAGAGAGTGTGTAGACCAGATGTACATTTTGCAGAATTCACAGGGCTGAGGAATTTTGGTACGAATTTTTATTTCTGATATTTTTAGAAAGGTCTGATTCTGTTGCCATTGAAACTGAGAGATTATATCTCAGATTCAGTGGGAACTGGCCCTTGTTCATGGGTGCTTTAATGTCACGTTGTACAGCATTTGCTAACAAGAAGAAATTCATATGGATCTATCATGCTTCGATATCTCAGTGGCTTGTGGCCTGTTAATAACCTAGACTGATGGAGCTGCATGTTAAAATTATTCTTTTGAATCAAGTGTCAGAACTCATAAGAGCACATATGGCAAAATACTTGCATTGTGTTTTACCCCTGTGACTTTCTGTTACACATTCCCCTGCGCAGTGGTTGCTGCTGGTGGGTGATGCTCACCAAGCACAATAGAGCTCAGAGTGGTTTAGGGTACCAGCCATAAAACTGCACAGCACTGCAGTGACAAACATAGTGTTCAAGCACCGTGGTTCCCTGGCATGCCATCTGTGGTGTGCTGGTTAGTACTAAAGACAAAACTACACAGGCATGAGTAAATACAGAGCTTTTACTGGGCATGAGCTCAGCTAAGAAGGTTCTCAGCCTTCCAGCTGCAGTTTGCTGCTCCTGAACCATCAGAAAGTCTTTAATGCTTAAAAATGGTTATAGTATGGGCATATGTTCAGCTGGATCATGATGAAGAGCCAAGTTGCTCTATCTCCTGTTTTCCCCAAAAGCGTTCAGGCCAAAGAAAGTATGAATTGGAAAGATCATTTCTGTACCTTCCTGTGGCTTCTCAGAGTACTGGGGACCCTCCCAGGGGGAGACTGACTTGCATGAAAGGGGAACTTCCCTTCTCTTCCTGCCAAATATTTGCTGATACTCCTCTTCAGACACGAGATCAAGAAGTTTGCTTCTGGGCACAATCTCCTTTCCTCTGTGGCAACACTGATCCCTTAATGCCTTGGTCCATAGAGAGCAGACAACTTCTGTCATCTCCCCGCCTCCCATTCTGGCCCAGAATGAAGAGGAAAGGGGTCCGTGTCTGCTGTGTTCTGTGGGGTGACGTTGTGTGGTAATCATGTGTTAGGGGAGCACTTTTTGCTAAGCAGTATTAAGTTGTACACGTATATATTTTCTTAAAGTACACAACATGAAACTACTACTTAAGAACTCTCTGTTGGTTTTTAAGTAATTAAGTGTGAGGTTTAATCCACTGATCCTCGACCTGCACCTGTGTGGCCCTTGTTTTGATAGGCAGCTTTGATCCCAAAGCAAGGGAAGGGCTTGCCTTCCTTGGAGCATCAAATATGGTCCCAAACCAGAGACAGGTTGGTGGCCTGGCTGCTCCTGCTCACTCATTGTTGGTAAGCAGCTTCTCAGATACCACCTGGTGGGTCTGTGCTCAGAATTCAGTCAATTCATGGCTTTGAGAGGTATAGGTGACATGCTCCAGATCAAATTAGTGTAAAAGCTCTCTTCTCTTTGTGGAATCTGAAAAGTGAATTCAGTCTGCTTTCTAGACCCAGTCAGACTTTTCACCTTCCTGATTCTTTGATATTTTCAGGACCTTGGACAGTTCCTCTCTTCTTACAGTGGATTGCGGTTTGGGAGACGGGTAGGGGGTGGTGCTGATCCCATTCTAAAGGCCTGCAGTTCCCTTCAGGAAGCTGGGAGAAGCAAGGGGCTTGGATGGATGTAATCTGCATTGCAGTGTGTGCACTGGGGAGGCAAGCATTTTATCAGAGCCACGATTTGGCCTTAATGTGGCTGCAGGTAGATGGATTCTAAGTACCAGAGAGCCCCTTTCAGCCTGAATTCCCTGTGATCCTGTGCCTGAGTGCTCTGAGCACTGCAGTCGCTGATGGCAAATCCTTTCCTGACATCAAAGGACTTAAGTGGGGTTATAACAGCTTATACCTTCTGCCTTCTAAACTGTTCACACTATTCACATGCACCCCTTGTGTTCTGACTTTCATATGGAACATGTGAAAGAAACTCCAAAGCAGTCAGTCATTTTTGCAGCTGATTTTTCCATATGGTGTAGCTATATGTGAGAAAATGTGACTGCAAGCTGAAATTCCTGTAGTTTCCAACTGCTTAAATAAATCATTTGAAAAATATTGGGAAATGGAAAATGTGGAGTTTTTAAAAAATCTCCAGGCTGTTGAAGGTGTCCTGGACAGCAGCTTTTTAGCAATAAAGGCTGTGTAGCACAGGTCTCTTTGCAAATCCTAGGAGCTGTGGAATCCAAATTGTGATACAGTCAGAGATAAAATAACACAAGCCATTGCGTTTTGTCTGTTCTGAGTTTTTAAAAATCTGTTGGTATAAGAGAAAGACAGACAATTTTGGTGTATTTGCCATAGAAAGAGTTGAGATTTCACAGTAAACTGCAAGATGTGCTAGCTAAGCAAAACAAAGTAACTAAAGTTATTGCATTAGTAATTATTTACTTGCAAAATGTTAAAATGTTAAAGTACTTGGTAAACTGTTTGCAAAGATAGTAAACTATTTATGTAAGGCCGTGCGTGCTTGCAGCTGTGACACTATTCATCAGATAGCTCCTGAAATTGCTTTGTGCTGTTAAGTTCAACATACTGCATGTTTCGAGGCATTAAAGATAACTAAAATGTGGTTTTACTTCCTTGCCTTTTGTTTGTCTTTTTTTTTCCAGGCAGAGGGTTCCAGACTCCAGAGGGAACTGAGAGGATATTTAGCAGCCATTAAAGGTGATTTTTAAGCTTTACATCACATTCTCATAAAGTAAACTCTTTTAAAAAGCTGAGCCAAGTAGGCTTGTTTAAGTTATACAAAGACAAATATGCAGAAGTTTCTCTTCAGCCTCCTGCGAGGTATTCTGCTCCTTCAGTGTTGCTCACGGGGGTACAGCCTTGCACGCACAGCTCATCCTTTGTGTGCAGGACCACTGCCCAGATTGTCACACTGCATGCATTTTCAGCACCCTCAGAATCTCCACACCTTCTTATTTGTCTTTGCAAATGCTAGAATGTTAAATACCCCATGCAAGGGATTGCTTGAGCTCCACAACTCGAATGTTTCCGGGTATTGCTAGTGGGGTGATGCTCTTCCTCCAAAACCATGGGCCCTGCAATGATGTGGTTTCTCACATATTTCTGACTGCTTAATCCACTATTTTTTAAGGTTAAAACTCAAATGTGATGTGTTTTGATACTACATTGAAAATACAAGGAGTCAAAGTTTGCTGGTCAGAGCTTAAGTATCAGAGGTAAAAAACCAGCTGTTTAAATCCTACTATTTTTGTATATAAATATACAGTATGAATATAAATATATTTGTATAAGATAAATATATTTATATTTATAATATAAGTATAAATATATATCAAGTATATTTTTTGTATAAAAATATAAACTATATTTTTTGCAGTATAAAAAGTTCTGCCTTTTTAGCCATGCTGTCCTGTTCAACATCTTTCTCTTATTGCATCTTGGAAGTAATTTGGACTGGCTTTCTTACTGAGAGTGAAGTGTTTGCTAACACCTTCTTATCTACATGTCTTTAAAGAGCTTCAGTCATGAGCAGCTCACAAGAGCCTTAAAATGTTATTCTTCAAAGTCAGGAAGCCCCCAGTGGGCATCCTTGGCACCCGTGCTGGCACACAGTGCTGTGGAGAGAGGGCACCACCCAGGACAGTGACCACAATACCCACCTCTGGCTGGGGCTTCCTCACAGCTGACCTCTCCAGGTTTTGGATGGCAGAAGCACCTGCTACAGCCTCCTTGTTGCTATTCTTTGGAGGCCTGCCATCATTTGAAGATTTTGGGGTGTCTGTACACAAAAGCATGGCAACCCCCATAGTTTTACACTGGAGGGGTATTTTTGCACAAAGGACATCAGAGCCTTGGAGTCATGGACTTGTTTTGCAGGGAAAAATGTCAACCATGTAGTTGCATATATTGGAATTACTGGAAAATAATGCACTGGACATCCTTAGATTCTTAGAGGTGTGAGAGAAGCAGGTTATTTTAAAGGGTTTCAGGAGCTGAACTCCAGTATGGGAAGTTGGAAGTACAAATCCAGGTACGATTTCATAGAATCCCAGAATGGTTTGGGTTGGAAGGGGCCTTACAGATCACCTGGTTCTAACACCTGGGTACCACCCACCAGCCCAGCTTGTTCCAAGCTGCATCCAGCCTGACCTTGAGCACTTCCAGGGATGGAGCATCCACAACTTCTCTGGGCTCCCTGTGCCAGTGCCTCACCACCCTCTGAGTAAAGAATTTCTTCCTAACATCTAATCTAAAGCTCTCCTATTTTGGTTTCAAGCCATTTGTTTCCCTTTGTCCTACCACTGTGTGCCTGTGTCAAAAGTTGCTTTCCCTCTTTCTCAGAAGTCCCCTTAAGTACTGTCAGGTCACAATGAGGTCTCCCCAGAGCCTTCTTTTCCCCAGGCTGAACCACCCCAGCTGTCTCAGCCTGTGTTCATAGGAGAGGTTCTCCATTCCTCTGAGTATCTTTGGGGCCAATTCTGGACCTGCTCTAACAGGTCCACGTCTTTCTTGTGCTGTGTGCTCCACAGGGTACTCCAGGTGAGGATTTAAGAAAGGAATGGTCAGTTGAGCCTTATTATGACTCTGTCTTTTTGTTTTAGTGTACTTGACAATTTGAAGTTTAGTATCACACACTCTGGAAATAATTTTTGCTGTATCCCGATCCCTTGTTTTGTTCATTGGTGCTTCTTAGTCTCAGCTGGACATTGATCTTTCCTGTTGGTTATTCCAGAATTTGGAGGAACCATGTCATAAAGCTGTTGAACTTGTGAATGGCTTTTAGGGGGTGTTTTATTTCATCTGCATGATAGTTTAACGTCTGCTGTTTGTACTGACGAGATTGTGTACTATCCCCCGTCGCTTTAGTCATCTCATGCCTCAGTCTTCTGTCTTTTCCAGTCTCCTTGGCAATATATGTCTGGGTTCTCCACTTCATGATTTATTTTTAAGCTTTTCAGAGCTTTAAGTGACTTGAATGATTTTATGGATGAATTGTTACAGAAACCCTAAATCAGTCTCCTATTCTCTACCCCGAGCTCTTTGCACCTACCAGTGCAGATGGGGAGATACAAGCCTGGACCTTCATGCACGTGGCAACGTGACAAAGATCAAAAGGAATCCTGCATGACTGAAAAGAAGCACCATACATTTTGGGTGGCTTAATGTAGTGAGAACTGGTGACTGGTCTACAGGAAGGAGAGGGGAGATTCTGGAGGTCTGTAAGCAGTTTTGCTGCCTAGTTGTCAGCTGTGGCTGACAGAAGTGCACATATCCTCCAGACACATGAATCTGAAAGTCAGACATGTAATTTCTTAAAAGTGATAAAACTATTCATCATCTTTCTGCAAAATTTATTCTTCAATTAATTAAATTATTTCATTGTTCCAGTGGAAACTTTAGTGGATTAGTAGCAATAACAAATACAATCCTTATGGCAGGGTAGGTCATTTCCCTGGAGAACCACATAAGTAATTAAATATTAAGAGCCAGACCAAGATGCCTCAGTCCATCAGGAAAATGGAAGTTTCTCCATGATTCAGCCTAGGTTACCCTGCAGGGGAGAGGGGATACCCCACAGTATGTGGGCTCTGCAGCCTACGTGGTGTCCCAGGCCAGTCTCAGTCTCCGTGGCAGCTTGAATACACTGGAATTGTGATGGGAAAGAGTCACCTACCCTCTGCCACCTCTGGCTGCTTAAATACACTGGAATTGTGATGGGAAAGACTCACCTACCCTCTGCCACCTCTGGCTGCTTAATGGGAGTGTCTCTGCACTGCCACCTCCAGGATCCCTATCACATGGGGGCCTCTCGAAGGGTTTTGGGATTCCAGGAACAGGGGTTCTTTCCCAGAGAAAGGGTGATTTAGTCTGAGAGGCTCAGACTTCAGTAACTGGGTTATTTAACAACGTTTCTCCTAAGCAATTCAAAAATTTTGGCATTTTTAGTTGTTGAATAAATGACCCAATTACCAAGAGGTGATACTGAATGAAACAATTTATATTAAATATAAATTTCTCACTGTTCATCAGCAGTAAAAATTCTTTTCACATTTCTTAGTACTTTAATGACTTGCTTTTAACAATTTATCTGTCTCAGTGATAGCAGTTAAAAACAGCAGAGACAACCTGCAGTCTATGACTGAGACACTAATCCTCTTAATTTTAGTGCTGAATAATGCATTAAAGGTATCAGTGCAGAAGAAATAATTCTATGTGAAAACAAGCCAAATAAAAAAATCATTGGACATTGTCAGTTTATGCCCACAGGCATGAAAAAGAATGGGAATTCACTGGATTGGTATTTATCTGTGCACTTATCTGGGGTATTGCACTAAACCTGGTATAGATGCAGCTGGAGGGGAATACAATGGGTGATCTTGGCCTGGAAATTTCAGACTGAAGCCCTTGACTGAAGCAGCCAAGTACTGCAATGGCCACTTGCCTCACCCTGCAGCTGGATTTGAGTGATGGTTTTCACAGGAATGTAGAGGAATGAGGGATTACCCAATTCTCAGAACTGAAAAAGCTGGTGCAGTTTTGCTATGACTCAAGCACGGCATATTCAATGTCTTATTCTCCTAAGCAGATAAATGCCAGAGTCCTGTAGTACTTAAAAAAGAAGGTGTGCCTCGGAGAGGTGACATGGTGACATGGTGACACTGTGCTGGTTTTGTCTTACCCCTTGAGCTGATTAGTTTGCAATGTCATTAAAGATTTTAAATGACTTCTGCCTGAAAAAATCATCTGTATTTTACTGTAATTTGGCATCTCCTAAGGAACATAAAAAATCCCCTTTATTCAGGAACCCTTTCTTAGCTGGGGCTACATCATCCTAAGTATTAACCATGGGGGAGAAAAGGAAGAAATGCATCTTAAGGTCTTGTGCTATCCTCGTTCTCCGAGCTGAGCTCTGTACTTAAAAAGCACCCCCAAGACAATCCTGAAGAGATCAAATACTCTGCTTTGGCTCAGTACCTTTCCATTTAAGGATGAAAGCTGCTACACTCTAAACTCCAGTGTTTGTATTTGCTCTCCCCTCTGCCATTCTCTCTTTTGAACCCAAGGACTGAGAACTTTCAGCTTTTTCAGTGTCTGTTTCCCCATCCTACCTGTTCATTGACCACCATTTTTATATTAGGAAGTGTACATTACTACATTTATCTTTCTGCCATATCTCAAACCATGTGTGTGGTGGAATAGCTGCTAACTAGGTCAAGTCTGCTCGTCTAGGCATTAATTTCAAATGAATCCTTCTCTTCTACTCCTGAACATTTCTCTGTGCAGAACACAGAAATATTAATGTTATTCCTAAATTCAGCCACTGAGCAGTTAAATCTGAAGATTGTGTTAGAGATAGTTTCAAAAGAGCACAAATGTGCTGCACCAGATTTTGGCAAGAGCAAAAAATATACTTTTTTAAAAAAATAAGTTAATTCTAAGTAAAAAATTTATTGACATTGTTCAGATTTTGCAAAGAAGTTGAAATAAAAGTTGTCATTTTAAAATTACTGATTCTGAACTCTTATCAAGTTAGGTGAGATCAGTTTGGTTTCACTGGATTCAGAACCATATTCAAAATCTAAAGGATTGCAGCTGCATCAAAATAGAAAGGCAGCACCTTTAGTGAGGGTGGTTTTTATTCCCTGGGGTCACACAGATCTCACTGAAGGTACGTTTAGGCTCTTTCTCATTATAGTATTGAAACCACTTCATACTTAAGCCAGCTCCTCTGTGTATTACAGGGTGATAACCATCAGCAGTCCCTGCTCTTGCTCCAGCTGTGGTCACAATTGCTCCAAAAGTGACTGATCCCTTTGGTTCAGCACTCGGTGCTTCTCTGCAAACATAAATAAGCACTGGGCTCCATAAACTTGTACAGCTACTGGGTGAGCACGCAAGATTCCTCACAAACCCAGGTCCATTACTGCACTCTCCCCAACTTCAGCCTTCTCTTTTCTAAATTTGCCAGAGGGAATAGAACAGTGGGTATATGTGGGGGAAAGGAAAGATATTTGGCAACTGTTTCTGGTAGTTTGCAGTGATATATTCCTCCTTTTGCCTAATTGCAGGGATGCAGGATGCCTCAAAGAAGCTGACAGAGTCTCTCCATGAAGTGTACGAGCCAGACTGGTACGGGCGTGAAGATGTGAAAATGATTGGAGAGGTAAGACGTGTGGAAAGAGAGAGAAGGTGCTTCAGCTGCACATGGGTTGGTCTGAGCTGCTGGGGAGAGGTGTGCACCTGGACTTCACCTTCATTCTTTGTTGCATGTTAAATCCTGTTTTCTCAGCGTGTAAGTTCGAGGTCCTGGGAGGTGCAGCTCCTGCTGAGCAGCTGCAGCACTGGCAGTGTCTCTTTTCCCAAGCAGCTGATATGAGCTCCCCCTGAGGTCCTGAGTTGGCCCTGATAGCATCTGATTGCCAAGTTTGTACAAAGGTATCTCATGTGCAGTTTTACAGTCAGGATTCTCAGTTCAAAGGAAGGTTAGAAATAATCAAATCTGTTTCTCTTTGTGTGCTGTGTAACAGCTGTTGAGCCAGTGGCACTAAACAGGATATCTGATGTGACACTCACCTGTCTCTGAAAAGATTATGGAATTTAACAGTAATTAGGCTGCAGAACACTGTTCATTTTCACTTTGTAACTTCCTCCAGTGATGAGACAACACTGCAGCAATTTGACTTGAGGTGCTCTGAACTGCTTGCTGAAACAGCCTTAATTCTGGGGGAAGTCTGTCAGCAAATGTGCTGGTGGTGACAGGAATGTGCAAACAGTTGTCATGAAGCTTTCAGACACCTGGCATTGAGTCTGCAAGGCTTCCTTGAGAAGATAGTTAATAAGAAACTGGAATACAGAACAGTCTTCCCAAATCTTTGCTCCTCTATGGCTGCCTTCCCTCACCTTTCCCTGCTGCTGAAGGCATGAAGTGTTTTTGATTTTAAAAACATCCAACTTCCAGACCAGAATGGAATTTAAGATACAATACCATTTTTATTGTTTGAGGTTAAACAGATGGAAAATCTCATCCTGTACCTGTACACTGTTAGATTTTACACTTGCAAATCTGTAGTTGCCTGTGAAAGGACCATAATTTGGCTCTTAAGGTCTATTAGATGTAAAGATAAATGTGAGATATGTCTTCTTAATATGAGACTTGTGAGCAATATTACAAAATCTGCTGATTTTTTTACCTACATAATTACAAATGTAGATTTATGCATCCCTCTGCCTAGAGTAAAAAAGAATTATGTATCTGTTCAGTCTAGGATATAAATGATCATTCCAAAATGGACTCACATAACTGACCTTATTCTGTATGGTAGAAAAGATGATGTCTTAAAGGACCCTTCAGTAATGTTGTTTGAGTCCATTGGCTTTCCATAACCCTTCATTACTTTAATTAGTCCAAAATAGGTATCAGCAAGGTATGAAGGAAATCACAAAACTGGCAGTGGCGTGATATGTTCTGATGCTGTGCTGCTCTGTAGACCACTGTGATTAAATATTGTGTTAATAAATAAGTGAGGTATTTCTCTTAAGCATGTTTAATAGACTGTAATAGTTCCTTAGGGACTCCTTCAGAGTAGGAAATAAATGACCTGAAGGCTGGCATCACACAGTGTTTATAACATGCCCTATAGTAGCTTATAGTAAAACAACCACTAGGGAATAGAGGATAACAGCCCTGCAGAGCAGAGCTCACACCCTTTAGCCTTCCTCTCATCAGAGGAGGAGGTTGAGTGATGTTAGGAAAGTAAAAAGGAACGGGAAATGAAGATGTTTAACACTGTGCTAATGACTTGACTTGTGCCATTGAGAACCGGAGCACTGTGCCTGTGCAAAAGGATTTGCTGCCAGTGAGGAATCTCCCTCTTCTCCTCACAGGGTCCTTGTCACATGAGCTGCATTAACGTGTTCTTAAAAGACAGCAAGCTCCAAAGGATGCCTCTTGGTGGCTATCCCGGCACTCCAGAGGGGACTGGGGAAAAACTGCACCTTCAGGGCCTGGGGAAGGGGTGGGGGTAGGCAAAGGGGCAGGGCTCCGATTTTGTTTGTTCTACCTGCTGATGTTGGGATGTTTCATCTCTGTCATCCCCGTTCTGCAGTAGAGCAAAGTAGAGTTCTTTTCTGTGCATCAGCCATTTCATCAAATGTACTTTAATGACACGGAAAGGATGAGATGGAAAGACCTTTCCCTGGTTTTTCAGTTGTATTTCATTTCTCTGTAAGGGAGGTTCATCATCAGCAAACAGACTTAGGTGCAAGAGCTAGGACAGGTTCAGATTCTGCATTGCAGACCCCGAGGAGCACCCTGAACCCGTGACAGCCTTATTTTCACATTGCAGTTACTATTTGAAATAAGGAAAACAAAACTAATAATTAAACTGAATCTCATTTTGTTGTGAATTACACTTGCAATGTCAAGGTGTTCCTTTCCATTCACCTTATGAGTGTGCTCTGATTCATCGCCATAAACAACATTCTAAAACTTCAGAAAGCTTAATCTTTGCCAATGACATTTTTTATTTCTCCTAGGCTTCAAGTGGCATTAAACTACTAAGCATATTTTTCTCTTTTCTGCCTTTTCAGAAATGTGATGAACTTTGGGAAGACTTTCATCAAAAATTGGTGGATGGGTCATTGTTAACCTTGGACACATATCTAGGACAATTTCCCGATATCAAAGTAGAGTAATGATTTTCTATAAAGACAATTTGTAAAATTACTGTTGGATTGCAAAATAAATAGAAAACGAGATTACAAACAAAGAAAAATGAGAAAGGGGGGGAGGTGGAAGCCATTCTCTCCTGTAATGTTCTGTATCTCCCTGGTATTAGGCTGTGCCTATTTTCCAGGTAAACAAAAATATTTTTCATGCAGTAGTACTTGGAAGTAAATTAGCCTTTGGAGAGGAAATTTTATTGTTTGCTCCTGCTTCTGTTTCTTTAGTATGAGATAATCCTCACCAATAGGGACACATTAAGCTCTTCAGCTTGAAAATGCCAGACCAATTACATGGAGAGCAGGCTTTTTGTTATTGGCCAGATGCATCTGTGAGTGTCTTTAACTTATCTAAGCCTTGGTTCCTGTCTTTTAATTAGTTATAAAACGATTTTGTAATACACAGCAGGAGAGAATGTTACACAGATTCTAGCCTCTCCCAGAGGCCTGTCTGGGGTACAGTCCAGGGACAGGACTGCTAAGTGAAAGGTGTGGGACAAAGAATCATTACAGGGGAGAGGTAGATACTTTCTTATTTGAATATGACTGTGGGGACATAGCTGGAAATTTTGTGTGATGGTTTATGACTGAGTCGGTATCACACAGTCATCCTCTTTGTCATTTACACCAGGCACTAATGAAAAATTAATTAAAAAACACCAGCATTACTGATGTACAGTTCCAAACTCACTTTTAAAGTCGACTCTGCTTATGCCCTCTCAGCATGTGAAATTTGCATATAATATATAGCTTTGTAATGTCTATATCAAAGTAGATATATGTGTGTTAAACTCTAGTTATCTTAGTCATGTGCCAAAGCAACTAAACTGAGAAGTATACCCTGAGATGAGCTCAGTTGCTCAGTCTGGTGCTAATAATGCCAGGGTTGTGGGTTCAATCCTTTTGTGGGCCATTCACTTGAGAGCTGGGCTTGATCCTTGTGGGTCCCTTCCAGCTCAGAATATTCCATGATAATATTTTAGCACTTTTCCAACTCTAGAAAAAATGCGTTCATTGCTAATATTGGGGCAGTTTTGGGTGACACAAATATAAGAAAGATATTATGCTGTTAGAGAGTGTCCAAAGGAGGGACACAAGGATGGGGAAGAACCTGGAGAGGAAGTGGTGGGGACACTGAGGGCACTTGGGGTGTCCAGATGGAGGAGACTGAGTGGAGACCTCATTGCAGGGACAGCTCCCTGGGGAGGGGCAGAGGAGGGGCAGGCACTGATCTCTGCTCTGTGTGACAGGGACAGCACCCAGGGAATGGCTGGAGCTGTGTCAGGGCAGGGTCAGGGGGGATCTCAGGGAAAGGTCCTTCCCCCAGAGGGTGGTGGGCACAGCCCCAAGGCTGCCAGAGCTGCAGGAGGGTTTGGGTGATGCTCTGGGGCACAGGGGGTGACTCTTGGG
>JAWWMO010000083.1:49391303-49417895 GCA_035047845.1 Dendrocincla fuliginosa | reverse complement strand
CAACCCCATCACAGGTAAGCTTTGGGGAATGGTTTGCAAGTCCAACCTTGGAATCAACCTGAGTTCTTCAAGAACTCTTGGGGCTAATTTTCATGGGGTGGGAGGAAGAGGGTGCAGGGAGAAGGCAGAGGCAAAATTACCATTGTCTGTCATCTTGAAAGGGCGTTTTACAAAGGGTGTTTTAGCTTTGAACAGGTCACACACTGTCGCTCTAAAGGGCTAACAGTGCTAACATACTGAAAAAATGAGACATTTCCTGGGGGGCCTGGCACTGTGAAACAGTCGTGTTTGAGATTTAAGTGCATCCAGGTTGCATTACAAGCTGAGAGTTGATCTAAAGTCCTTTCTAATCCTCAGCATCTCAAGTGGAACTTTACGATGATCCTTCATTATTTGTGTTTCTTTCATCAAAATCATTAAAAGTGCTCCTTTTTTCTTTTGAGTGGTTTTAAAAATGGAACTTGGCTGGTTTTCACAGGTATAGAAGGCTGCTTCAGCTGGATTATTCATGCACTTAGTTTTGCTCGTAGAAACATTGAACAGAAGTGATCAAAATGAGCTTTATTTCATAATTATGAAAGTTTTAAAAGTTGCATATAACAAACAGAAAAGCCAGAGTTGTGTAAAATCAATCTGTAAAATTTGTATTCAGCTGCTCAGCTTTTAGTTGTGGTTAATTGCTGGTTGTTTGATAATGGACCCTTTCTATTATGATAATTGCAACTTTGAAATGTGAGCCTGTGTCTGACAGACTGGGGAGAATTGTGTAGATCTGAAGCTTATGCAGAATGTTTGTGAGTTTTTGTTTTCATGTGAATCATTGGTTTTGTACTGATTCGTTTGACAACACAGGAGAATGTAGGCACAGCAATGAAAAAGTTATTTTATACAATTTGAATATGGGCTGCTTTGTTTTCTCATGGAGGAGAGAAACAGGCAGTTGCTGTCTGTAGGGATCTATTTGGAAGGGGAAAGAGTTATTTATAGTCAAAGCCCATGCAAGTAAAGAATGAAAGGCAACTCCCAGAATGCAGCCACAGCTAGGCTCTCCTCCTGCCTTCAGAGGAGGGAATTACCCTGGTAGCGTGGGCCCTGGCAGAAGTGGTGAGAGTTGGAGCAACCTGTGCTAGATGTGGCCCCCTGCATTAAATACTGTGTCCAACTCACATTTGTGTGTCAGGCCAGCTGGGGAAGCACAAATGGAACTGGTTTTCTTTTCTGTTAAGAGATGACACTGGAACAGGACTTTAAATGAGTGTAGGTCACATTTCCAAAATCTTTACATCTTTTCTGTGAGACATTGACATAAAAATGGAGTGATATAATAAAGGTAGGGCATGCTTCTGAGAACTGAAATGTTTTCCTTGTCTCTCCAGGAAAAGTGGATCTCCCTTCAGGGAGTAATTTATGTCCTTCCCTCCTCTGCAGTCAGTGACCTGGGAATGACCTAAGCTATTCATTCCCCAGCCACCTTCTCATGAACCATCTTCACATCTCCCTCCACAAACCCACCCCATCCCTAAAGCATCCTTACTGTGTCTGAGATCCCTGAGCACGTACAGACATACCCAAATAAAATGATGTATAGGTTTTGTATCCTTCTCTAAGTGAACTGCTTATTGCACATATATAGCATGAAATCCACTGGAAACATGGACTTATTCCTCTTGGTGCTTATGGCTTCTCCTGTAGTCCCAAAGCCCTCGTTGGGCAGTATGGAGGGAGTGCTCAAGTGTTTTAATAATAGAAATTCTTTGTTCATTTATTTCACTATCATTGTCATAATTGTATTATTATTATTATCTCCTGATGTTACTGGTTTTATGCCTGCCCTGTTGTTATAGCCTTGCCCTGTTGTACAAGCTTCTCTCACTATTTAATAAACACTGAACAACTAGCAGGAGGCAGTACTAGTCTTGTTACCGACACCAAGATGCTTGCCTAGAATATTTATAATTAGTGATAATTAAATCTCAGCCACAGTTGCATGTTAGTTAATATTTTATATTGAAGCACACTAATTGTTTGTTCAGTTACTTTACAGCAGGAAAGACCCATTGAAACAAAATATGTTTACCTCAGAGGCCTTGGTTAATTCATTAATTGCAAAAAAAAGACTCTACCATGTAATCCAGTTTAGTGAGAGCATATCATAGAATCATGGAGTGGTTTGGGTTGGAAGGGATTGGAAAGGACCTTAAAGATGCTCTAATTCCAACCCCTTCTGTATTGGCTTTTTCTTTATGTTTGGGGAGAGAGTCACTTGTTAGAATGATGGGCACTGGATGCCAGTTGTGTAGTCTCTGGTTTTGGTGTCTGTCTCACAGCACTTCAAAAGGGCCTTCTTTAGCCTGAAAAGACAAAGGTGAACTATAGAGAAATCAAAGGTGTCATAAGATTGAATCTCCTAAAATTAAAACTTACACTGAAGCTTAAGGAAACCTTCAGAGCTTACTCCCCTCCTGGCATGCAACACGGCTAGTAGGTCTGTGATATAATTCTTTTTATTATTGTACTGCCCCCAGAAGCTTTTGAAAGATAAGTTTTTCAAGAGCCATGTTTCTCTTCTAACAGAATGAAGTACCCGAAGCTAAGAAAGAGGAATCTTTGCTAGATTTGGACTTCGACCCTTTCAAGCCAGAAGCTGTCCCAGCAGGAGTTAGTCATTCACCCATGTCTCAGGTACCTCCTTGCCTTGAGGTGGGCAAAGTGTATGGATGCAACATGCTGGCTTTGGTGGCAAAGATTTGCCTTTGTGTGCTAAGGCAGTGCCTGAAAAACTTGGTCTCCCTGAGAAGCTCTAGTCAGCCATCCCTATTTCCCCCTCAGAAACCCTGTACTTGGTGATGCACTGGAAGGAGAGGAGATTGGCAGGTGGTAAAATGAGATATCTGCCACTGAGAATGGTTGCTGGCACCTCAGCCTGGACTTTGGTGTGCTGTTATTGTCCATCTTTAGAATAACTCTCAGTGTAAACATTACAATTCTCCAGTGCTTGTTTTTCTGACAACTTTTCTGGCCTGGCTTTGGTTCGTTGTCTCTGGAGAGATGCCTGAGGGGCCCTGGGTCTCGTGGAGTCAGCATGTGATTGTTTTGCTGTGATGGAGTTTCTGGACCAGGCAGTGGAATGATCTGAGTGGTTTTGCTGTAAATCTATTTTAGACCTGACCTCAAGGAAAATGAGAGTATGGGATAGGGTGTTTCCCTGTAGAATGTTGTGTTACAGAAATTCTGCAGTCAGCAGTAATGTTTGCCCTGATAGTTTCTTGCAGCAATATGGATGAAAATTAATTAAAAAAGGCTGATGATACCAAGTTGCTGATATTCACTGGCTTACCCGACAGGACTTGCTGTTTTAAAATCCAGAATTCACCTCCACTGGCCAGAGGGCAGAGAGTAAAGTAGGGAACACCTCCTGGCCAGCATCTCTGTGTCCCTGTCTTGTACACAAAGGAACATGTTCATACAATTGTTAATATAATAATATATGTTAATAATATATAATTGTTATATTATATATAATATATATAATATATATAATAATATATATGTTAATATAATTATTGCATGTTAATATAATTGTTAGCAAGACCTATTATCCCTGTGGCTCTCAGTAATCTGGCTTGTTCTGTGAGACCTGAGAGGACTAATCAGCTGTTCAGGAATGCAGCTCTGGGAAAGGAGTGAGAAGACAAGCAGGTTTAAGGCTGAGGCAGTCCTGATTCTCTGCTGATCTCTTCCTCAGTTAATTAATTTCTGATTTGGTGTGCAGTCCTAGTTATGTAATGAGATCTGTAGTGATCTCTCATGGGCTATGTGCTGTCAGAGAAATGATGCATTGGTTGGCATTCCCAGTGTTATCTGAAATTTCTCACTCTGCTTTGCCAGAAGTGCTCCATTCCAGCAGAAGATTTGTGCATTTTACTTGTTTTTGTTTTTATTTTTTTTTTTTGCTCCTTCTAAACAGGGAAGAGGGAGGGGAAGGAGAATGAAATTCCTTGGCATTCACCAGTGACAGAAAACTCTAGGTGTGGCTTTGCTAGCTATACCCTTTCAGCTTGTTTTGTAATAATGCTGATTAGAGCAGTGGGATCATTAAACCAAAGATACTAAACTTCTGTGACAGAACACATTTGTTCTGACATCACATTATACAGATTGTAGAGGCATTTGTTAGTTTAGCTAAAAACCAGTTATTTTAGATTCGACTGTACCATGAAATACAGAATATAATTCTACACAGAATATAATATTCACTGAGCACCTTCAGTGTCTCCTCTCCTTTCACCTTTCCTCCTAAGATGGGTGTGAGAAGGGATGGTCCACATCCACAGGAGCATGTGGATGAGTCAGAGCACGGTGTTTGCAGAAGGGGAGACAGCCCTGGATTTGGCAGGGTCGGTGCTGTGGCAGCACAGACAGAATGAAATCTGTGCTTGCAGTCTGTGGAGAGCCCTGTGCTTGTGGGGAGATTATCAAGAGAGCCTTAAGTGGTGCTTTTGCCTCAGTCATGGGTATTTTTTGTTCAGCAAACTGCTGAAGAAGTGATGCCAAGACAGGAGCAGTCATTTGTGCATATCTTGGGAGGCCTGACATGACTTCTCTATTAACAATTTAATTAATTACCTGCCTCCACGGCTCTGCCAGGGTGATCAAATCACACTAAGTGAGCCCTGGCCTGCCTTTCCTCATTTGCTTTTCTGTTTCTATGGCTGCTTCTGTTTCTATGACCTTTCTAAACCTGCCTGGCCCTCTTCTCCAATTTCTAGCTGTGCTCTCACCTTTCCTCAGTTATTCCTTCTCCCTCTTGCTCAAAGTTGGAAGGAAAATGATCAGTCTCTCCTTTCAGGGAAGTCAATAGGATATTTAGGGTTTGTACCATTTAGCTTCAGTAAAGCTGACCTGTCATTTTTCCTTAAAGCTTGAATGCTCAGCCGGTAATGTTACAGTGAAGTATGAATTATATCTGCAGAAGCAGCACAGACCTGGATTTAAACCAAACTCAAATGAATGTTAATTTGTTGTTAATTGATGTTAATTTGCTGTGAGTCTGAGTGGTGAGTTACTACTCTGTCTTTTGCTCATCAAAGCAGAAGTTGTTCAGAGAACCATTCTGTCCTTATAAAACAAGAAACAGGCAGGAAAAGAAGCCAAATGCACCAGCCCTTTCTCTTACACAAATGTTAGTTGTCACATTTAACATTGGCAAATGTTTCAATTTCACATTTTACTGTATGAATGTCTTTAGATTGTGGGGTTTTGTGGACTTTAACCTAGGTGTGAATATAGTAGGTACATTTTGAAGCATCTCAGCCAGCTTTTGGGGCCAACCAGCAGAGCTCCTTCTCTTGTGGTGGGCTATAAATCCTTGGTGTGAAGTCTGCTGCTTTTCTTTTATTTGTCTATTCAACTCTTCTGTTAAAAGGTCACTAACATTTTTTAGCAGACTGGATGAGAAAAAGAAAATATTGGTCAAGTATCTTGTTTTCTTTCCCCAAAGGTATACCACTTTCCTTTCTGGTGTCAGAGCTGCGAGGAAACCCACTCATTCTCCATGGAGAGCTGAATGATTTTTTTAACTGGCTAGAAACCCTGGCCTGTGTGAGCTGTTTAAAGCCTTGCAGAGGCTCCTGTACACGCTGAAAGCTGTGCAGTCACCAGCTCAGAGTCTGACTGTCACTTGTGCACGTGGCCATGAGAGTTTGCTGGCAAGGAAATGACACGATGCATTGCAATCTGCCTGTGCTCTGTGACCAAAAAGAGTGTTGTGCTGGTACATGGGCACACAGACACATGCACATGTGTGCTGATAGATAAAATATATTATAAATATACATCCAAATAAGTTCTGTCTTCGTGGTTAATGCACGTTGTTTGGACATGCAGTAGATGAAGGATATGTTTCTCACAGCCTCTTTTTCCACCCCTTTTTTCAGACATTGCCATGGGATCTATGGACGGTAAGCCTGACATACATAATTTGAGTTCTGTGCCTCTGATTTTGTAACAACCTAAACTCAGATTTACAGTGCTTTTACCAAAAGCCAAGATAAAGAATTTACAGACCAAGATGCTTTCAACTATATTGAGCCACTGTTGCTTGGCCTGCAGACCTAAGTGATGCCAGAAATCTAGGCTAACAAAATTCACAGTCATTGTAGATAAGTGTGTTGCTTCTACTGTGTCTGAATTACATCTATTAGAGTGTAATAATGGATGTTAGTCACTTGTTTTAATTAGCTGCAGGTGTACTTCCTCAGGACTTTAACCCAATGGACAACCATTTCCTCAAAATTCAGGAGGAAAGAGAGAATTTTGTTTGCCTTGGTGGGCATAGAGGGAACTGGAGTTATTCACAAAAAAACCTGCCACTGCAGGAAACTGTATGAATCCTTCCTTCTTCCTCCTGCTGCCAAATCAAATACAATGATCTGCAGGAAGAAACCAGCTCACTTTTGTGAACTTTCTTTTGACTTTATGTCATGGAGCTGGCTGGGTTATCTTGACATTCAGCCTGGTGTGTTCAGTTTTGGCCTTTTGTGACTTCAGCCAGCACAGAAATTCATGTATTGAGCTTTGCAGCACTGTTCTGTGAACACACACCATGTGTGACGTATAGTAAAGATTCATCTCTCTCTATCAACTAAGGTTAAGTAAAGCCTGAAAAAAGTCATATACAAAATTTCAAGGCTGCAAATATCTAGACCAGCTGAAATACCCAGAAGTGTTGTGAATGTATTGCTCTAAACTTATATTAGATAGCTTTATCACTGTCTTGTTTTGCACACTTTTGTTTATAGCTCTTTAGTATTATATATGTATTCTGGCTTATAGTTATTTTCATCTTTGCTCTAGTCGTTTGTTTGTTTTTTTTTAAAAGAAAGTACCTAGTGAATTTCAGGGTTAAATGTTTCAATTAGGGGTAGTCAACCTTTTACAAAGTTTCTCTTCATAAGTAGTTGTTGAACTTCCTTGGAACATTGTATCTGTTCAAAGTGGCAATGTAAGCAGCAGGTTTGTGACTCCATGCCTTCCTCTGGGTGGGTGTAAATGTAGATAATACAAGTGAGCCCCACTGCCACTTGCATTGCTTCCTTCCCTGTCACTGTCTCACAGAGCGACTCCCCTTTCAAACAGAGGTGTCACAGGAGTCCTGCAATGAAAATGTCAGTGGCTGACACAGGAAAGCACGATGTGCTTGTATGATGTAATGCAGAGGCTTAAAATTCAAGGGCCTGGCATTAGTCTTGTGTGGAGTGGCAAGAAAGGACCTGCTGCTCCTTCCCCACCTTGGTAAGGGCTGCTGGTCAGAGAACTGCTAGTTAAAGAGCTGCTGCTGCAACAAAGTCCATCATGTCCTTCTTTTCTGTATATGTATGTATTTATATGTGTATCTTTATATGTATGACTTTCTGTGTGTGACTTTCTTCCCTACAGACAAGCAGTGAATTGGTGCAGCCGGTAAGCAAAGCTCCCCCCAGATCACAACCCGCCTAGAGACACGCTTTAATCACTGTGCTGTAATATATAGTGCTCTGGTTTTGTCTATCAGTGCTGCTCTTTTGCATTATAATCTATTGCTTCCAAATGTTGCAAACCACATAGCTTTTCCTTAAACAGCTTAATTTAGTCATTTCATTCTTTAAATTAAAATTACTCTTGTAAAATGTAAATTTTGTGTTTTCTCATCAAGTCCGCCTTTATCTTTTTCATCTTGTGTTTTTTCTTTGCTTTTCTGTCTGCTTAAAGCCTGATTCTTCAAAAAGTCTTTCCCTGTGTAACCTGGTCATGGAGGAAACCCCAAACAGTGGGTCATCAGAAGATATTAACAGATCTCAGACTGATCTAGGTTCACTCAGCTGGGGCCTAGATGTTAGCACACCCAGTGTCAGCCAGGAAACTCCTGCAGGCGGTTCTTTGCTTTTCCCTGGGGCAGAGCAGACCCCCAGTGGATCCACGGGCACTCTGCCTGCTGGTGTCTGGCCTGCAGTAGGGGAGCAGGAGGATGCTGCACCAGGGCCAGCTTCCGTAAACGAGAACCAGAGGACTTCACTGGAGCACCAGTTGGATGCCAAAAATGCCCCGTGGGAAGATGTGGTGACCAGTCAGCCTTTAGAGACCGTACCCGGTTTTGAGACACCCATCCCGGGAACTGATAGCTTGGTGGATGAACCCCTCCCATGTGATGTGCAAAAGGCAGAGGAAGAGCGTGAGGAAGACCAGTGGGCAGGTGTCAAGCCAAGTGAAAAGGTAGAGACCGGAGCTAACTACAAGGAGGTAGAAGGTACAGAGGAACTGGAAGAGCAAGGTGGTGAAACCAAAGGAAACAGTGAGGCAAAGCTTCATACAGGTTTAGCAAGATCAGATCTTGACATTTTAGCCAGCCCAGAGGTAGAAAATTTACCTGAGCTTGAAGATAATGCTGGGGATACCGGGAGAGCTAGTGGTGCTAACCCAGAAAACCCTAGAGAAGAAGAATTCAAGGAGGTTGCTGTCATTGAGGAGACAGATGGAGAAATACCAGTGTTGAGCACAGGGCTGGAAAGCGGGGACAACACAGTAGTGTACAGCTGTAAAAGTGTAGAGAGCACTGGCACTGAACCTGAGGGAGCCCCTGGTACCTGGGATCAGGACCATGAAAGAATGGTTGAGGATGCCTTAGACCAAACTGGCAGTGGTACTGCAGAGAGTGCATCCACAGGGTCTATAAACACGAGGGCAGGGGTTGACCTAGAGGTAGCTGAGCACTCAGGAAAGTGCTCTGCAGATACTGGGAGTGATCTGGGTCACGCTGGATTGTTCAGTGCAGAAGAGTCTGGTAAAGGAACCGAAGACAATAGCATCAGCCACCTCCCAAATGGTAGTAGTGGCACTGAGGTTGCTGCTGAAAACCAGTGGGCATTGCTGCCCGAGGCAGCCGATGCTGCTGGCACGAGCTCTGGTAACCCTTGCCTAGACAACAGTGCAGAAGGCCAAGTGACAGGGAGGGCAGCAGCAGCCACAGAAGAGCATCCCAGTAGCAGTGGTGTTCCTGAGCCCTTTGAAACAGACCCCTGGCTGGCAAACTGGGATCCAACAGTTACTGGGGATTCCTGGGGCTTTTCTAATCTGTCAGATAGCCAAGCCAATGGACTGGACAATTGGCTCTTTTTCCCCAAACAGCAGGACTCAGAGGAAGGTAACATGGAAAATGTTTGGTTAGGTATTAGTAATAAATGGTCCACACAAGACCTAGAAGGTCCTGATAACAGCTGGGCAGAAATAGGTACAAGCACAAGCAGTAAAATTCAGGAGGCTGCAGTAAAGCAAGGTGTGCCTGGGGAGCAGACAGGCGTTACCAATCCTGGACCGGGCAAGGAGGTAGCTAGACCCTTGGCTCTGTTTCAAATGGGAAATTCCAGAAATGCTAGCACCGAGAGCTCAACTAGTCCTAAAGACAATGAGACCAACAACTCAGATTTATCTGAAGATGAAATTGCTAACCGGAGATATGGATTGTTGTACCAGGAAATTGAGGCTGATAAAGAAGAGGTACCTACCCCAGTGTGTAGCCTAGTCTAGACAAAGAGTTCCTTAGGCCATGCATAACCTTGTCGTTTACAAACATTCCATTTGTGTGTTTCCCACTGCCCTTCCCAAGCCCCTGCTGTTCTTTTTTTTTGGAAAAATTGCCATGCAACTGTTCATCGTGTGGTGCCCTTCAGCCGTGTCGTGGAGCAGGCTGGCCCAAATGCCTCTCCAAATGCTGAATGAAGCTTTGACCTGTGCAGGCACGTTGTGCCTCGCAGCTTTTGTGTTTTATCTGTATATCTTCCAATGCACCTAGTCTTTTTCTATTATTGTTTTGGAAAAATACTTCAGTTATTCTGCTTTTTCTTTTATTTTTTTTCTTTTCTTTAAACTTGTAATGCCTGTTATCAAATAGCACTGTTGTCAAATTTCTTGCTGCCTTACCCTTTTTTTTTCTTTTTTTTTTTTTTTTTTTGATGTCTGGCCTACATTTTTATTTTGCAAATAAAAATGTTTTGACTCATGTTCTGATCTAGTAAACAAATGATAATTTGTTCTGATCTTCACTTCTACTTAGGCATCCACCACAGCGTTTAATGGATTTGCACAGGTAAGAAAGAAGCAGGTTTTGAGATAATTTTTTTTCTCTGCTATTAGGAAGGGATTAGGACTGGCTATACAATTTCAGGAAGTCTGTTCTATGGACAAACTGCATAGCAGTGTCATAGTGGCTCAAATGCAGCCCCTGTCTGTTCTCAGAAATTCTTCTTAGATGCTACTAGAATGGTTCCAATACTCTTAGGACTCTTGGCTTCCTTGAATTTAATAGCATAAAATCTAATTACCTTAGTGGGACTGACCTTTTCCTCCTAAAAGGGCTGACTTTGCTTTTTTATTGAGCTCTTCTGTGGATTTTTCTCACAAGCCCAAAATCCTGTAAAGAATGGTTTTCCCAGTTTGACATAGTTTCAGAGACTCTGTGTGTGTATATATAATGAGGGGGTTTTCCCTCCAGTGTTATTTTCAGTTAGGACATATTTTACTCTCAAAGTTAAATGTAAAGTGTTTGTTCCCTGCTGTGCTGATGGTGGGACTGTGTTACCCATCACAGATACAGCACGTGAAAGCACCATGTTTATGCTTTCAAATTTCAGGGCTGTGTCAAGATCCACATTTCAGGTGGATAACCTGGGACCTCCTTATTTTCCAGCATCCTTGTAGAGACTGGCTCGTTTGCAGCACATCCTGTACACCATATTTTAAAAGCACCCAAAAGACTGAGCTTATACAGGGATTGAAATTCTGCTCCATGACATTTAGTTTAGTAAAGGATCTGGAAGGAAGGGGCAACGCAGAATGCTACCACCTCTAATAATCTGGGCAAAATGTTGATCTGGAGGAAATAAATACTTGCTGCCCCCACCGCAGTAGGAAAATAATTTGGCTCAGCAATATTTTGCAAATTGGTTGGTTCTGAATGAATGAAGTGTTGGAAAACACTTCCATACTTCTGTTTTGTAGTGCAGGTAAAATTTTAAATCTGTAATTGCTCCAGTGATTATTCCAATAAAAGCCCAGGATAAGAAGATATGGAAGTATCTTAGAGCTAGAATACTCTCCAAGCACAGCCATGTGTAGTCTGCAGAAAGTTTCACAACTTAGAAGTGCATTGTGCCTGAAACAAAGTCCTTGCAAATCACATCTGTTTAATGAATGGCTTTTCACTGCCTCCAGTGGGGTGAAAAATTTCTAAGTTTAGAAGGATTGAATATATAATTGAAAAAGGAATGTCTTTAATATTATTAGTACTTAGATAATCTGAGTAAGTATTAAAAATAGTTACTAGTTAAGCTGTATTTGTCACCTTACTCTGTGTGAATGTACTTTGATAGATATCTGCAAATATGCTGGCTTAAATGTTTTTGCATTTGTTCTTCCTTTCTGTATCTAGGATATCTCTGCATTTACAGTGCAGTCAAATGAGAACGTGACAGAGCCTTTGGTGAGTGGTGGCTTTTGGCTCCTTTTTAAATGCCTTGTAAAAAAGGCATTTTTTTTATTCTTCCTTTATGCAAAGAGATTTTCTCCTTTTTGTGTGTTTTCCCTCCTTTTAATCACAAAAGCTTATACAGCTCTTCCACCTGGAAGAGCTGGTGGGTACTGTAGTTTGCAAATCCATACTCACTGAACCAATCCTTCCCAAGGATAGCACAGAGCAAAAGAAAAGGAAACCAGAATATTCTAAGATAAGATGTTTACTTGAAAAAGGCGTAGTCAAACAGTTTGGTCATTAAGAAATTACTGGAATGAGTACTATGGTCCAGTGCAGAGCAAGCAGGTGATAGTATGTGATGGCTGTTTAAACATCTCCAGTATTGCTGTAGTTTCCTCCACTCTCCCCATTTAATAGTAGGCACGATCTGCTTCTGAAAAGTGGGCAACCTTTTTGAAAGTCATCATAGCTTGGCAGTTTCTTAGCTCCTCCTACAGGATTACAGCTCCTCTTTGGTTAGGCTGGAGCAGGGATGTGAATAGCAGCATTGCTGGGTGAGTGCTGTAGCTACTTAACAGCCACAGAGTGCTATTCAATATCATTTAACGTGGCTTTTGTGTAATGCCTCTGGTGGTGTTTGTGTTCATGATGGTGACTGAATGTGGTGAGAGTGTTTTTACCTGGAGCTGACATGTGATAACTGCAGTCTGCTTGTGTCACTGAGGTGACTTGAAGCACCTCAGTGCAATCTGCTTTATGACATGTTACCTGGGATTTTAAGCCTGAAAGAATCTTCCAGCATTAAATACCAGGAAATCCATCAGTCACCTTACCTGGGATAGATCTATTTTGTGTTTCTCATTTCAGTCCTATCTCTTCTTTTTGAAATTTTCTAGAGCTGTCATTAATAACTGCACAGAGAGATTTTTGCATGGCTTGGTACCCTGTAGTGAATGCTCCTTTATGCTATGCCAAATCCTGAAGGCCTTGCATAGGCAAACTTCTCTGTACCTCATTAAAAATTAATCTGCTTAAGGAATATATGAGTAAAAAATTGAGAGGCTATGGGGTTTTTCCTGAAAAATAGCAGGAGGAGAATTTAGCGTCTTAAAGAATTCCATGGAATCTACCCCTTCTTGTCTCACAGGAGACATCACATTCCAGCCTTCTCCCTGTCACCAACCACAAAGCAATTGCTTTTGAGCTCCATTTTATGCTGAGCAGTTTTTTCATGGCCAATTAATCTACTGGGGTTCTTTTCTCTGGTTGACTCAGCCATCTTTATAAATGGAATATGCTGAGCACTGCTTGGAGCTCTCCCCTTGTTTGTGTGTATACTTGCAAGGTGGTGTTTCCACTGGAGATTGCACTTCTGCTGTGAGGTATTTTGCCACAAAACTGAACGTGTTTCAGGGCTGGTGGTATTTGTTAGATCTTCTTGCTAAAAAACAAGCTGAGGCCAGAATTTAGAAGGGTGGAAATCCCAACAGTGGATTGATAAATGGATGCCTTCTAGGTGATTGAGAGCTCAAGAGAAAATGCATTTTAATAAGAAACCAGGAATGATTTTCCCATTGCTAGGATTCAGTCAGTCAGTGTTTCCCCTTGCGTGTACAAAAGCTGTTTGAGTCTCTGCTAATTGCTTCTTACCCTCACTGGAGGAGGGACTGCATTTTCTAAGGACAGACAAAACCAGGGAGTAGGAGATGATTTTGAAAACCCGTATTTGAAGACCAGGGTTGGTGCACATGGTTTGCAGTTTCAACTTCTGGTCTTGCTCTCAGTTTCTGGAGCATTTCTGAGGAAACTGGGAGCCTTCCCCTGCCTTCCATTCCCTCTTACTGTAACTCAGGAAGCTGTGCTTGTTTTCCCTTCGAGGGAGGGATGTAAAACTGGCTCATTTTACATAGAGAACATTGAGGATGAAAATGCCCTTGAGATGCTGTCTTTGGCCGGGGGCAAAGCTCAGCAAGGCTGAGCCTGAAGCAGCACTGTGCCAGGCAGAGTTCCCCTTCCCCTCCTCCCTCCCAACTATCATGTCCTCCTCAACAATTTTTCCACTATCTGCCTAAAAATCAATACCAAAAGCCTGAGGCTGAAGAAGCTCCTCCTGGGGAACCTAAGGTCGAGGAAGCCCCTGCTGCTGCTGCTGTGGAAAAGGAGGCCATCCCTGGGGAGCCTGCTGGGCCAGCAGAGCAGGCTGTGGTGAGTGATCCGTGCCCCATGCCACCTCACCCTCCATCACGGGGACTGTGCCTGCTGCATACCAGCCATCCTGGCCATCGTCACCTCCATGCCTGCTGCCCCCGTGCCTGGCTGTGTCACAGCATGCCTCTCCAGCACGCATCCTCCTCCCAGCCCGAAAATGTCATTCCTCTCACGTTTGGCATTGTAGACTGAAGTTCAGGCTGAGTGATTGTGGTTTCACAGGTTGTTTGATCACAGATGGACTTCAGAAGGGGGAAGAACCGATGCCATTTTTAAATGACCTTATTAGTGGTTTTCTCATTTAATGTCAAGCATCTTGTATGGTCCTTACTAGAGCATGAAAATTCCAGGAAAAAAAGTGATTGCAGTATAAATGTCTACAAGACTCACCATTTTAGAAGCCAGTTGTGAGCTGAAGATGGAACTACAGACACCAGTTTGGAGATTTTTTTTCATGTCAGCATTCAGGAAATGGTGAGAGGAGAAGAAATCACAAGTGTGAATGAAGAACAAAGTAGGGCATGCAATGTCACTACAAATTAAGACGTGTCTGATGCAGTAGGCATGGGGGGTTATGCTGACTAGCATCCCTTTTTATACAGGTATCTCAGTGAATATCCTTTTAATCTGAGCTTCTTCTTCTACATGCTATTGTCAGAAGGTCTTAGTGGTGGATTATACCCACAGGTTAAGAAACCCTGGAAGAAAAATGCATCTGTTTTTGTAGTCTGCTTTGCTCAAGACATTAACATGTTCAGAGGTTCTAATGAGTTCTGATCACTGGTCGAATATGCAGATTACTGCTGTAAAACTGTATGGAAGACAGGGGTTGGGTTTGGGTGAGTTCCTCTGCCCCAGAAGCTGGTGGGAGATGTGTAGCTGTGCTTCTTTGACTGTTGAGCACAGTTTGGTGCCGTGTTCTCAGAAGAACAAGGTTTAAGCTTGCAGTTGGCTTTGGGGGAGCCCCTATGTGTCTTCAACATCTAAGCAGGGATGATACCCAATTCACCGTAAAATTAGATGGTTTTCAGTAAGCACTCGATACCCTTGGTACATGGAAAGCATTCTTAAGCTAATGTAGATGCAAATCAGCTGAAGAAAGGGGAAGTAGCTCCAGATGCACACACACATGTGGCAGCAGAGAGCATGCATAGATATCCACTTATCAGATATGAAGCTCCTGGAGCACCTTAGGGGGCATCTGTGGAGCTCATTTTTGTTAATGACAATGGCTTCAACAGCACAAGGCTAACGGTGACATTTACTGGTGACTCAGGTTGGGCAGTGTCATTGACTTAGGAGGGTAGCAGTAAGCCCACGGGCTTTACCAGGCAAGGGCAGGCTGGTTGTGTGCTGGCAGTGTTAGACCTGCACAAAAGCCACGGGTGACATCATGGAAAACGTCTTCAGCAGAAGGAATGAGGTACTTGCATGGGTGTGCAAGGCTGTGGAGTGCAAAAGTAGTTCATTGAAGACTTTGTAAGAGATGAATTGATGCGTTTGCTTCAGTGGTTCCAGCTGTCTGTATCACAGGCTTAAAAAATTATATCCTGCACAAATGATACAGAGGGAGAGGTAAAACCCAGGGTGTAGCACCTGCTGAGTTCCTTCCTTCCTCCCATCTTCCTAACAGAGGAAAAGCATTGTGTGAGGAGAGGTGGGCAGTGTCACATGGGCTGTTCTGCAGGGCTCTGGGGGACAGGGCAGATAACCCCTGCCCTGTTCTCTGTGGGCTCCGAGCAGCATTGACTCTATGGAGGGAAGCAGTCCCAGTGTGTTCCCTGAACTACGTTTAGCTTTTAATTCTGATGACATTTGCATGAACCTTGAGTATTTGTTTTGTATTTTTAATTCACTTTTGCTTGACTCCACCATACACACTGGAGCAAATTACTCCAGGATCATCCCCTTTGTCGTGGTCTGTGGAGACCAGGCTCTCCCCTCCTGTGTGTTTCCTTTTCACTTGATATAAATCACAAGAATAACTTGTTAACTCCATAGTAAAGCAAAGAATGACATTTTCTACCTGAGGCACATTGTTTTTGTCAAACTGTTGTGCAGAGTGCCTCATGTAGATTTGATAGTCTGGAATAAAGAAAGAGGGAGGGAAGGTGGAGGGAGAAGGAAGGGATAGGAAATCAGGCATTGATCTAGAGCTCTTCTTTTCCTGAGTGTGAATGTCAGGAAACAATGTGAGAGAACAGGTATTAATGAAGCTGAAAAGGTGGTTTTATTTTGATTACCTGTAAGGATGTAAGGAAGAAAAGAAATGTAAAAGAAGTTCCCCATTTTTCTAAAAGGAAAGCAGCTCTTTTTTGTCTTGCACTAAAGGCAAAGCAATTCTCTGAAGCCTGGGGCACATCTCAAGCACCGATTAAACAGGCTGTGGCTGCAGCCCCTTGCTCCTTGGTTGGCATGAGCTATTCTGGTGATCCATTTTGCTGCTGAGGAGCTCTGGGTCCATGGTCTGTCATCAGCTGCTCTGGCTGAGTCGCAGGACTGTGGGGAGAGAGGCAGAGAGAAACACACTGCAAGAGACTGGCAGTTTAAGAACAACCCAGGAGGAATAACAGGCAGTGAATAGGAGATAAGCAGTTTTGGTTAGGTTTGTTCTTGGGTTTTTGTTGCTTACTGAAAATGAAGTTGTCCCTGATAATTTGGGAAAATAAGCCAAAAGAGTTGATTTTAAAAATGCCTAAAGTAGTGTAATTCTGCATTTGGCTCTGGAAGGTCATTTCAGGAAGGGCTTTCCAGACTTTGCAAAGAAGAGTTCTGAAGGTTAGGATTAATGACAAATATGATCAAAGCTAAGGGAAAGTATGCTGACTTTCAAAATATTAAGACATCATTGCTCAGCAGCAGTTCTGCATTCGTTTGCTTTATGACCCAAAGGCAGCTGCAACATCCAAGGGATAGTCTAAAGCATATAGTGCATTACTCACTGATTTATTGCTTTTTTGAATAATAGTACCCCTCTCACCACATCACTTTTTCACATTCAAGCAAAGATGACATGAGGACACCATAATAAAGTGAAAGCTTATGAAATGTTATTCCCCCTTTCTTCTTCAGCTACACGTGAGACATAGTGCTTGGAGTGCAGAGCAGTGCTCAGAGGTCAGCCTTTCCACTGCTGTTATGGTCAGTACTTTGGAAAGAGCCTCTCAGTGCTTTGGGGGTGATGCCTGCCTGGATCTGATGTTCTCCAATAAAGCACTCAGCTAAATACAGTGGTGTTCAAAGCTGTGGATAAGCATAATGAAACAGCCTCCTGACAAGCTCTTTGCAGGCACTGAGCAAGTACAGCAGAGCCAGGAAACAGCCTGCAACTTCAAGAGTGTCTAACTGGGGCTGAATCCCACCAATTCACAGTGCCCAAATAGTGTTGTTTCAGAGAGCAATACAGTGGTTGGATACAGAAGAGTGGTCAGCTGTGTCCAGACTGTGAGGGTGAAGTGCAGGTGCCAGATTGCAGCATAAGGCTATGGAAAATATTTGGCTCTCACGTACAGGAGAGAACAAATGAAGGGTAGTGTAATTCTGTTGAAGTCTGCAGAAGATTTTTTCTCTCTGAAACCAGGGTGTCAGTTTACAAACGTGTTATTTAGTCTTTCTTTTTACTAGGCTTTCTTGCTGGAAAAATTATACAGTTTATGCTACCCATGCCTCTCTTCGCAAGGTCCACTATCCACAAAATCCCAACTTCCAGCTCATCAGAACAGCAAAACACCACTAATTTGACCAATGTGACCCAATAGTCACATTAACTTCAGGAAAGCCCGAGCTTTGGGAAACAAGAGAAGCACTACTTACTTTCACCTTTCCAACCAAAACTGTGCTTTCAGTCAGCCTGGAAACCAGTTCTCATTTAAAAATATAGATACACATATATTGGATTCTTATGCAGAGATACCTGAAGCTGGGCTGATGGGATTCCTACCCGAGAATATTGCCAGGGAATTATTAAGAAAATGGCACAGGAGGACACATTCCTGACTTTAAAGTGCAAGATGATGGTAATTTCTGAAGGTAAACTAGAAACAGAGCTGATGGCAGAAATTCAGCACTTTTTAATGCTAGAAGTAGGGAATGCACCTGTCTCCTGACCTGCAGGTGGACATAAGGCCTTTACAGGCAGCAGTACATACATCTCTGCTGTATGAAAGAAAAAGGATCTGGGGATGGCTGTGTGCATGCAGCAGGCATGGCTAGAGTGGGAAATATTTGTATTTCCCTGTCGATATTTGTTTTGTTAAGACTCTTCACCAGTCTCCTCAAACTTACTATAAAATTGAGGACCACATGGCAGAGGCTTGTCAGCTTAAAAACAAATGGAATTAATAATTTTTTAAAAAAGTTATATAACACTGCAATGTTGATAATGGTGATAAGGCTGTAGGGGGTTTCCATGGCAACACCAACCATCAGCAGCTGCCTTTCCCTGGCATCTGGGCATGTTTGGGGCTTACGAGGTGACTGGAAGCAATACTGGAAGATTAGAATAGGAAAAATAAGAGTGATTTGAAGTTTGCATGTAGTCCAGCATCCTTTTATTAAAAAGGGAACATGCAGTCCTTTCAGCTGCAACTTCCCCAGAGTTTGGGGTGAGCGTTGTGGCTGTGTGAGGGCAGGGAGGTGAAGCCTGAGGGCTTGAAGTCTCTGATTGCTGATTGCTAAAGCGGATGGTCCAGTCTACCAGGCCCCCCACATATGTTTGCATAACTTCTCTTCACCCCTCCAGCTCTTTAGAAAAATCTGACCTGGCTGTGTTTGCAAAGCAGCCTCCAAATTTATTAGCAAAGTGGGTTTTCCTAATGGGGCCTTGACTTGGTTTTGCTCAGCAGAGCATCTTTAGAATTAGCCTGTGTCTGCAGAGAGTCAGTCTGCAGGTACCACTGAATACAGACCTAAAGAAAGGGGATTGGGCATGACCTTTGTGAGCCACCTGTTTTGGACAGCTCCTTTACAGGAGTTGCAGTCCACCATGAGCAGCAGAAGTGTTTTACAGCTTACTTTAAAGCTCTGGTGAGTTGGCAGAGCAGCAGCAGGTCATAATGGAAACAGTTTGAGTCATGGGTGGGAGAAATTTGAGCTTGGTGGAAACTGCAAGGTTGCTTACTAAACAGTTCTTCAAAGCTGGTGCTTTTGTGAACATACTGGTAATAAACAAAACCAAAGTTGTCCTTAGCTCTTACAGTGGGATGATGATAACATACTCCCAGGTTTTATTTGTTTAGCATGTAACTCCTTCTATTTCAGACTATCTGTGGCAGAAAGAATCTTTCTGCTTGCTGTTTACGACTCCATTTAGCCCTTCATTTCACTGCATCCCATACCTGGCATGCTTCCATTGGCTTGATTAACACCAGTTCCTCTGCAGCCACTGCCTCAGCACGACCAAGGTGATGACTGTGTTTCCTCTTCATACAGGAGAGTGTCGAGGCAGGGGATAAGGACACAACAGGAGTTGCTGAGAAGGAAAATGAGGTACATATGAATAGCCTCAAGAATGTGGTTGTGCTTTAATATCTTCAAGAGAATCATGGCCAAAATATTTATTTGTCATTTGCACGTCATCAATAAGCAGGCCAGTAGGATGCAGCTGCCACCTGGCTGTGGTACCTGGCCCCACACTGCACAGACACATCTGTATCAATGGCAGACATTCTCACATCAGATCACCCCTCATTCAGTGCAGCATTTGCCTGAGAAACTGCCTGTTGCAGCAATATAGAGTGATAAATATTTCAGGGCAGCAAACAAAGCAGTTCCATGGCAGAAGGAAGGAACTGTTCCTATTAATATTTGGAAATATGCTGCATAGAATCCCAGTAGCTTTTACAATTTCCATGAATTTGTTTGCCTAGCCTTCCTGCAAACTTCTTTATAAAAAGTAAAAAAATCCTTTGATTAATCATTTCTTCTTCCTAGCACAGTATGCCCTAAGCTAAAACAGATACTTGAAAATAACAACGAGTTGGTTTGCTAAAGCACAATCTGGCATCGTTAGATACAGATAAAATCAAATTACAAAGCAAAGGAAAAGCTTGATGACCTACTTTAAGATGTGCACGTGTGGACTTGAATGATTGCATGGTGCTTATGTTTCTTCAGGGGCAATAAAAGTCCTTCCCTGAATCCTTGTATACTAAAGTGAAACTATAATGTGTTCAGAGGGCTGAACGGGAGGGATGGCTGTGTATTAAACACAGGGAGAGAAGTAAGGGCTGGCAAAGAGGTTATAACTCCTAGTTACTAATAATCCAAGATTTGTATCTTGAGATGCTGGCAGACTCCTTTTTTGCTGTTATTCATTTTGGTACCTTGGCATATAAAAAAGATCATGAACTGGTCTCTGTGCACTGGTTTCAGAACACAGGAAGTTCAGCTGTCCAAGCTTAGGTTTGTTATTCTGCTGTAAATCAGCATTAGTTCTGTTAGAGTCGAGGATGTGTCTGTGGCTCTAGGGTGTGCCATTGTCACTGGGAAGGGAATTTGGGACTCACGGGTGCCGTGCTCCTCGGCAGCGCTGTCACATCCACCTCGGAAACAGGGGAATTGTAGAGCAGGGAAGTCCAGGGTGGGAGTGGGAGATCAAACCCTGCTTTGTGCTGACACAGTGCAGGAGAGTGTTGTGTCACTGCTCTAGCATTGACTTGTTGCTCCCAGCAAGTTTGGTTCAAGAAGAAATGTGCAAGAAATGCCTCACTGTTCTCTGAGCAGCAAGGCTAAGTCTTTGAAATCCTCCCCCCTTCTTTTAATACTACTTGTTCTTAAAACGTTGAGACCTCTTTTCGGAGAGTGAAATTCACCCTGTGTTGTTTAAACTCGCTCTTTAAAACTGTGTTACTGTGTGCAGAAGAGCCGCTATAAGAGATCAAGCTCCTCGCTAAGCTGATATCTGACTGCCAGTGGAAGGTGTTTCCTTTGATGGTCTCAGTAGCATAACAGATTCTTCAGTACTACCCCAAAATCTTCCAAGACCTTGCAATTGATATATTCCCTAAAGCATGATGATTGGTCCCTCTTGACATTAGTGGGCTTAGCCTTGGCTAGAACCAACTATCATAAAAATTACCCATTCCTGTTCTAAATGCAGCCATGGGGCAAGAACTTCAGCTCTGGAAGACCAGCCTAGCTCAGGTGGAAGGGTGGGTACCCCTCCTTCTCCTCACCCTGGGCTCGTCCTGCTGCTGCTGGATCTGTGCCATTGTGCTGAGCTAAGAGCAGTGTTAATGAGAGCACAGCAGTAAAGGAGGATTCATATCTGTGCAATTAAACAAGGCAAGTGGTGCTATCATAGCCCTCCTTATACTGGATGTCCTTTGTCCCCTGTGTGGTTGGTATGACGGGACAACTGTCCAAGTTTCAATGACACTGCTAGAGGTAGCTAATTTGGAATACTGTTAAACTGTCTAATGTCATTTATGACCTATATAAAGGAAATTTGTAGGATTGTTTTTCATTATGAAGTAAGGTAGTACAAATAGCTGTATCTGCAGATATGTGGTTCAACATAGCTGGGTAGGAATGCAGCCCCCCTCTTTTTTTTATTCCTCTGTACAAATCAAATATGTATGTGGCTGATAGTAAGGTTCATCCTATGCTACCTCACGTGTCTTTTTGTAAATGATTTTCTTAATCATCTAGCTTGCATTGGGTTTGTACTCTAAGACAGAAGAACAAATGATTATGCAATTTTAAGCTGTTGTGTGCATTTAGTGACTCGTGGCTGCAGGCTGGGAGAACATCACTGCAGGGCATTTGCAGGCTGGTTCATGCCAATCAGTATTCTCCTCCTTCGTGAAATACAATGGGCTATACAAATCCAATACATAGAAAAGAAGTTGTTGATCCTAATCACAACAGATGGCAAGATCAATTTCTGCAGCATGCTGTTAGAGATGCACGGTGTAAAATCACTCTGATGTGCACTCTATTCCCACTCTTTTCTACTATCCTCTTATAGGACCTTTACACTCATCATTTATTTGTATAACTCCTTGATTCAAGGCTGCTAAAATTGGTAATACTGTGAGTGGCAGACTCACATGCCTTACAGGAGAAGATGTCAACATCTGCCCATGTCTTTTGATGTTACTGCTTTTTACAACAGAGCATCTTTTGTCAGCAGCATTTTCAATTTAAATTAAAGTTCCCCAGTGATTTCTAAATTCTGTGTAGTGTTTCCTGCCTTCAAAGACTCCAGGAGAATTTCTTTGTTGCGTCAATTAATAGCAGCAAACAGGAGTAGTGCTGAATATTAAATGTTGCTAAAAAATAATGCCTGAAGAGTGCCCATGAACAGTTGCTGAGTTCAGGTAGCAGAGTTATCCTCATCCACAGGGGAGAGATCAAACTGAGGAAACAAAGAGCATCAGGCTGTTAACTGGAGATCAAAGAGATGAAGTTAACTGTGCCTTGACTTTAGTACCTCTGAAACAGTTTTCCTTCAGTGTTTTTCCTGAAGATATCTGCTCCAAGTTAGAAATGCCATCTAGAAATTGATTTGATTCAAAGAGTGAGTTTTGTCATTTACCTTCCATCCTTCAAACCTTAAGATGAATCCATTGTAAGTATACGCTCAGTATGCTACTGTGAGCACTATATAGCAATACAAATGTTAGGGTGATGCATAAATTACACCAACAGTTTCTGCTGGATGAAGGATTCAGCATTGATCTGGTAATAGGCAAGTGTTTTTCAAGAGCTGGAAGAAATAATGCATTAACTTCTCAACAAGGACTGCTCAGAAATGGTTCAGTCATGTCTAGACTGAAGGGACTTTTATATATCTTCAGTTATATTTCTGACAAAACCATAGACCTTTGCAGTTCGATGTTTTCTGATCTTTATTCAGCTGTAGAATATGTTTCCTTTAGCTGACAGAGCCTGATTTCTAAGTCTCTCTGTTAGAAAGGAGTGTGTAATTAAGATTACAAGATTCTTGAAGCCAGCCTAGGTGTACAGGTAGCTGACTGGGTGGAAAGGGGTTGGAGCCTCTTCCCAAGAACAGGTTCCATTAACAGGGTCCTGTGGACCCTTGGACTTGAGCTTGCAAGCTCCTCCTCAGCAGAAACCAGTGGTGAATTTCTTCCACAATACAGAAGATGACAAGTTACCCCACTAGTAATCAGTCCACCCGAGGACTCTGCTATGTGGTGCCTAGGGAGGTTTTCTAAATACCTTTCTCCTGCCTGTTCCTCAGCCTCTCTGCACAAGCTTGTCCCCAGCACTGCTCTCCTCCATCAGTCAGGGGAACACCAGGGAACTCAAGACCGTGGGTCAGCATCACCCAGGATGGTCACGGAGCAGAGGCTGGTCCATGGTCTTTCCAGCAAACTTTGTAACTCATGTCCTGAAAGGTCCCTCCCTCTGTTGTCCTTAGGTGGGACCTGTTGGTGAGAGGGCTGCAGCACCAGAGGACAGTGTGGCTATGGCAGCAGGAGCTGCTGATGGCGCTGCTACCGCTGAGCAGGAGGGTGCTGCTGAAGGTGACAAACCTCAGGGAGAAGAGAAGGAGTCTGATGTGTCTCAGGTAACTCATGTCAGTGCATGGGACACAGTGTGAGGAGAATTGGGACAGATTCAGCAGCCCGAGAGAGGCAAGGCCACTGAATGCCTGTGCCCCAAGGTCTGAGCAGCAGCAGGGCTGATGTTCTGCTGGGAGGGGCTCACACTGGGTATCCTGAGTCCTTAATTTGGGTTGTACCTACCTTTGTGCCCCTGGGCTTCCCTGGGCTTCTGGAGATGGGCCTTGATGGGCTGATGGGCCCAGGAGCAGTATGGACAGCATATTGTTTGGGCACCCCCTCCTGCTGGTGTCTCTGTGCCCCGTTGTGGAGATGAGATTTATCACATGACAAAATAGGGCTTTTGGGAGAAATAGGCAGAAAAAGGATTGGATGGTCTGTCAGGGCATCCATGAACATCTTTCTTTCAGACTGGATGCTCCCCCAAGTTTTATTAAATGCTTTTTGTACTAGGTTTAGTTATTGGTCAGATCATGCCTACATAGCCTCTTTTCTTTCTCTGCTCCCAATTACATTGCTGTAAATCAGGGGAAATCCCCTCAATCAGTCAAAGAAAGAGGTCGTGTTTCCTTCTTGCATCACCTTTGTATCACTGTTATCCTGTTAACTTGAATTTCCAAGAAATACAGGACAGTGACTACTGGAACTAGTGCCTTTACCCAACCCTACCCAAAATTAAGAGCAGAGCAGAGGAGGTAGGTCTGTTCATTTCCATGCACACTGAAAATGAAACCCAAACTACCTGCAAAGCATTTTTATTATTTATCAAAATAATTTATGGTCATATAGAAAGGAGACTTAGGAGGACTAAGGAGAGCAATGAAAAGTGGAAAGGGATTACTGCCTTTACATTCTTGCACAAATACTGTTTTCTGCCTTAAGAATCCTCTGTGGAGAAAAAAGAAGTTGCCAGCCCCATATATGGCCCATGCAATAAACCAACAATGGTGTTTTCCTGCTTGAAATAAAGTGCTAAATAATGTTGCATTTCTTTTCTGGGGTTTGTTTGTTTGTTTTTCCCCAGGAAAAGGTCAGCAGCATCCCTTCAGTAGTAATAGAGCCAGCATCCAACAACGAGGGGGAGGGAGAAGAACACGAAGTCGTCGTGAATGAGTCCAAAGATGCCACAGCAGAGATGGGCACTCAGGGCACTGACACCTCTCCCAGTGAAATTTCCCAAGCTGGAAGCGATCAGAAACCTGCAGAAGAAATCCCATCTGTACCTTCTAAAGACCAGCCCCTTCCAGAAGATGCAGCTTCTCTGATGCCACCTGGCTTTCTCTATAAGGTGTGCTCCTTAGTTCCTGTTTTAGAGACACCTTCAGCTCTGCCTTCTGTGGGTGTGTCTGTCTGCACAGGTAGTGGCATGATTCCTTGAGGCCAAAGGATACTTACTTTGTCAGCCAGACACGTGCACACACCAATACACATAAACACGACTCTAATATGCTGGTGTTGGTTCACAAGTGAAGTCTGAGAAGATACATTTTCTGCACAATGCTGTTCCTGTGCATATCCTTATGTAGCTGTAAGATGCACTGAAGCAGAACCCTTTATTCTCACCAGACAACTGCTGTAAATTAATATATTGAGTAAAACTGCACTGCCATGGAGTTAGTCAGGAAGGTTGTTGGTAAGTGCTAATGATATATTTGATATGCTAACAATGTATTTGATTTCTAAGGTCTTTTCCAAACCCAAACCATTCTATGAGCACATTAAGTGGCATTTTTCTGGCCTGAAAATCTATAGTGGAAATACTGGTTGTATTGAAACCCCTGGGACTTACAATTCATGGTAATGAACCAAAATGTCATTCTGTAACTTTAGTGATATTATAAACTGTTAGGGTAATCAAATAGAAAAGTTTAATGAGGCAGAAGAGAAATTCTTTCCTCGCCTGGAAAGACCCCCAGGGTTTCCTGGTTCACAAGGTTCTTTGATAATGCCTCTCACTTTGGAATCACTGAGCAGCAGAAAAGCTCCTTGAGGCTGGATGAACTTTACATGCTTCCTATTCTAATTTGCATAGTTCAGACTAATTAGTCCCATGGGACTCTGTAAGTATGCCATTCTTCTTGGGCTATTCTCATCGCTCAAGTATTTTTGGGAGAATAACATTAAGGTGAGGGTGAACAGTATCATGTAACTCTGACTCAGACATGCTGACATAGCTCATCTTCTGTTTTTCATCACACTCTCTTGGGTCAGACATAAATAAGGAGAAGCAGAATATATGTTTGCCATCTGGTTCTCAATGCCACTTCATTTCACATGGAACTGTCTGAGCTTTGAGAAAATTAGACTGGCTGCCTCTCAAGGAGATAAAACCATTTACTTAAAATGGTCTGCTCACAATGACATGCTGATCATGCTAGTGTTTTAATAATCAGCCCTTTGAAAGGCAGATATTTTTGGCATACTTATCTCCCAGTATGTGGGAGCTCCTTCCATGGCAAGCATTAAGTGGGGTTCCCATTACTCACCTCTTTGATGACCTGTTGCAATGGGTGCTGTACAACCAACTCAAATGTCCATGGGTGTTCTCAAGAAGAATAATATCAGTGGCCACAACAAGAGAATGAGAGAATCTGAAGTAATCAGTTACTGGGAGTCTTTGTCAATTTTATTTGCAAAATCCCACCAAAATCCCTCTCTAAGAGTTGGTGAATGAACAACAGCGGTGAATGGAAGGAAATTCCTTACACAGGAGGAATGGTGGTGGCAGGACTTGTGAGATGTTGCAGTATCATCTGCCCTTGAGATCCTCTGATTTTGGGAAAGGACCTTAATTTTCCTTGGGTAGTCTCAGGAAGACTTAAGCTCTCTCTGCTTCCAAGGAAATGCATAGAAAACTGTGACATGAATCAATGACAACATTAACAATTTGTGCCAGGTCAAAGCAGGTGATGCTACTCTGCTCTCTTGAGATTCCACCTGTGTAGAGTTCTGGTGTGCCCAACATAACAAGGATGTGGAACCATTGGAGCAAGTCCAAAAGATAGGCACAAAGTTGATAAGAGGACTAGAGCACCTCTCTGTGAGGACAGGCTGAGAATGTTCAGCCTGGAGAAGAGAAGGTTGCATGGAGACCTCATGGCAACCTCCCAGTATCTGAAAGGGGCCTGTGGGAAAGCTAGAGAGGGACTCCTTGCCAGGAACTGTAGTGCCAGGACAAGGAATAATGGGGACAAATGGACAGAGGGGAAATTTAGGTTGGGTTTTAGGAAGAAATTCTTACTGTGAGAGTGGTGAGACACTGGAACAGGTTGCCCAGGGAGGCTGTGGGTGCCACATCCCTGGCAGTGTTCAAAGCCAGGCTGGATAAAGCCTTGAGCAACCTGGTCT
>JAWWMO010000083.1:49379260-49391203 GCA_035047845.1 Dendrocincla fuliginosa | reverse complement strand
GAACTGTAGTGCCAGGACAAGGAATAATGGGGGCAAATGGAAAGAGCAGAAATTTAGGTTGGGTTTTAGGAAGAAATTTTCACTGTGAGGGTGGTGAGACACTGGTTCAGGTTGCCCAGGGAGGTTTTGGGTGCAACATCCCTGGCAGTGTTCAAAGCCAGGCTGGATAAAGCCTTGAGCAACCTGGTCTAGTGGGAGTGTCCCTGTCCGTGGCAGGGAGGGTTGAGAGTAGGTGATCGTTAAGGTCCATTCCAACCCCTTAAGATCCTGTGATTCTGAGATAATTTGAATGTACCTTTCTGTAGCCATGTTTTTATAAAGGCAGCCTTTTATCTTTTTCAGTCAAGATTTAACAGGTAATTTTGTTGAGAAAATGTCTCCCCCTTTAGATCACATCTCTGTGTTTGGTGTTATTTTCTTCAGGTTGAAGTTCTACATGATTTCGAGGCAGCTAACAGTGATGAGCTCAATTTAAAACGAGGAGATATTGTACTAGTCATTCCTTCTGAGACCACAGCTGATCAGGTAAAAGCACGTGGGTCTTGCTTGTGTTGATGTTTTCTTTCTCTCAGCTTTTTTTCTCACAGGCTATGGTTAATGGGACTGTGTATTGAAAATGTCATTACTGTAAGGAAACACAAAGATTTTGGTTTTTGCTTGGTTTCATTTGAGACCAAATGGCACAGTTGAGTACACCTGAAGCCCCAGGTATACACTTATTAGCAGCATCTGATCTCAGCATACTTTCTAGGGCTTTTTTATGCCACATTGTAGTGGGTTTTATACAGACAGACATATACTCAAAGACTTAATGCAGAGGATCACCTACAAACTGTGTGCAGTGTTGTTCCATATAATCTTGTCCTAACATTGCAGTAGATTCATTGCTTGTTCCCTGGATATTCAGAGCTTTTATGTGTGGATTTGGAGAAATAACACAAATTCACCCACAGAGAGCACCGAGAACACACACAAATTGTGCTCTCCTATAGCCTGAAGGTATGGAGGTGCTGCTGTGTGTGTCACATGCCTCTGATAAAGATAACTTTGCCCTTTGGAAACCTGAACCTGAATTAAACAACACTTTGATTTCATTTAAGGCATCTAATTTTGTTTCCACAATGCATTTTGGGTGAATTTTTAAACCATTGTATTCCATATGCTCAATCGAATTGCAGTGCCATGTAGTGATTTTGGGCACTGCTCTCAAAGAGGAGACTGCACTGCCCCCGATTAGCACCAGCCACCCCCCGGGCACCTCCTCCTGCCTGCAGTGCTGCTGAAACTTCTTCCACTGATTGGGGGTTTGAGAGGGGAAGGCTGGCTTCTGCCTAATCAGGTAGCTATGAGCACTGCTCTGAATGAAGAATGGCTCTTAAAACAGGCCTAAATACTCATGCCCTAAGCACATATGAGTGCTGGGAACTGTGTTTGAAATTGTTTCACTGATTGCTGCTGTCCAAAGGTAGGTAATAATCAATCTTCATCATCTCAGATGAACCTTCTTTCAATTCAAGAGACAACTACTTGTTTTCTGTGGGTGGGTTGTTGTTTTTATTTGTTTACTTATTTCAGACAAAATATTTTTATTTCAGCAGGCACTTAGTTCTTTTTATAGGGATGGAGTCTGTTATCCTTCCTCAAATTATGCTACATCTTACCTCATTGGCATTGATTTCATTATCGGTGTTCCCAGGAGTTCCCACTGCTTTAAGGTTACCAAAATATGCTCTCTGTCTTCAGACTGGGTTTTTTAGGATATTAGGTGTTAAATATGCTTAATCCTCACTTGGTGAGTCCATGAAGTATATTCTTCTTCTGGCGTGCATCAGAATTCCATTAGCATTAATTGCTGTAAATTGTGTGCAGCGATGGAGAAAATCACAATTTACTGCCAGAATGTATTCATGTTTCTGAAAGCATTCTGTTCATATCTTTATTACTCAGTACATCTTTGCCCTTCATGTTTAACATCACCATAAAGCTTAATATTTTTGGCTTGCTTTTGGTTGCTTGGACTGCTGGTGATTTGTTGACAGTTTTGCTTGTCAAGCTCTGGTTTGGGTTTCCAGGAGTTTTGGGGAAAATGATCCCATATTTTCTAGAGATAGCAACTCCAGAGATTGCAAGAGCTTTTATTTCTTCTGACTGCTAATACATGAACAAGAGAAAGAAAAGAGGAAAATTCTGAGGGGGGAAAATTAAGATTCCAAACTGGTTTTCCACCATCCATGATACTGGGTTCAGCTGGGAGTGAGGTGGGCTGAAGGCCATACCATGTGCTCACAGTCACCTGGTCTCACGAAATTGGGGTCTGGCAGAACAGAGAAAATGGTCTGTGCAAAATCAGAGGCTGCTTTTTAACCAAACCACCCCCTCTTTTAGCCATGTGACTGCGAAACGTGTTCAGGTGTGAAGCTCCTGGTGAGGAATGGGCAGACATGAGGTTGAAGAGACTGTCTCCTTTCTTTGCAGGAGGCTGGCTGGCTCACTGGCATTAAGGAGTCCGAGTGGCTTCAGTACAGAGATGCAGACAGTTACAAAGGACTTTTCCCAGAGAACTTCACGCGCCACCTGGAATAGTTCCCCAGGCAGATGACCGTGACACGGAGCTCAGTCAGTAGGTTTTTAACCTCTTGGAATCACAGGAGCCCATCTTTCCGTAGTTGAAGCTGGTAATGGTTCACAGACTGGTGCCAGACAAAGCTGGTTGGAACACGTGGCAGTGAGCATGAATGCAAACAGTTAAGCTGGCAGTTTCTGAAGCAGTACAGGGGAAAAAAGTCAAATCAAAAAGAAATGTCCTTATTTGTTTATAAGTTTGTGGCGACAGGTTTGTTTGTGCTTTGTCAGAGCTATGGTGATCCTGTATTTGGTCCTTCCCCATGAAATCTGAAATTAGCTTCCTCAATACCAAAACCTTAACTTCTCTGCACTAAGTGTATTGTATTAAGTTGCACTGCAGAAGATTTAATTATCCTGTAGTTATGAGGTCAAACTATTATAAGTTTCATGTGTTTGAAAAAAAAAAATGACTGCAACATTTTTCAATGTTATTTTTGGACATGCATAATATATATACACAAGGACTTCTCTGTGTATATATAAGTGCATATGGCTCTATATGCATTTTCACAACTTCATTGTAGTTCTCTGGCTGTGTAGTATCATCCAGTACATGCATTGCTCTTTCACTGTCTGGCATTACAGGAGAAGGTTTTGTTTCAGCTGCTCCATTGCCAAAACATATTACAGTATCTGTGTTTGTAATGTGAACTTTTCATTCTTAGATAATGAATGACGTCATGTTCAAAGCTGCTAACCTTCGAGAAGGCATGGCTCAGTCTCCTCTTCCAGCTGCAGTAGTTGCAATGACATAACCTGGAGGGGGAGCTGTTATGATGCTAATCTATACTTTTTTATTTAATTGGCTGAATACAGTTTAAAAAAAGAAACAGAACTAATCTCTGAGAAGAAATAAACACAATATATTTTCACTATGTGTATTTATGCAGCTTACCTTCACAGAACCTTTTAAAGTAAGATATATAATGTATCCTGTATCAAGAAGTCATCTGTAACTTATGTTTTCCAGTGCTGTGTCATTAAAAATAAACCTTTGGTCCAAAGAAGCTGTTTCACCTGTGGTGCTTTTGAAGTTTTGTAACGCTGAAGTCCACTAAGTTTATACGTTGTATTATATAATCTAATCTTAATTTATTACTCCTTTTTTCCAAAGAAATACAGCATAACATCTTGCTGTCAGCCCTAGTTATGGGCAGAATTCCAAACTGTCTGGAGCCCAGACCAGCTGCTGCTGCTCCTGTTCCCGAGTCAGACTGCAGGCTGATGTATGTGTGCCCTGGGGCCAGGGCAGGGAGCTTGGCTGTGCTCCATCACTCGCCTGAAGGTCTCTACCTCAGAGTCACTTGTCACTTGTCCACTTAGGTGGAAAGAAGTTCTCCATGAATCTGAAATCTGCTCTGTTGTGTTTGCTGAGGAATGGAAGGTGCAAATATTTAGGAACTTTTGTGTTTTCCTAGGAATTCAGTGATTTTTCATTATATTTTCTTAGGGTGCTTGTTTTGTATGCAAACAGTATCTGTTTCCATTCTATTTCCAGTCTGTTAGCTTTCGGTTGAAGAAATGGGGGGGGGGGTTTCTCTTGAAGAGGAGGAAAGTCGATTTTATTCTGTTTTTCAGGATACAGTAGCTTTCAAAGGCAAGTCTAATGACAGCTGTGTTTTGTGAAGAAGCTGAAGGGCTCAACTGTGATAGCTGGGATTTTGGCTTTGAAACACCACAGTGAGACTAAGGAGATTACAAGGAAAGCTCTCCTATTTTCTGTTCATCCCTTCAACAGGTTTGATCTGAGGAATCCAGGAATCTCTCCAGGGGTACAACTTGGTTTTGGCCATCGTGTTACAACACATTCCAGACTCCAGTGCCCCATGTCGAGGTGGTTATAATAAGCTGTTACACCTGGTGTACAGTGACACTCTGACCTCCAGGCCAGTGTCCTGCTTAGCTGCCCCTCAACTCTTGCATTTCAGTTGTAGGTGCTCTTTGGGCCCCTGCAGAGTCCAACACTGGACAATGGAATCTCAGTCCCCCTGTGGACACCGTGTCACCACTCCTTTGAAAGGGACCTACAGACAAGTGGGACCGTCATGTGTGACAGTCCTAACCCTAAGGGCACTGTGAGCAGCCCAAAGCATTCCTTTAACCAGGGTCATTGTGTGCAGATAACATTATTATGTTCTAGAAGTATCCATGTCAAAGACAGCACCCTCAGTTCTTCCAATGTCCTTGGTCCAGCACAATGTGCCAAAGCCCCAGAGGTGTTTGCAGCACCCTTGACCTCGTGCATAGACAGGAAAGGTCTGGTCTGCGGCTTTCATGATTTCTTCTGCAGTGCTCGTCAAAAATACTCCTTGACTCTACTCCTCATTTTATAATTCCACCTCAGTATAAAGGAACACATAAATTCAAAAACTGGAATGTCCACATCTCACTGCAAGGGGTGGCATTTGTTGGCACCATGATGTGCTGACAATGTCCCCAAAGTCCTGCCATTGCCCAGGATGTCTCTGCAGCCATTTAAGTGCTGCAGGTGAATGTGTAGGGCACACCATTCTGACACCGAGTGTGTGTTCACATCTCACATGGAGTCTCCCAAAACCAACAGGCAGACCTTGTAATTAGCATTACTTTGGAAAAGCTGAAATTATCCCAAAGAGAATTGTGCTCCATGTTCAGATGCTTAACAGCAGTTAAAGAAATCTTTAGTGAAGAAAATACCCAGACAACAGTAAAAGTACCACTTTACATATATATATGCAGGATTTTTGTCCAGCCACAGGCACTAAATGCAATGCATGTGCCATGTAGCCACCAGAACTGGAGACTTCTGGAGTCAGTGGGACCCACATGTACTGAAGACAGTCAATAAATGTAAAGTCTTTTATGTCCTCAACCTGGTTTCAGAGGAGAAAAGTGTTTGGTGTGAGCCACGCTAACCCCAGGTCACTAAAAGTGCCTCTGTGTTTTCCTAGACAGACTGCTTTTAGTATAAGGTATAATTGGACTAAGAACATCAAAGCACCAGTAAGGGAAGTACTTAAATTGTTACATTTCCAAGTTACCTGCTATAATGGGGAGATATATATGAAAGTGGAAATTGTCCATATTCACTGGTAGAGGTTCAGAACCCTGCATTGGAAGCCTATAATATGTTTCACAGCAGAAATCGTATAAATGCTGAGAGCCTTGGGGTATCTCCCAGCCTGAGAAAGAATATCAACTACTTGCCACCTAAAAAGAACTCATGAAAATTAAAATGACCCGTGTTCAACTGTTCTGCTTAAAAACTTCAGAGTCCTGCAGGAATTCTCAGCATCCACCCATGCCTATGGATGTTTTACAGACCACATGGCTGCTCGTAAAGGGCTTCTGAGGGTTTTACTCTTCTATACCCAGCAGAGGGTGGTAGATGCTAGAATTTGCTTTTGCCAAATGAGCTGTCATTTGGATCCACCTTCAGCTCTAAGTTTGTTTCACAAATATCTCTCATTATCTGAAGTTGTCTCATACCTGCAGACACACAGAGAAAATTCAGTGCAATAACAGAAGCAAACGTAGTTTGTAACTGGCTACTTTGACCTCCAGGCAAAGACAGAAAACTGCATTATCAAGTTGCACTGTAAGTTATTATAGCCACATATCCGTGCATCTGATGCATGTTGAAACCAAACAGGTATATACAATCCACGTATACCAAACATGGTAAATCTGCACCAAAGAATAAGTTATTCAGCTGATTCAATTCAAAGGGAGAATGTTGGTTTGAAGAAAAAATAGTTTTATATGCTACTTTGGGTTAAAATAATTTTATTGTCTACCTGTGGTTACGTAAATAGCTAAATTATTAACTGTGGGAAAATGTTTTGAAACAGAAAAAAAAATTACCCTTCAGAATTGTGTGATATTCCCTGCCTGGCAAAAGATCCTATGAATACTTAAATATGCTAAAGTACCCACAGCCTGCAGTGTTCTGCATTTTATGCAAAGGACAGGAAGGGCAAGCATGGACACGAGCCAGCAGGGACCCTCCCCAGACATATCCTTAGGGGCTGGTCCCCAAAGGGATGCCTCTGTAGCCTCCTGTGCAAAGCTTCTCCTGCTCAGCAAAGCCTGTCTTCACCCTTTGCCTCACTGTGGCAGCTCCACTGCACCCTTCCCTCCCCTCTCAGCCTCTGTGCTGGAGCTGAGGAGAGGGAGCAGTGCTGCCCTCCCGACAGCCATCCCAGCCTTTGAAGGCCAGGAAAAGCCATGGTGCAGAGACTGAAAGATGGGATAGGAAAAGCATTCCCAGCTGGCTCCCCTTAGGGGTGTGAGGCTCCTAGATGTGGCCTGGCATCACTCCTCTTTGCTCTGCATCAGATGATTGATTGATCTCAGATGACTGAGAACACTGGTAGTTGGTGGGCAGCAAGCTTTATCAGCACAGGAAAGGATGGTGTGATGCAGTATATTGTATTTATTAGTTATTCTTAATGGTGTCAGAATATATTTCTTCTTGGGTTTATATCCCACTTCCATTTGTCCCCCAGCCCACTCACACATTTTAATATCTGCAATGTCCTATTACCCAAGGCCCAAGGTCAAAGGATGCTTGGCAGAGAAATTGTGGACAAACACCTTGATTGCCCTATGGGATGGGTGAGAAATGTGTGCAATATAACCCAGAAGGTGGAGAAAAGGCTTTGCATTTCTCTTCCTCCTCACTCTGTGCAGCATGCTGTGCCTTCAGCAGGAGAAGCAGGGAACAAAGCTCAGACACTCCTCCTCATGGATGGGGTCCCTGTGGTTTGAGGCTGCCCCTGTGAAAGCAGGGATGAGGATTTTTAGTGCAATCTCAGCACAGATACACTCTCCCTCCAGGTGTGCTCGGGGCCTTCCCCGTGTTCCAGGGGCAGCTCCAGCACGCTGCCCAATCCCTCCCACGAGACACTGCCCAATTTATCTGCAGAGTAACTGCAGGTCATGGTTCACCTGCATCCACTGGTACCAAATGTCAGCTGGGACCCCCTCCCCTCGTCTGTATCACCCTTTCTGGGGCTGGTATTAACTGGAATCACAGGTTTTCTCCAAAAGAAGGATCTTGTCTACCCAAACAAAGAAATGTGCAAGCTGCTGCTGCATGAGCTGGAGAACCAAGGCAGCAGGTGCCATCAGTGCACACTGTGGGACTGCCCCCATAGCCATGCCCTTAACCTCTGCCTTTTCCTGCAGCTGCAATGTGCTTGCAGAGCAAATGTCCACAACACCATGAACTTTTTGTGTGGAGAAGAGCGAGTTTCTTTGTCCAGACAAGGGAGAACAGCAGGCAAGGTCGGGAAGTGCTTGATAGGGAACTAGGGATATCCAAGGTGGGGGGGAAGGAGGAAAGGAGAAGGGCTATCCTCAATGACTCAAGGGAAGGAGAGAATTTTGGATGAAATTGCTGAGTTCACATGTCCTGTGGCAGTTTCCAAGCTTTACCCCAGGATAAGGAGCTTTACAGATGCAAAATCCAGAGAGCTGAAAACAGAAATTGATGCTCAGATGTGAATTGGGAAGGGAAAAGGAATCCTTATGAGAGAAAGCCACTTCTATCTGAGAGGCTTGGACAAACTCTTGAGCTGAAGACCCGAGCAGGAGGCTGCAGGGACTGCACGGTGCCTGTGCCTCTCAAGGGGCTGTTCCGGGGGCCATGGAGCCCTGCCTGCTGCTGCCCCTCCTGAGCAATTCCAGGGCAGTGCAGCCTTTGAGACAGTTAGTGAGAGGTATCTTATGAAGCATCCTGCTTTGCACGATGCTGCCCTTCCTTCCTGCTCTCCTAGGTTGTTGTCTCTTCCCTCCCGAGCTGTTGAGTGAGGTGGGGGAAGCCACACAGCTGATAAGCATCTGGGAGATGTTGCTAAACCATGGTTTGTTTACCAGATAAAAGTCAAGCACAAACAAAAGCTATTTACAGAAATATGGGACCCAAATATACGCTCTCAGCAGCCTTTATGAATTTGTGTCAAAGGTTTCTAGAACTGAAAGTGACATTTTAGGGCACTGGTGAGATCCTGCAGTCCATCTTGTTCTTCATGTGGGATTATTTCTTACATTGTTTCTATGATAATCTAGTTTTAGCAGTCCTCAAAGAGTGCTATTATCTCCAAAGGGAAGTGATGGCTGGCTTATCTCAACGTCAGGACATTGTCTTGATTGAGAGCCTTAAGTTGCCCTACAAATTGGGGTGGTGACATTGCGTTTCTTCCACAGAAGAAAAGATTTACCCTTTTTTCCTGCAGCAGCTAAAGAATGCATAGTGCTTTGTGAGATTAACAGGAAAGGGGTCCTTGTCTGAATATCACTGGCAGGTAACACTAGTGAGAAACAGAAAGTCAGTGCTCCTGGAGTTGCTCAGGGCTGTATGGATTTAGGCTTTCTGAACAAAGCATTCGGGACTTCATTGAATGTTAGTTTAGGAAGCAAATATTTAAAGAAAGACATTTGTTGTATCAGAGGGTGGATATCTTTCAGATGCTGAATTGCAGAGAACTCCCCTCCCAGGTGTACCCTGCGTTCATCTGCATAAACCAGCAAGAGCCAAAGGGTAGAGCAGGATCTTTACTGGAGCAATCAATCTTCTTTGTCCAGCCTGCGTTACCTCTTCCACCTCACTGGTCAAGGTAAGAGACTTCTAACATATGTGCCTCCAGCACCAGAGATGCATGAGCCCTGGATCAATGCAGCACTGCTGCTGCTCTTGCAGCTCTTTGTAGTCATAGGAAATAAACTCACAGAAGTGGTTTGGGGTTTGGGCTTTTTTCCCAGCCCACTCAGAAAGCGACAAACACGGTTTCCAGTTGCAGCTGGCCTCCACTTCTGACTGTTTTGCCATTTCAACAGGAAACCAGCAAAGTGTTCTTCAGATATCTAACTGCTCTGTAAGCCAAGTGCTACATCATGGAACAATCAGCAGTTGTTTTGATGCAGTTGTACCAAACATGAAATGGTTGCACTTCTAACAGGTATTTTTTCCCCAAATTTGCATTGGTATTGGGATTTTCACTGCTGGTAGGAGGTAGAATCTCTCTGTTGCCTTGCTGTCAGTGAGAGTGCTCAGCACTTTGCAAGGTGAACCAGTGAGCCAAAGCCCAGCAGAAACGCAAGGAAGAGCCCTTTCCCTCGGCAGGATTTGGGGTCAGCCAGAAGACAGTCACATCCCTCTCACATTTTGTTCAGCTCCTTGGCTGTTTCACGTTCCCAAGAAAGGGCTGGGCTGACTCTGCTGAAGTCAGCAGTGTCTTGAGTACTGACCTGAATGGGAGCAGACACAGGTAATTGAAAGGAAGAAGAGAAAGAAAAGGAGCAAAGACACAGTCAAAGAACTGGGGGAGGTGCAAACCTACATTCAGGAGTCTGCAATGCAGCAGCAAGCAATGGGCTGGGGTGACTGAGGTGTGCAAGAGGCTCCTTCCTTGTTTGAGATGGCTGTGGTGTCCCAGATAGGCCTAAAGTCTCTTCAAATTTGAAGAATGCACTCATGCAGGTCTTTGCAGTTCCTCCCTTGCAATGCACACTCCTCATCTGGTCTGCCTTGGTGAAACAGCTGACCTGATTTTCATGTTGTCTCAACAAGCTGTAAGTTTGGAGCAGAGGAAGAATCCAGCCCAGAAGGTAAAGATTTTGTCAGGATAGAAGCAGCTAAAAAATTACTGTTAGAAGGCAATCCTTGTTACCTAATTTCTTACTAATCTCTGTAATTGCTTACTGAGCATTTGAATGCCTTTGCCTTCTCTTCATAGTTGCTGTGATACACCTCTCAAATGTGCCAATGCAGAAAGAATTATGACACTGTCAAATTTGTTACCTGAAATGAGACCAGAAACCACCACTGAATTCAGTTCCACCTTTCTAGACCTCTCATGTCTCAAGAAAGGCTCAAATGGGCTCTTCAAAACCATGTGCTGGTTCTCTACACTGAGATGGATGAACTTGCTTATTGTCAGAATTGCTTGTTGACAAACTTGTGCTGAGGACATGCAGATGTCGTACGAATTTGTACTCCAAAGCGTCTCCATTGAAGCCAGAAAGCTAAACATACACTCCTGCCTGCTAAAATTGGAAAGGGTACCAAGACCAGGGGAAAAGTGAGTATGAAGACAGCAGCCCTGATGGACAGGGAGAAATCCCACCTTTTCAGTACCATGAGAACCAAGCAGCTGTAGGGCCAGGCAGATGTTTGGGGGTCAGGAATACTTTGGATGTATATTTATGATCTTTTAATTGCTGCAGTCTTCAGTAAAAGTTTGAGAACCCTGGAGGTGTCTGTGCCATACTGGGGAGCTCCAAACTCAGGAACAGGGATTTTGGGGAGAAGTGATATTCCAGGATGGCATTTCATGTTTAAGGATCAAAATGAATGGGACAAATTGCTAGCAGATCTTCCAAGGGATTGTCATGGGATGAGGCATTATCCTACACTTGGAGTCTCCATCACCTCAGTCTGTAAGAGAGGTAAGAAATGGAGCTGATCTCTGCCTAGTACCTTCTGTGGGCAGTATGTCTTGGAGAACAGGGATCACACTACAGCAAGCAAGGAAAGGAGAAAAGATGAATCTACTCATCACCCAAGCAAATTCCCTGCGAGGAAAAAAGAAACAGAGTTTTTCCCAGTAGTGAGTTCCTGAGGCAATGGAGAAACACACATGGACACACACAGGTTTGGGGCAAAGAATGTTTACAACTAGCAGCAACAACAGACAACCCTCTTTGCTAACAGAAGGCTTCTCTTTTATACTTTTTCTTATCTGCCCATGCATACACATGTCACACTCCATTAGCCAAGCACTTCTGTCCACGAGTCTTAGACCATCTCCTGATAGGTAGTTCACATCTCTCCTCATGCTGATAAGGCTCAAAACACATCTTGTTTTTCAAAGTTGTTTTCCTTCTCAGTTGTTTCCCTTCTTTCTTCTACTCTCCCATGCCACTGCAAGGCCATAGACTTGTTTGTCTCCAGTTTCCCATGCTCACAGCTGCATCCTCCCCAGGCTAAAGGTGCCTTCAGCAAAGAAGTCTTCCACAAGTTGAACCTGGAAAGGTATTTTGCACAACAGTATTCTGGCAGCTGTGTGTGTCCCCTTGGCATAGACACCACCGTGTTTGCTCTGTCATCATTCCCACTGGGAGACTTCCTGTGCTCAAAAGCACAAAACTGAGACAGTGGCTGCAAATGAGGCATTTAATCAGGTGAGACCCGGTCACTGCAGGATTTCTCTACCCCTTGTCACATTGTTGAGTCCTGCCAGTCTCAGAGTAGTTTCTCCTTCTCATCTCTCTCAGGGTGGCCCTGCACAAAAGGAACCAGGCTTGCCCACAGTCCTTTCTTGGCAAGAGAGGGCC
>JAWWMO010000083.1:49358479-49369655 GCA_035047845.1 Dendrocincla fuliginosa | reverse complement strand
ACACACGCTCTTCCGATCTCATGGAATTAACAAGTTTTACCTAATCAGTCAAAATTATCATTAAATATGGTTTCACCACAGGTAAGTTCTACTTCATTGTATTATCAGTCTCCCGATAAGGTACATGAGAACACACTTTCCAGTAATTACCTAATTCCTGAAATTAACCTTGGGAACTACTGAGTATATTTTGGACAAATATTTTTATACCACCTGGTATAATACACATATGTCAAGAAGATACACCTTTGTGAGATACTACAGCATGTGGGAATCATTCTCTTGGGTTTCTAATTAATAAACTGTCTCAGCAGCTCTACTAGCAAATCCCAGCAACTTCTCCCAGAGATTTTCTTTTACAGAAGTCTGGATGGATGAAGATGAGATTGAAGACAACACACAGTGAAAATGTGGGGGCTCAAAAGGAAAGGTCACCCTCTATTCCAAACGAGCATAGAAGATTTTAAATCTAGAGCTTCAGCTTCTAAAGACTTCATTCCTACTGCAGTTGGAGCTTTGCCATTTGTGACAAAGGGAATGAATACACAGGGCAAAATAACCCTGAAAATTAATGAAGCAATCTCCAAAATGAGAAAATTCTCTCTCACACACAACCAAAGCACACTACAAAAACATGCAGGTCCTGCTGTGACAAAGACAACAAAGGCCCCCCAAAAGTCGAGGCAGTCCCAGAGCTCCGTGCCCAGAACTGCTCCTCAGGAGGCTCTGCTCTGCAGGGAGCTGGCTTGAGGGGTTGGTAACTTCAGAGAGACTTTCCTTTTCTCTCCTGGAATAGCACAACTCCACTCACTCGGAGGCTCAAATTGCAAAACAGCAGGAGAAAGAAACTTTTTCCAGGCCGAGTTTGAACATGCTACTAGAATGATTGCTCTGCAACCAAAACTTCAGAGGTAGCCCCTTCACATTTAATATGAAGTCTCCACCATTTTCCTCCACTTTCATGTCCCCATAGAAGTGCATAAACCAACACTATTCACCTGAGAGCTGGGGCAGCCCAGCAGGAGGGAAGTGCACAAGCAGCAGCTCGCTGAGGTCTAAGCAGTGCTGGTGCCAGGCCCCTCACCACCCCCTGCCACGTGGGTCAGGACACGGCAGGCACAGCCAGCACTGAGCTGGCTAAACTGGGAGAGGCAACACTCAGCTTGCTCAAATCATGGGTGTGGGCAGGAAGGGAGAGAAGGAATACAAGGGGGCAGAATCAGAAGCATCATCCATTTCTACCTTCAAGTACAATCACAGATGCAGGAACAGAAGGAGAACATGTCCAAAGTGAGCACACAGTTCTCAACACTCTCTGAATCTTTGAGTTTGACTGTTCCACCCACAGCAGAAGGCTGGACCTCCTCTTAAAAATGTTTTCAGCTTATGTTCTGTGGTTTCAGTTTGTTTTTTTGGTGACAGTATCCTGTTTCCACCAGCCAGCCTTATTACCCCAACCATGAAAACAAGATCACTGCTTATGATTAACACGTAGTACATACATTTCCTTTTGAGTCACTCGTGTGTTTTTAGCCCACAGTGCTCCCAGGGATTGTGCCACTGCATACGGTTCCAGAAATCCTCATGCAGGAAAGACTGCTTGTACCTGGAGCCCCAGCAGCCTGCCTGGCAAGCAGGGTATTTCATTCATGGCCTGTGCTACTGTAACCCAAGTTTTGCCCTTCTATCTCCTGTGTCAAAACCAGACCTTAATTTCCAGTGCACTGGTACTGCACGGCCTTATTCTCTTCACTGTCCTGATGCCTCATCACCCCTACACAGGGCTGTAAGTCCCTTATGCCAAGGCACTGCAAGGTTTCTGACTGTTTTATCAACTTCTACCTCCTCTTGAGAGAGTTTTTAACATCTGTCTTCAATATACTTCCAGTTCCTAGTAGGTACAGAGCACACCTGCCCATCTTCATACAAGCTTGCAGAGTAAATGTTATCAAACTCCTGGATGCAAGTTAAAACACACACAAAGGCCATGAAAGGTTACAGCTACTGCTGCCCCAGGGCTGCTGTCCTGCCTCACTGGGCCTCTACTTCTTGGACATGAACACACTGACAGCCCCCAAATGGTTCTTCAGAGTACATATCATTAAGAACAACCAATCAACACCCTGAGAGTTTCTACTGAGTAAGTACACAGCAAAAAGCAAAGAATTAACAGCAATGATCTATGTGATCCCCAAAGTGTCTCCTGTTTAATAAGCAAGCCTAAGCAGATCTGCTACCTACAAGGAGGTCTCTCAGCAGGGAGGGAATTTTATTGGTATCTGAGTATTCAAAAGAAAACACAAAACATCTGGTTTTGGTCAGTAAAGTGTCCTTTTAATAAATTCCTTAGCCACATTTCCCACCCCCTTCCTCCCACCATAAAATTTCAATTCACACTTAAGCAGATGCCATATGATTTGATGGTGTACAACGTAAGCTTTTAAATCTGCACTCTTAATACTAAGAGTATTAGGGGCTAGTATTTGACAAAATTACCTAGAAATCAGATGTGCCCATGCAAAAAAAGCAAATTTTTATATACAGTCCCTATTTCTTTCTTATAAATTTAAATATTTTACAAAAATGTATTCTCAAAATGTATAAAGTTTAGTGAATACCCCAAATGTATCTTAAAATAAAATGCTATCTGGTTTCAAAGGTTATTTCAACAATGAAGTCTAAATTGCACCGGATAAAAGGCACTTGTGCTGTGTGATGTCTTAAGCAAATACAGGTTAGTTTTGTAGTACAGTAATACAGTGTCCTCTGGAATTCATGCAGCTGTCTCTGAGCATCAAGCAGCATTAAAGCAGCCAAAAGAGATCTGCAGTAAACTTGGTTCCACAGTTGCAAAAACATTTTCTATCGCTAAGTCGAACATACAGCATTGTGCTCCATCTCTGACTCGAGAATCAAATGCTACTGACAAATTGATGGCATTCACATAGCAGTTCAAACTACATTTCATTCTCTCATAAGTTACAAAAAGTATGTCATTTAATTATGAAACTAAACCATCAGTGAACAGCTCCGTGTTCAAATAGTTTGTGCCAATGAAAGTCTGTATTTATAAACAACCTAGGGGTAGTTTTCCAGGAGCAGTGCATTGTAGTTTTGATTTCCACTTCACTGTTGAGATAGAAGCGCAGTCCTATTTGCCTTCATCTTCTCCAGCCTTTTCATTAAATGGCTATTGGTCATCTCCATCTCTTCTATCTTATCCAGTGCTGTTCTTAACTATAAAATGAAAACAAAAATTATCATCACTTTAGTTTATTTGGACTTTCTGCTGTTCTCTTTGCAAGAGGAAGATATGTCAGAAATACGAGTATCAGACGCTTTATAAGAGTGCACAGAAGTTAAGACATAACACCTTCATTACTGCAGGCAGAGGAACCAGAATTAAACTGTTAAAAATAATTGAGAGGCAACTGGAACATGAAACATATTCATTCCAAAAGAACTAGGTGCCTACGACTGGAAAATTCCCAGGCTGTCACTTAGCACAGGGACCATTCATCTCCCCAGTTATTTTTGTTACAGGATTATTTAAAAAGTTACAAGTTATCACATTTAGGCAAAACCACAACTTAGATCCTTCCTTTCAAGAACGAGCAGCATTGAAGTGTAGTTAGTGTTACTTTTATGTGCTACAGTTTTCTTCTGAACGCAACATGGAGACACAATCAAGCAACACTTCAAAGCTGCAACCAAAGGTTACAAAAAACCACAGCTCAGAGGCAAAAGACAGAGCAGTTCACCGCTCAAAGGAGCACAGATGAAAAGGAAATCAAGTCAGTTACCTCTCGCTGAAGCTTCCTCTTTTCAGCTTTCAGTTCATCTTCTACTTTTTCTGCGTTTTCTGCTGCATTTTTATACCTTGAGACCTGCCCCTCAAGTCGCCCAATCTGCAAAACCAAACCAGACAGCAGTGAGTGCTCAGTGTCCCCCCGGAGCTCGGCTGCCACCAGCTGTTCCTCCCCGACACAGCTGAGAACACACAGGGCAACGAGCTCAGCAGAGAGGAGCTGGAGGAGGGAAAATGAAGAACTGGGGAACACACGGGTTAGAAACAAAAGCTGCCAAGTTGAAAAATAGACACCATGTAAGAAAGTGCCAAGAGGAAAGGAGCCTGTGAACTGTACCAGGACATGGTGAAAGAGGCCTTGAGGCCAAGCACAAAGTGCAGCAGTGAGGAGGGAGCCTGGGCCAGACCCTGACTGCAACCTGCACGTGTTAAGAGGCACTCCCTCCCTGCAGAGCTCTGTTTACACTGCCTGCTACCCTCGGACCCACAGGAGAGGCTGGCAGCCTGAACCTGTGCAAAAGGGAAAAGCTATGCATCTGTGATTCCAATTATAATCCTTTATGTGATTTTTTGGCAATAATCTGGAATTAATTTCCTAAAACACAAAAGTACGTCAGGACAGAAAGAGGAACTGAAGCTACCAGTTCAAGAAAATCAATTTATGTAACTTAATTACTTAAAAGGAAGTTGTAAATCCTGTGCAAGGTACATAATTTACTCTCTGAAAATCAAGTTTCTTTTCACAGATTTGTGTCTCTCACACTTCATAACATGGTATTATAGTCCAGCATCTCTGTAGACAGATTTTCTCTTATAGTGACACTGCACATATACTGAATTGCAGAAACTATAAAAAAATGTAGTGCCATTCTGTGCAAACTAAAGATCAAACAGCAAATAAAATTATGAAATATGTTTCCATAGTTTTTGTTAAAAAAGTGTTGTAAAAGTGTGCAGATTCAATGAATGATAATAAATATGAAGAAAGACACACTTACATTTTGTTCCAAAGTAGTTATATCTTGTTCAGCTTTTGAAAGCTTAAATTTATATTCACTAATTTGTCTGTTGGCATCTCCTAGAAAAAAATTGAAATGAATATGATAGTCAAAGCAAGTCTCTAAACTAGCAGTTTTCCTTTTAATTCATTAAAGAAAAAACATTTTACTGAGAAGCCTGTACACATTACAAAGAGGTAAATGTTCTTTCAGAAATCTTCAAGAGTGTGGAAAAGAAATAATTTCCCTGTTAGTTAGAGAACACAACTGTTTCTGTAAGAGCAGGCACTGAATCTCAGATGTACCAATGGGATACACACCTTTTAAAACACCTGTTTAGACCAGCAAACTCATCCCTTAAAGAAGAGTCAACACAATAACCAACACGCACTGCCAAATGGGTCAGACCTCTCTGAACAGACATAACACCAGCTTTGACATCTGTAATAATGTTTCAATGATAGGAGCACAAGGCTTGAATCTGACTGACAAACTCTGAGGCACTTTGCAAATTATTGTGGTGCTCCATCTGAGCCCTGACATTACCAGTGCTTTGTTCATCTTCATTGACACAAGCATATTAAATGAAAGTCTGTCAAACAAGTAAAGTTTTCAGCTGAAGAAATCAGCTTACTTGAAATGGAATGTAGCTTAGTGCTTCTATGAAGCAACACTGCATATTGTGTTAAATAAATTTTCAACAAAATAATTAGGTGGAATAGATTTAAAAAATTCCAGGTGAAATTCTATTGTCTAAAAACTGAAATATATTCAAGTAGTGGCACCCATTCCAGGCAAGGTTATCGACTGAAAAATAACTTCAAAGAATGTTGGTATTCAAAACGGAGAGAGGCAGATTTTTAAGCTATTCTGCAGTGAGGAATTGCCAACAAGAATGTATACCAACAAAAACCTGTCTGCTCAACAATGTTTTCACTCACAACACTATTAGTGCACAACAACAGCGTGTTTCCTCTCTGCAGAAGAATCACACTGAACAGGAACCATATACCTACTTTGCAGTTCGATTAGCTGCAAGTCAGAGCCATTCTCTAAGCCTATGATATCTGGATTCATTCCATCACTTCGAGGATACTTCTGTCGTTCTTCTTCCAACTGCATTTTCAGTTTTCTAACCTGAAAAAGGAAGTGTTCTTTTGTGAGAAGGAGACTCTCAGAAGTTCAGCAGTTGTGGATCTCAGTGTTGAGTGGTAAAAAGGCGAGGCAGTCCCCAGGTGCCATGCAGGGAAGCCAGTCCCTGAGGTGTGTGGCTGCAGCCCCCTGCCCATCCCTGGGCCATCACCCTCTGCATGCCCATGCCCAGCCCAAACCCAGCAGTCTGGGCAGTGCTGCAGGGCCATCTGCACAGTGCAGGGCACCCAGGAACTAACAGAGGAGTAGATGGCATTAAACTCTGTTTATGGATTTATTCTACTGCATACCTCTTCCATTCTAAACAAGCATGAAAATATATCCTGCTGAGATTACACAGAAAATACTTCACAGCTTTTTTTTTGAGGGCTCTCCCTCATACTCCACCTGGAAACAATGGCCTAGGCAAGTCTGTAGTGCACATTAAACAGTTCCACTTCATGCCACAGAAGTTGTCTCAGGATTTTTCCAGTAGTCAGAGAACACAGACTTCTCAGCTGTGTTCACTGTGTATGGAGTTTATCAAAGGAATGGAAGCTGCATTTTTGACACTCCTATAAAAATACTGCTCTACAGATTTAGCAGTATGAGAGTTATGCTTGCAAAACTCCCATTCATGATACAAATCAAATACATGATCAGTGGTTTTTACTATTATATAGCAATAAATATGCACATACATATTTATATACTTACACTGTAATGTACTGACATTCCAAGCCAAGCATCTCTACTCCAATTAAGGTATATTTGCAGCAAAAGCAATGTTCTCAACACCAGTTTAAATTTGCTATGTCTTTAACTACAAGTACAAAACCCATAGTATTCTTAACAGTTGCTCAGTGGCTATATGTTTGAGTCCTCTCTTCTCAATACTCAACTGTATTAAAATACAACCACTTTGATAATTTTGAGTAAGTGCAATGATCAATGAAATAGTATCACTCAGCAGATTTGAAGAAAGTGCCACATGAACTTATGAGAATGCAATTTTACTGCCTTTAGTATCTCTACATAAGACATAATGAAAGAAGGAGCATTAAGTACATGCACTAGTTGTAGAGTCAGCAGCAAGTTAGGTTTCAGCTAACCAGTTACTGAAATCAGGTTTCTTCACCAAGATCAGTCACATGGAAAGGACAGTAGCAAGAGGAGCTGCTAATCTGTGGTAGTCAATGAGGTAAGGAGTATTTTATTTTGCTTTAGTGCTTATGTATTTGATTAAGCGCTTTTGGTGCTTAATATGTGTTTATTGCTAATATATTAATAGTCTGCAAAAGTCTATTTTTGAAATGAATAGCTTATTTTACCTGGGACAATAATTCCTCCTTTTCTCCAGCCAGTTTTCGTAGCCTGATATCTAAAAACCAAAGAACCCAATTAAAAATCAGAGAAAACTGTAACTAAGAACATGTTTTTCATAACTTTTTGTTCTATTTCAAATAAAATGCTCTTCCAAAGCTAATAGCACTGGGACCATAAAACTTTGATATCTCACTAATAACACACTAATTCTTCAGTAATTAATAAAAAGGGAAAAATATTTCATTCATGCTGTTTATTAGTATAACAATTCCAAAAGAAGTCCTATGGGTTTAATAAACCTTCAAAGTAAATTAACAGCTGAGAATATTTTTTAATAATAAAACTAATAGTAAAATATTTTGTCCCAATATCAGGAACAGCCATTTTTCAGCAAAAGTTCCTTCAGATTTTATACCCTTTTTCCTGTCTCATCTGGAGGTTGCTGTCTCTTCAGGGAAGCCACTAAGCTTCCCCATATCTGTAGAAAGTTCGTAAAAAGTGTTCTCAAACCACAAAAAAATCCCTTGGGGAAGGAGCCAGGGGAATGCAGCAATGTCTCTAGCCAGCCAGGTCAGTAATGGCTACAAAACAGTCTGTCAAGGAACACTGTGTGAAGATTAGAGCAGCTGCCTTAGAAATTGTAGCTCTGACAGAAACAAAGCATAATGATACTTGTATTTCCCTAGGAGGAGCCAGAGCATTAATATGTGTCAAGTTTTATTTCTGTCAATACAAAATATGTAACTATTCTCTATTATGCACAAATATAATCCAAGTATAGAGAGATGTTCCTTCACATGTTAACAGAGTTGGACAGTGAATTGACTACGAACATGATAACTTGTTCAACCTAAAGATAAAAGTTAAAGTAAGTACCCCCCAACATGTACCTTTCTGTTGTCCCTGTCATGTTTTGGTTTTAAAACTTCTTTTCCTTGTGATGGAAGACTGCACTTGCTGTCTTTCATTGATCACACTTACTTCTAAAGAATCATGTTCATGAAACACCATGGAAAACACACTAATACTAAAGACTACACCTTTAGGCCAGATGTTTTCTGACCATAACAAAACAGAAACTGGACCAAGAGAAGGAATCCATTTCAAACATAGAAGCACATTTTCTTACTCAAAATATAAGATCTGTCTTTTCACTCAGAATAAGCGAAAAACTAAAATAAACCAATCTTGAAAGCTGTGTATGCATGTATTACAGAAGCACCCCAGGTATCTTTCTGCAGCTATAAATCACACCCACTGTGAATAGGAGAGAAACAGAGACCTCTAATATTCTATAAATGTTAGGATATTTTTACCTAGTGGTCCTTCTCCTGCAGATTCCAAGACCTGAGCAGCTTCCTGTGATACAACTGTTATTGCACCACCCACTGAGTCATGGTTCACATCCCCATTTGGTGTGCCATCTGGAATTATAACTAATCCATGTTTCTAGAAACACAAAAGAGAAAAAATGTTCATAAACAAAAGTGCTAAAATATAAATGGACACAACAGAAAATTTCTTACAGAGCTTTTGAAGTTAACTGAAACAGTTACACTGACATGGACCATTTATCCTACCCTAAAAGGTCAGTTTTTCAGACTGCACAAGAACAGTACCCGTTCTTCCTCTTTTCCACTGACCTTGGTTTCATGCCCCATTCCTGGATTTCTGTTACTGTAAAGTAACTACTACCAACATACCTCTCCTCTCTTCATTGTTTCCTTCAGGTCAGCCAACTCCTCTCTGAGCTCATCTCGCTCATTCTTAATGCAGTCAAAGTAATCTTTCTGTCTTTCTAGGGCCTGGGCTCAGGCAGATAGCAAGAAAAAGAATGGCACAGAGAAAAAGCATATGACAGACAGCAGAGAGATTTTCTACAAGTAAATACAAAGAACTCAGTAAAAGTAATGAAATTAAAAGGGCTTTTGAAATCTATATTAACATATATCCTGGTAACTGCTTTCTACAGGTTGCATATTTAGTTTCATGCTACATTTGTTATGATTTTTTTTTTCAAGCAACTCTTAGTGGGTTCTGTAACAGATTTTTATATAGTGAAATCTATTTTTGGTAAATTTTTATAAACTAAATTGAATACCAAAAAAGTAACAGGCACTCTGTAGCCAGAAATAAAAATCGCTGACACTCAAGTGGAAAAGATCCTAAAACATTACATCTATTGAACTAATTTCTCTACCTTTTACAGGGTACAGTAGACATTGCACATCATGAAAGACCTGGGATGCATCCACTTACAAATACTAATTCACTAGTTGCTTAAGGGTTAAACCCACTATTTGCCACTACAAAGCAGTCAGTTTTAGAGGAAATTAAAAAGCAGCAGACTCTAGCAGCACTATTTTAGCACAAACCAGGATGGCAGCTAAAAGTGCAGTGAGGACGTGGCCAGGTCTGCCTCCCTCTGCTGGAGCTGTGCTACCTGGCACTTAATCAGGGCACTTTCACTTGACTGGGCACCATTGCAGTATTCTATCCAAATTCAACACTACATGCATTACAATAATCCTCACCAAACAGCAACTGCAAAAGTATACACACAGTTTGCCAAGACAGTTATCCAACTAAACCTTGTTATGCATGAATGCTTAGGAATGGACTGATACCAAGAAAGAAATGAAGGTGTATACTTGTGTACTGTAATTGCCCCCATAACTGCAGTGTGCTGAATTCTGATAACTACCTGCAATCTTTATACTAGAGCAATGTTTCAAGGCAAAATGGTTGCTCTAGATTATCATGTAAATGCAACATTTAAAATACAGGCAATTCAACATAAGTGAACACACTAGCTGTGACATCTTAGATTAAGAATTTGTAAGATGTCCTATTATTTCCTAACGCAGACTAGCTCTCTAACTACATTATAAATAGTGTGAAGAACCTTAATCATGACATACATACATCTTTGTCATTTTGGAAAAATAGTGGCAGAGACACAGAGGGAAATAATCTCACCCACTAGGCAGAAAGGACACAGAGGCCCAGAACACACTACAGACACAGATCCTGTGTGCTTGACAGTGCCCTGTGATGATGCTGACCTTCACAAAAAACTCTTCAAACCTCACCCTCTAATGCACAAGCGTTGGAAATCAGAAAACTGTGATGGGGAAGGAAGTGAAACTGCCATAACTATACAGCTCTGCCTATGGAGAGCTTAGCAATCATTCAGTGTTGGAAAACTGCAATAAAAATCCTAGTGTTTGTATGCTCAGGGATTCATTTAATATGACATGGATTTTGTAAGAAGTCTACTTCTGCAATTCCTCTGTTGGGGCAGAAATCAGGACAACGAAGCTCTGTGGGCATGTTTTAACATACCAGTATGAGTGAAATCACATGGCAGAAAGCAGATTTGTCTGGGGTCTTATTTTCTGAGTATTCCAAAAACATCCATGAAATCTGTAGCAAAGTTAGAGTTGCTATTACTGATTTCAAATTGGCAATGTTTGCACAATTTGGAGCCACCAAACAGTAAAATAGCTGTATATTTCAGGAATATAACCTGAAGCTGTAGTCCAGTGTCCTCAAACTGATGTAATTTAAGATCAAATACAACTGTAAATTTCAGTCACTGTAGAAACAGACAACATAAGAAGGCAGGTTCTGCCAAAACAAACTCGTACTCTCTTTGTTCTGCTTGCCTCCCTTTCTTTCTCTGAGGCAGCAAAAGTTTTGCATATATTGTGAAACTACATCACAATTGGAGTTATAAACTACATTATGAAGCTTCTCAGAGATCTCTGAAGATGGAATAGAGTAAATTAGCAAAGCTGCTTCATAGTAGGGAGAAAGACTCAAAAACTGAGCTATGAAAAGTATGTAAATGTTTATAGATGTGGGAAAGAGTTGTAACTTAGAGATTTCAATCCTGAGATAGTATAAAAAA
>JAWWMO010000083.1:49332554-49344438 GCA_035047845.1 Dendrocincla fuliginosa | reverse complement strand
AACAACTTGGGCTAAGATCTGTAACAACACTGTGCTCTTTCATTCAAAATCCACTACTCTTTGCTGCTGAAAGGTCTGTACAGCTGACAAACCTCGCTGTTCCTCCTTCTACACCTTCTGTACTGCTAATATCCTTCTCATGGCTTTATCACAACTGATACATTTTAAGATGGATTTTCTCCCCAGTGTTTTCTACTGTTTCCATCTTCTCTCCTACTTTCTCTTTGGATTTCCAGAGTACTAAGCTGACTTCAAACACATTATCCAGAGCGAAACCCAAATAAAACCCACAGAAACAGTAGAAAGTGAATGTTAAATTACTCCTAAGATTTTTACTTCATCTGCTTTGTAGGGTTATTTCATCAAACAAATACTGTGAACTCCACTAAGCATTCACTCATATGAGTGAACGGTGCCTTGGCATTACTGGTATAACATACACATACTGAGATCTAATTAAATACATATTCCTATATATCTATGAAGTATGTACTTTAAGAAATTAATCTGAGTGTTAAGAAAAACTAAGGAGACAAGTAGTATTTTCTCAGTTCAAGAGAATACAAATGGATGTTGGTACCTCCCAGGTTTTGGAACTTCATAGAGCAACAGCAAAAACACCTTTTCCCTACACCCTCAAAAATTCACTCGTATCTGTTGCAGCTAAAAACATTCGTTTCTGACAAACCTGTTTTTATTTGTTTAGTATCTGTATTGCTGTTAGTATGTGAGAAATTAAAAAAGGACTGAATATTTCAACTTAGCCCAGACCAGAACACTGATCTCCTTTTTTTTCTGTGTAGCATGACCAGTGAGCAGCTGTACCAATGAAACTAAGGCAGTTGTTCTGTGGCAGAAGCAAAGTAAAACTACTTAAAATCGCTTTGCAACATGAAAAGCCAACTTTGGAAGGACATTTTTAATACAATAAAGATCCAGAAATTAATTTCTCTCAATTTTGAATACTAGTCACCATAAAAATGAGTGAGCAACTTCTTACTGCATGATATAACAAAGTTGGCATTAGTCCTCTTCCCCAAAAGAAAGACATGCACTGCAGTGCTTGCCCCAACTATGACACAGGGTGGCACCCCCAACAACACTTTTAGAGAGAACAAACATTTCAAAGATGTTTAGAAAACCAAATTCCCTGTTGTTTCTACAGCTGACTGTCTTTCTGCTAAAACATTACACCTTGCTAAAAATCAGCCCTCTGCCAAACGAAATGTCTTTGATGTGAAGTGCAAAGTGGAGCCTGTGCAGTGGTCAGCAGAGATCTCCCTGTTCACACTCCTAACCCTGGGTTAGCACCACGGCAGGCAGCAAACCATGCAGGAGGGGCGCTCACCACAGGACTGCTTCGGACGGAGCTGGCTCTCGACGAGTAACTGCACTCAGAGGGCTAAAGAGAGGTTAGGAAGGACATTTGCACAGTTGTCACAGATTTCTGTCTCCAGAAAACACAGATAACAAAAGGAACAACTGAAAGCCCATTACACTTCAGAGTGAGAGAACCCTCTATCACCCATCACACACAGCGAGGCCTGAGAAAGAGGGAATGAAATACCATTTCTATCCACTCTCAGCAATCCTCATGCCACACTCATACACTGTAACTCCCATGCACTGCCACACACTTTACCTTATCCACCCAGTTAATAGGATACTTTTTGAAAGGACAAATGATTTTCAGCAGCATTTACTATTACTACCAGGGATTTCTATTTCCAAATATAAATCTAAGAATTCCCTTGAAAGACAGTCAAATAGTTTTTAAAAAAATCAGACCTTAATTATTTGCATAATTAAATAAAATAACAGACTTAAATTGCAATTTGGTTTTAACTGCTCTGAAGCCTTCAAAAATTTTAACACACCCTGGGAACTGAAGCTATGCTGTACACTTATCAGTTTTATTTTATGCTCACCCACGCCAGTTTTCCTGAAGGAGAATGTTTAAAGATAAAAGGCTGAAATCAATTTATGCAATGGATAATAAAAGCATTTCTGAGCAACACAATTAAAAAAGAAACCATGACATTTTGATGCTGCTTTTCCCCTACCTATGAAAAGATGTCTAGCAGAAATTAGAGTTACATGTATATCAGAACTATATGTAAGGGTAGTCATTATGGTCTTGTTCTCTCACCAAATCTTCCTTCTAATGCTTTCTTGAGAATATGCACAAAGCAACAAAGGTAAATTATCTGTTTGCAATCCAAATGCAGAACAAGACCTCACCAACTACTTAAAAAGAATGGTTTACATGTTTTGCATGTCTCTAACTGGCAGTAGAAATTGGATTTGAACTATTGTGGCAGGAAAAGACAAAGTTTCAGGTGTGCATGTCACTTTCTAAAGATAACCTTTTGCAGAGCTATCTTAGCCATTCTTATGGCACTTCTAGTTGCTTTTTATTTTGTAAAGCTGCAGATTGGATTTTCATGCTATTGCATTTTTGCATGTTTACTGAATTTAAATATGGCTTCCTATTTAAAAGCATTCAATGTGTATTTACCACAAATTTCAGCTATCTCCTGACAATGACTTTTCCCATTCAAATGCTTAATTCTTTAAATACTTTTTTAAATATTATACATACAGTTGTTATTTAGTATGCTTGGATGAAGTAGTTCTAACCCCAGTGTTCTTCAGCATCATTGCTCCATTCCAAACCTTCATGCTTGTCCGTAAAAAGATCAGTAAAACAGCAACTACTAAACCTCTTTAAAGAGGCAATTTAACCATGTTAACAACATTGAACCGAATGCCTCCACCAAATGACACACAGAAGCTGCAACTCTAAAAAGGTGAAAAATGCACATGTAATATTGTCAAGCCTTGTGGCCATACAATACAAATTTAGGGCAGCCATGCAAATGGTGCTCAGGAACCAAATGACACTTCTTACCAAACCAGTGTTTAAAGGAGGAGACACCCATGAAGAGAGTGCTGGTTTATATTTCTGTGGCCCATTCAAACACACAAAGAAAAGTGAGATATTATTGTACATTGTACTAACCCTGTAACTCCTAGCTGGTGCCAGTGGATCACTGGATAAAGATGATGACTACAGTGTGAAGAATAGAGAAAGTCAGAAACGCTTTTTCTACATGCATATTTTTATCTATTGCTCTATATTCTCCAAAAGTTCTAAAGATTTAAATAGTAAATTTTATATCTATAACAGACAGGAACTTTAAGAAAAAGTGTGGAAAAATCCTCTAAGAAAACTGGTTACTTTGAAATCAAACTAAAACATTAATTAAAGCAATTTCGTGTTCTTAGAAGATTTGTGGAAAGGTGAATAATTAAGCAGTTTTCAAATGACATGTCAATTCCCTCTAGCTACTTATTTAAACCTGACCATGGCAGTAGCTGCAGGTATGGGAAGTTACTACTCACCTCCTGACAGAGCACTGTGTTATCAGGTATATTACTGAGGAACAAAGTAGTACAATGGTGCTAAACATTTCAGATGCTTTTTTGTTGTTCTTAAAAGATAGGAAATTGAAACAGCAACTGTCACAGCTGCTTGCTGCTTTTCTTACATCACACAGAAATCATGAAACAGCAGCTATTTGAAATTTAAAACCCTATATATGCACAACACAGAGGCAATCTTCATGTCATACATTACTTTTACAAAAGACAATCCTTAAAAGCAAGAAATACCACTGTAACTACTATTAAATGTAATAATCTGAAATGTCATAGAGGGAAAAAAATAAGCTTATATCATGTAGCATAAGTAAGTAACCTCAAATACACATTTTATATAAATAATGAAATTAACGTAAGAAAAGGAGACAGACCCGAATGTGGTAGGAAGGAACTGGTTTACTATATCCAAGGCTGCTATAATTTCTTTGATCATAGTAAGCTCCACGCTGAGGGTGAGGAGGGGAAGAAGAGAGGAATAAAAGGTTGCATCTGTAGATCTTGTAAATAAAAGTTCTACCTTAACATTGTCCAAATGTTCCCAGGCTTAGAACTTGTACAGAATGCTGTGAAGTTTGGCCTACAGTAGACCCAAAATTCATACAACTTTCTTAAGCAAGTAAAGCATAAAACCTCCAAAACTACTTTGTACTCTGCATACTGGCATTATACATATTTTACCGCCATGCTCAACCAAAATAATAAATAATTTTAAGACTTTTTCCTCTTTAATAAATAAGAAAACTCCAGAAGTTTGACTAGTATAACATGAAATACACGGAAAACGTAATTGACAAAACTTGCTAATAATTAGTACAATCGTTTACTTATTTTTTCCCATTAGATACCAGCATAAATCAAAGCATTCTGGGGAGAGAGGAGGACAGAAATCCCTAATAATTTAATAGGGGCTGGATGTTTCCACGAGCTGTGTTAGCTGTTCTTTACACCAAGGGTGCAATACTGGAAGTCTGATTGACTTCTGTTGGTTTTGACACTTTCCACACAAATTGCATATACACAACTGTGAGGCAAAACATTTATATACACATACAAAAAAGAAAAACAGAGATGAAGAGATGGCAAAAAGTAATGCCTGCAGAATGCACCTCCTCATATCTCAACAGGCAACAGGAAGCAGAAATATTCATATAATCATTTATTTAGGAAGTGAGAGAACAGGAAAATAGCACCTCAAAAGTGCATGGGAAATGCTGTAACAATGATAAGTACATACAAAAATTCCTTCAGCCTTGTCTCAACTCAAGCATCCACTGCTGCTCTGACTCCCCCAAGCCCTGATGCAACCACTAATTCATCAGCACCAAAAACCCTCTGAAAAATTACATCCAAAATGTTTAATTTATTGACACCAAATTGACATGTTGTGCACTGAACTTTCTGGAATAGTTTCTCCAAGATCCCAATAATCCACACAGCTTTCTCAGTAAGTCAAGGGGTTAATGTCAAGGTCTACAGCAAATTCAATCTGCTTTCCACATACATTTAAAATATTTCTAACTATCTGATAGGGGACAGAGTGCAATAATAGAACATGTATCTCCATCCTGACTGAAAAAACTCTGATGTGGGGAAGTGCCACTTTGAAACAGTTCCAAGAGCCTTCCCCAGGCCTCCAGCACAAGGAGATTTCTATTCAGATGATTTCATTAATGGTATCACACTGATATGAACACACTTGAGGTCAGAATCTGATCAACACTAGAGGTTTCTTTTTTCCTAAAAACATTTATGTAAATGGCAGTAAGCTAATTAATTTATCCATGACTGTATCAGCATATAACTCTACACATTTAGCATATTTATAATTAATATTATACTAGAAAACTAACCAATAAATGTTTATGGGAATAAGCAGCTTTCTTCTTTGAACTATGAGATTCACTGTAGGCATGACTCTAAGAACAAAATTTACAAAATTAATACCACTTTTTAACAGCATCTTCAATCCTAAAATATAAAGAAGTTGAATACAGGGACTGAAGGTTTTTATCACCTACAACAGTCACACCACAGAAATTCTAACTACATGATTAGAAAAACAGGCCATGCTTCTATCACTGTGTTAAAAAGATCTGGTAAGTGAAACTATAACCAACCTTATTCTGATTAACACAGACTTGGCTTAAGCTAGTGCTCACATTTCACAAAAAAAAATTAAAATAATATACAAACTAAAAAAGCTTAATAATACAGACTATTTTAAGCACTATATTGTGCTTATCTCTCTGTAGCTAATTCAGATAACACTGCTGTAAAAACAAACACAGCTTTTTCAGCTGCTTACATATTGCTTTTAGTGGTACTTGATGCTCGTCTTTTCTTAAGAAGACACACAGATCTTACTCGGATAATACCACTAAGATTGTGATGCATTCTCCTATCTCTTCCTACAAAGAGGGAAGAATTTTGTCAAGTAAAGATATACAAACCACCTGCTTTTCCTCAGGACTGAAACAATTTAGATTGAGCAGTTTCCATATGAAAATGGAGAATGCAAATAGATGCACACACACCCTTTTTCTTTTCTTAAAGAATGTTCTCCACCCCCAATCTGTATGTCGCTTCCCTGCAAGTTTAGAAATAACAGACAAATACTGAAGTGCCTACTGTAAGTCAGCTGTCTTTTTCCCCTGAAAAAGTTTAAGCATGCATTCTACAGAAAGAGTTAGAATCATCAAACTATTCTAGGTCTGAAGGTATTATAGTACAAGTTTATATACTTTTTCAAACCAATAATTCAAAGTCACTAGTTAGTGTCATTGCACCTTAAAAACAAAGAACAAAAGCAGTGTTCACTCAAAGACATGCAAAGGGTTAACATACAGGGACCAAGGATCTTGCAGATCCATCCTTAGCACTACCACAAATAACAAATGTTTAAGTTGCCTAAACTAGGAATATCACTAAATATACAGAAATACCCATTACTGGAAAAGTAAAATTTCTGTATTTCAGCCTTGACTGTAGTATTAAAATCACAGTATAAGAGAAAAAAATGTTTTCTGTAATAACTTTGAGCAACATCTTTGTACCTACCAAGGTTGATGCACAACCTCTGTCTATTTTACTTCTCCTTTGGGACTTTAGGAGAGACTGAGAGATTAACTCTCTTCACACTCGTAAGTGTTCTGTCTCAAAAACAACTTCACTGAGCACTTCCTTTGAGCGCTCCAATTTGCTATCACAAAGTGCTTGGTTACAATAGCTGCACCAGTCCCATTAATACCATTTTCTCTGTGCATGCTTTCACCAAACTACTGCCTTGCTAAGGAGACACGGGAAACATTGTAATGGGAACACCACACATTATAAATAATGAAAAAGCATGCTCATTCCAGGTTGCACACCACAAGATCTCTCCTTTTAGAGGTACTTGCTCTGCTCCTGTGAGATGCACCGACATCCAAAGGACTCTTGAGAATGAAATTATAAGAATATATCAAGATATGAAATAAACTTCAAAACAGTTCATCTCTACTGAGTGAGACAAAATAACCAAGGCAGTGAAAGAAATTCTAGGTAAGCCCCCCCACCAAATGAGCTCAGTATTCAAACCCTCCTGTTTAGGCACCAGTCAAGTCCTCAATCTCCACCTTGGCATATTTGGTACATCAAACAGGACAAGAGCAGTTCTCAGCAAACTGCTACTAGCTCACAAATTCCTAAGTGTGGCACCCAGCATATTTTACATGTTTTTTCTATAAACCATTTACTGTTCAAAAAGCAGTCAACACTACCTGATTTAAATTATTTATTTGGTAAAAATACCTGTGTGACAAACTGCAGAAACACTTAACAGCAGGACTTGCAAGATACTACACAAAATTCAATTAATGAAATACTACATTTAATTGCTGAGACCTCGTAGTAAGTAACAATCACTATTTTCTGAAGTCACACAGAGGAACAGCTCATTCCACCTTCCAAAACAAACAAAATCAACCCTTTTATTTTAGTAAGTTGTCCCTTTTCTGGCCTATATATCCAAATCAATGACAAAGGTGATTTCCAGGCAGACCTACTAAGACCAGGAAAATGTTTATATAACCTCAATAAAACCATTCTTTAGCACTGTATATGACCTAAAGATGATACAGAAAAGGGTATACAACTAAACAAATACTTCTGTTAGCAGTGTTTGGGACACCTTGTATCATTGGGGTAAGTTTTTGCCATTAATGAATAATATATTCCCACTTTCTCAAAGAAATAAAACCTTGCATCATACCAAACTCTCTTCAAATTGTGTCTTAAGGTACTACTACCTTTTCTTCCACAAATAGTACAGAAACATGATAATACTCATAGTGCAAGAAAGGACTGAAGTACTGAAACATATAAACTACCTTGTTAATATTGAAGGAAATAGAATACCAGATGGACTTCAACATTATATGTGACTTAAAATAATGATTTAAACTGCTAATACTTGGGACACTTAAAGCTTCATCATCTCCATAAGAAAGTGACACCCAAAGCCAAACTCTTCTTTTTGTTTGTTTGCATTTGTTTGTGTTTGTTTGTTTTTTAAAGGCCATGATAAAAAAGTATAGAGTTTGAACACAAACCAAATATGAATGTCGACTGGACTGGTGAGAATACCTGGCCCTCTCTGAATCTTCCTGAGAAAGAAAAAATGCAGAGTTATTCCACAGGGAATTAAAAAAGAACCTGATACAGTACTAGGAAGCAAAAGTGAGCAACATGCTGTTAGCACTTTTAATGGCACGTGTCATTTTGAATAACCCATGGTGGCCAGTGAACCTCATTCAAGTCAGAAGAACTTATTTCACCTGCTTTGGGTAAGAATGCCAATACACTACATTAGGAGATGTAAATAAGGCAGGTCTATATGATTAATAATTAGTGTTCAGTAGTCAGTCTTTCTCATGATTAGTAAATTCATACAGAACAAAGCACAAGATTTTTTAACTTAAGAAATGAAATTAAAAATAAAAAATAGCTTTACAAAAACACATTAGTAAGAAATGGACTATATAATTACTACATTCAGATTGTGAATATTGCACAAATTTTAGCCCTAGTAGAGATTATTATTCTCAGTTTCCTCATCCTTATTTTATATTTTCTTCTCTATTATAGGAACAAAGCTTAAGCAAACTGACCAATTATAAGCTCTACAACTAGTTCTGCCCGACAGTGACAGGGAAAATAAAAATCCCAAGTTATAAAAATCCGAGGGAGGATAACTAGCTAAGGCACCTTATCATCTTTTGTTCTGTTGAAAGATGAATGTTCCTTCTGGCTCACACAAAGGAGTATGTGAGAAGAAGTAGGACAAAACCGCAACTAATTTAAAATTAAAACATTAAAATGTTTCACACGTCATAAGCACCTTACATTGTTACAGTATGTAAACATGTCAAGAATAACCTTAATTTTAGAACTATCCCATTGGAAGGCTATAACAGGGCTCTAAAACCAGAAATCCTTCCTTAAATTACTCACTTCCTACAGTTTTCAGTATGTCAAACTATTCTAAAGGTTGTAAGCCAGCCGTTTTTGAAGTTAAAAGCTTCGCCTCCAGATCACAGATGGATATCTAAAGACTAAAGCTGGCTTTCATACTTCTTATGGTCACATGGTTATCTTCCACATTACCACTGGATACATTAACTAGTTTAATATTATTTTATGACTATTCCATAGGCCTCATTAAAATTCTGCAAGAAAACTTCCCGGGGGAGAGGGCAAGTTCATTTCATAATGACATTTTAGTCTTCCTCTCCAGAATGCCTGTTTTGAAGTTTAATATTAGTATTTCTGCTATTTAACTTTTCAACACAATATAGTCAGCTCATTGCCACTTGTAAATATACTTTGTGTCCCTGGTCTAAATGGACAAGTACCTGTTAGTAACATCTGCAGCTGGCAAGCAGACAGTGTGCTATTTATAAAAGATTCCTCTTAGTTCTTTGGTAACAAGTCTCTTCCTGACATTCAATCAGAATAGAAAGCCAGTGTTAAGTGTTCAGCATATTCAGGTCAAAGGATAAAGTACTACAGCACATACTGCAAACAGAGAGCTGCTGCTGGTATCTATTAAGTTTAATATCAAACAATTTAAGTTTGAATTATGCACCTCATCCAGTAGAGAGGTTTAGGCCACCCAGTCCATGAAAGGAGTGCACATCTGTTCAGAGACCTCCTGTGGCAGATGTGCCTCTTAGGAGTGCAAAAAGAGGGTGGCATTCAGTTGAGTGGCACCAATTTTGACATGAGATTGCTCACAAATGCAATCTGCATTCCACACTTTGAAAACCCTTGTTCTCGAGCAAAAAAACCTTCGAATGTGCATTCTGCCAGAAATAACAGAAATCTATGTTGTTCTTTCTAACATGAGAACTCATATATCCACAAATGTCAGCTAAACAAAGAGAAAATATAAAGTCAGCACAACTTTTGCAAATAAAATTCTAGTGACAGTTCTAGGATTTCTCAACAGGGGTGCTGATTAACTGTTATTGTAGATTTTACTGTTTCAAATTATGGCTGATATCAGCATGTATTACTTAAATCTTGGTGATTCAAAACATTCTCATAGCAAACACTTTCCTACAAACCAGAAAAAACCCTCACATCTCCCATATACCTTTTTAAGAAGCACATGAAACATGGCAAAGGAACTTTCTAAGGAAACATTGCAATAATGTCAAGTCTCACTTCAGTGCCTAGTAAAGTGATGGAAAAGATTATTCTGGGAGGTATTAAAAAACACCTGGAGGACAACTCAGTCATCAGTCACAGCTAACACAGCTTCCTGGGGGGAAAATCCTGCCTGTCGAATCTGATTTCCTTCCACAACAAGGCAACCCCAGGTTGACTGAGGAAAGACAATAGATGTGCTCTTTTTGGACATCAGCAAAGCTTTTGATCCTGTCTCACAGTGTCGTCCTGGACAGAATGTCCCACCCACAGCTGTTTAACCATGTTATGCAGTGGGTGAGCAGCTGGCTCCCAGGTCAGACACAAAGAGTTACAGTGACTGGGGTGACATCAGACTGGTGACCTGTCACTAGTGGGTTCCACAGGGCTCCAGCCTTGGCCCTGTGCTCTCCAACATCTTCATCAACAACTCCGAGACAGGACTCAAAGGTACACTGAGAAAGTTTGATGACAACACTAAAGTGGGAGGCGCCTTGATTCCCTCAAGGGCAGAGAGACCTCGACAAATTAAGAGTGATCTAACGAGGCAAAATGCTGGATTCTGCATCAAGGATGGGGCAAATCTGGTTGTGTATATAGACTAGGGAACAAGAGGCTGGAGAGCAGCTCTGCAGAAAGGTACCTGGGGGTGATGGTCCATGGCCACGATGTTTCCACGATGGAAACACAAAACATTTAATTTTAAGAAAAACATCTCATTCCATAGTTTGTCTCTTGCTGCCATAAAGTGCCCTGCATATCCACATCAAAATCTAGTTTATAAGTAATTGCTTTCAGTAATAAGACAGTTTGAAATGACACACAGCAAACCATTAGTTCATTACTTCCTCCAAATCCTGTGTTAGTTCTCTGAATGGCAAACACATGCACAACAGGAGATTTTAGCCTACCATCCACTTCTGGATATGAGCCCATTTTCTATCATATGAATGCTGAGAAAACTACAGAATGTAAAAAGAAAAACAAACAAACCATTTACAATATAAATTGGTCACCACACAAGACTGGATTCCTAAATTGAAAATTCAGAAAAATCTAGGTTAATTGCCATGAAATCTTCACTATAATACCAGCAGATACCCACAGCAGTTCAAAACCTGCCACTGTGGCCAAACAAGAACCATATAAAATTAAGGCAAAAAATGTTTTGCAAACTGCACTTGTTACTACCACAGAAAAAAATCCCCACAACAACCAAAGATGAGCATTCCATTAATTTGAATGTAATAATGAAAAGTAATAAATTCTCAAGTTTCTTGCACGCAATGTCAAAACCTGAATTAAATGCAATAACCATGAAATAACCAGACTGCTGAAAAGCTGTTTCTAGCTTTTTTTTCCTCCAGAAATGCAAACTTTTTTTTAGGAGAAATGTGTGGAGCAACACACAACTGTATGGTATTTTATGGGTACTTTCAGTATAATCCAATCCTACTGCTGAAAATACTAGAATGCACCTGAATTACACTAAGAGGAAAAAAGCCTTACACAAACACAGAAACAAAATACATTAAGGATTTTAGTAAAGGTTTGCAGGAATTCCCACCAAGTTGCACTACCTCTCTTTGCTGTCGCTCCAGCTCCCTCATACGGATATCTCTTGCTTCTGCCCGAGCTGCTCTTCTGGCTGCAAGCCTGGCCTCTGCCTACAAGCAGATGGAGAAGAGTGAAAGTTAGAAACATGTTTTGAGAATAATGGTTTGAGTACTTAATTTAATAATCTCTTCACAAT
>JAWWMO010000083.1:49311754-49329519 GCA_035047845.1 Dendrocincla fuliginosa | reverse complement strand
AGAGGAACAAATTTGCTTGGCCACCTCAGGTGGGGTTTAGCATCTTTTCTTTGGTGAGTGGGAATCCTCCTGAACCCGCAACACTCAGATAAAACCATGCCAAGACTCTGTCAACACTCCTGACTGCCACACAGTAATCTTTTCTCAGAGCAGCACAAAGCTGCTCCTCCTCCTACCTGATGACAAATAGAGCAAGAAATTCCCATGCAACAGGAAATACTCTCATTTTCAGCCCAACTTTGTAATTATTGCACTGTCACATATAAACCATCACATAGACAGGTATGCAGTGTGAAAAGAGAAAGGACTCAAATAGCTGCTATGTCTGCTTTTAGTTCTGTCTACAGAACAAGATATTTGTATCTAGCCTTCAGGGTCTGTCAAAGCTTTACTGTTAAAGATACACAGTTAATTTGTTTACTGATTCATGGTAGAAATCAATTCACATTTCATCACTCTCCCTGTCCTACAGCCAGAGACCAAACTTTCAGATTCCTGCACTAGAGGGAAAACTCCATTTCTTCTAATTTACTAAATCCTTGATAAAACATGAGCCAATTCTATAAAAATTTGTCATAGAATATGTGCCTGAAATTGAAGAAAAAAATCTTTTTTAGAGAAAATTTTTAGCAAGAAATTGTTTGGTATTACATTAATTATTAATCTGGGCAACTAGATTCCTCTAAAAATCACACAATTCCAAAAAAGACAAAAAACTTGGCAAGTTAACTGAAAGCACAGCTCTTGGGCTTCCTTCACCAAACTTTAACACAAGGGACAATCACAGTACCATTTGAAAAGCCACCATACCCAGTAACTCTTTATTCTCAGCAGACTTGTTGGAACACAGGCCTCATGTTACTAATATAGCACTCATACAAGTCTTCATAACAAATTGAAATTCAAAATTAACAATTAAAAAAAACCAACCATAACTCAAAAGACATAGTTTTCTTCCTGGGTGCTGCTATTCACTCTGCTGCCTTACCAAAGAAAGCCCATAAAAGTTGTGAAACAAATTACCACCAGAAAACCCTTCACAAATTCATTTCATCAGCTACACTGAAATAAAGTCTTAAATACCTGCTAAGAGAAATACAGTGGTTGTTGGGTCTGTTAGTGAAGGGTGTGTTAAAGATGAGGGCTGAAAGCAGGGCACTGTACACACTGTACACCAGGAGAAGGTTCCTCCTCCTCCTCAGACAGTAGGACTGGCCTTCTACAGCAGTATGAGCTTTTACCTAGGTTGGAAGGGGGGAAAGGGCAAAACCAGGCTCGCCAGCAATGAGAGATGGGATAGTGTGCCAGAACTTGAGGAAACAAGCAGGGGTGGGACCCCTCAATCTGCTTCATGAGGTGTTGGCTACACTGTACCACACCTGAAATGTTTCTACGCCCCTGCACGCAGCATGAGGAATGAACAAGAGCAGCTCGAAGCTTTGGCCCAGTCCCACAGATTTAACAGCACTGGTATAACTGGAACCTGGTGGGATGGGCCCTGTGACTGGAGTGCCCTGTTGGATGGTTACAGGCTCTCCAGGAGGGACAGGCAGGCCGGAAGAGCTGGAGGGGTGGCAGTGTTTGCCATAGAAAGGTTAGAAAACTCACAGTGGGCAATGGCACAGCTGAGAACCTCTGGGTGAGAATCAAAGAGCAAACAAACACTGTGGATTCATGTGGGAGTCTGTACAGACCTGCCAGCCAGGATTATGGCACTGAGGAAGTATCCTTTGAGGAACTAAGGGACACTTCCAAGTAACTGCCCTTGTCCTTGAGGGGAACGTCACCTTCCCAGAAACTGACTGGGAGCATCACACAGCTGGTGCAGCCTGGAACAGAAGTTTCCTATAAAAACCTGGATGACAACTCTGTGGAACAGGTCCTAAGGGAGTCAACTAGGAAAGATGCCCCCCCTGATCTGCTGCTTGTCAACAGAGCAGATCTCATGACTGAAGGAGAGGTTGGTGGCCACCTTGGCCACTGGGACCACGAGGTGATCCGAGTTTAAAATCTGTTGACAGGAGAAGTGCCAGCTCTGGACATGAGCAGATAATCCAGGGAATTATCAAGGCCCCCTGGTTTTTGCAGGTGCTGGGGTCCATCAGTGCTGGTCACTTTTCAAACACCACCTCCTAAGGGCACAGGAGCAACAATTCCCAAGGGCTGGAAGTCAAGCAGGTGAGGCAGAGGGTGGCTTGGCTGAACAGGAATCTTTTCTTGGAAATACAGCAAAAAAGGGAGGTGTGTGCCCAGTGGAAGCAAAGCCAAGTGACATGGGAAGAATTCAGAGATGCTGCTTGCTGATGCAGGGAGAACGTTCACGTGGCCAAGGCTCACTTCGAGTTGAAGGTGCCAGAAATGTGGAGGACAATAGAAGGTTTTTTCAAATACATTAATGACAATAAGCAGTGTAGAAATATCACTGGCCTGTTCCAGGATGAGGATGGTCACCTCCCAAACAGGGACAGAGACAAGGCAGAGGGTTTAGTGCTTTCCTTGCCTCTGTCTTCAGCATGGATGACAAACCAAGGGGGTCTCAGTGCCCTGGGCTGGAGGACCATGACTGTGAGAATGATCAATTCCCAGTCAACCCTGACATTGTGTGGGATCTGCTGCTCCAGCTGCATCGCTACAAATCTATGGGGCTGATGGAATTCATCCCAGAATCTTCAAAGAGCTGGCTGATGTCATCACAAAACCTTCCCTGAAGATTTTTGAGCGGTCTTGGGAATCCAGAGATTAATTCATAAAGGATTAGCTGATAGCCAAACCTGCAAATTTTCTTTTATATACAAACACACTCATACTACTCATCTTTTACCTTCTACCCTAAGGACAAATATCTGTTTTTAAACCAAGCGCCATATCTGTATTTTTTTAGGCATTAGTTCTGCTCTAAGTAAGCAATTTGTTCACCAGTGAGTTCTGGAATTCTTGATTTCAAAACAGGTACTAAAAATATTATAAATATTAAAAAAAAAAACCAAACAGAAAAACCCCAGTGTTTCCTTGCACCTGCAGAAACAGCATTTCATTACAGACGAATATGATTATTCTCCCTGGTTTCAGGCAGTTAAGCAATACCTTAAAGCAGTATTCTTTTTGTTTAGGTTATTTCACTGCATATGCTTGGTACACATAGAGGTAGCAAGACAATGTTCTCCTTCCAGGAGGTGACATGGTCAGCTTTCTGATTTTCACCTCAAATTCAATTATTAACAACTACTTAGAGCCATTCAGAAACCCATCTCTGCTTCTCCAATTTTTTTTCATCTTTGTTTTTAAACACATTCAACTACAATCTTTTGAAAACTTTTTATCTCAGCGCCCAAGGGTAACACATTGCCCTTCAGTTATATCAAAGATATTTATGGCAGGAAAGAAAGGAGAAAGGAACAAAGACCTGACTTTAATTTTGATGCCTTTAATGACTGAATCTGGATTCTCTCCTTTCTGAGTGTTTTTTTTTTAAGTCTCTTCACAGAAATGACCAAAGTCTCCACCCAGGTAAGCAGCAAGCTAATGCACAGAATTGATATGATAAAAGCTCCCTCCACACTGACCAAGGAGAAGCATAACATCTATCTGCATAGTACAGACAGGCACGTTTTTCCTTTCCCTTGTCTGTGAGAAGGAATTCACTCTAAAGCAACAGTATTTTAATTTTCATACGCTGGAGCAGGCAACTCATTAATTAGCTCAGATTCAGCACAAAAGCTTCATAAGGGTAAAATACAGGCTATGCTAAAATATCCACCTTCGAAAAAACTAGAATTATTTTGTCATCATAGGCTACAATACATACAACTCGCTTCTCTCTCTGCCAAGGGGTATGCAGCGTTCGCAGTGCTGCAGTTCCCAGCACAGCCGGATCGATTAAGGAGCGGTTTCCTTCTTCCACCAAGGGGGGCGGCGAGGGCGCTCACTGTCCCTGTCCCGGGGCTCCCTGTCCCCGTCTCTGTCCCCATCCCCGTCCCCGTCCCTGCCCCGGGGCTCCCTGTCCCCATTCCCGTCCCTGTCCCGGGGCTCCCTGTCCCTGTCCCCATTCCCATCCCTGTCCCGGGGCTCCCTGTCCCCGTCCCCGGGTTCCCAGCACCGCACCAGGACACCGTGCCAGCTCGGGACAAGCAGCAGGGTCAGTGTTTTAGAACCGTTCACAGTCTTTCTTAATACATTACTACACATGGCACGCTGAGGTTTCTTTCGTCATTTCTTATCACGTGGACATGCAGGAGTCTGTGCCAGTGGCAAGGGGGGTGGAACTAGATGATCTGTAAGGTCCCTTCCAGTCCAAACCAGTCTACAATTCCTCTCTTCTGCTCATTTCTTCCGTATTCTGTCACCTCCATGCTTTTTACCCTCCTCTCCTTAATATGGACCCGAGGCCATCACTTATGTGCCAAAAATATTTCCTGTGCCTCCTCAGAAGTATCTCTTTTCCACTTCTCAAAGCAAATATAAACAACAAAATCTTAAGGTTTAACATGACCTAAGGGTTTAAGATTGTTTATTTCTGATGCCTCTTACTCTTTTCCCACTTATTCTACAGATCCATATACAGATTAGCAAATCACTAGAATATACTATATCCTATAATATATCCTTCAACACTATCAAAAACAAAAGCAAACAAAACTTTGACTCAATATTTAAGATCACGTATTAAAACCAATTCAAAAATCATCTAGCATCTAAAAAGACAATATCCATGAGGGTGGGATGCTTTGGGGCTTTGCTCGTTTTCTTAAAAGAAGCTCAAGCTATATGCAGAGAAAAAAGTGTACTGAACTTTGAACAGATTCAATGACAAAGACTATGCTGTTAACTGCTTTTTAAATTCATGATATCGCCTTCAAACATTGAAAAATATTGAACTCCTAGCTTTTTCCACCATGGCAATTCAGTTAGATGACATCTTTACCAAAGTAAGAACAACTGCACTCTACTCCAAGTTTGAGCAACTACAGAGTGAATTCTAAATCCAAATGAACCTTTCTCCCCCATGAGAAAACACCTCTTAAGAGCTTCCAGGCTCCTGCTATACAGTGAAAACAGTCACGAGAACAGTTCCTGAAAAAAATGCAAACAAGCCAAAACCAGAGACAAGGTTCTACAGGGTAGAAAGCAAGTGAATGGTGGTGCAATTGTCATCCACAAGCTCTAGTTACTCAACCCTGAAGAACTGAAGGGTTGCTGATGGAAACACAGGGGAAAAAAAGGCTATAAATGGTAAGTCCTGGTTGTGCCATCAAACTTGCTTATCAGGCTGAGGACAGTGAGATGACAAGAGTCAGACCGTTCTCATTATATTCATTGTATCTGAGCTTGAACCACAGCCAGTGTCAGAACACAGAAGTGACTGAAACCTTTGTTCTTGCAAATAAGGCTGGACTCGGGGAAAGACGTCTCAGGTAATCATAAGAGATGCCTGGTGATGACAGATTAGTGCTCAATATTTAAAATGAACACAGGTTGTCTGTAAATGACAAAGACAAGCAAAGCAGCGATGCACAACTCAGCTGAAGATATTCTGTCCACAAAACAAAAAGCAGAGAATCCCCCCCAACAAATCCAAGGGAAAACAGATCTTGAGATCATATCAGCTGTATCCAATACAGACTGTGAACACAAACCTCAATTTTCATTTATTTAGTTATGCAGGAATCCTTTTTGTTTAACAAATAAACACATAATGTTGCCAGGAGCCTGAAGTTACACTAGACAATCCTTATCTGTACCTTGGGAGAGTAGAATTTTCCACAAGACGTAAGAAACTGCCTTCTACACCAGGTGGTGTAGAATTCTTTGTCAATTCAAGAATGCTAACAGTTTCAGAATCCAGTACAAGAGCTAGAGAACAAACCAGAAGATGGTATAAAGGAACTCTCTGTATTTGCAGAAGATAGGCTTTTTTTTTTATTGTAAGAGATAAGCTGACTTCAAATTAACCTTGCTATAATTAGAATACACTTGCCATTACTCCACATTAATGTAATTGTATTCATTTACACTGACAGTTCTGTTTCTTCTGCTTGCAGGGAGTACATGGACAATAAATCTATACCTGATCCCACAGCTTTTGAAACAAACATGATAAAGTCTCTTGTACCAAGGTAAGACTGCCAAACTGATCAACTGCAACTACTCTCACTTCTGACACTGAGTAACAGGGAGCATACACTGCTTCCAGAAAAGGATGCAGAGAGAGATCCCTGTCCCTGTGTATGTACACCACCTCTACTCTTTCTCAGTGCCAGTGAGCAGTGGAATTCAATGCCAGGAAGAATAAGACACTACAGTATAAGAAGTAGGTCCCAAAGAAAGAGGTTTAGTAACACCAAAGTTCTTGGAGTAAGGCAGCAATTCGCTCCAGTTGTTGTTTTAGCATATTTGTGTCTACATACAGACACTGCAAAGGAGCTTGTCTCAATGCAAACTCACTCAGCAAGGAGAAGTTATGAAAACACTCTCTACAAACAGATGTAAGTACAAGTAAAGAGGAAGAGACAGCCAACAGAAGAAAAAAGCTTTCTGATGCAGAGGAAAGATGGAAAAAAATGAAAGAAATATAAAAGAGGAAGTAGCTTGACCAAGCCCCTAAGATCCTATTATTGTGCTCTTGTCTTCCATTACATATTTTTCATATAAAATGACACATCAGATTCAACCAGTGCAGCAAAATGATTATATGGAAATGAATTTAGTGGATCAATACCAAAGAATTCTTTAAACAAACTTTCCTAGAAAGCAATGTTTACTGGTACCAAACAGAAGATACCACCTTTTTTTTTTAAATCATGCCATAGATCAAGGAAAGTGCAATTTTGTCAAATCAAAAGTGGTGACAAAGACCAAGATTAGCACACTCTGAAATGTGAACTTTTGAAGAAAAACCATCATGAGCTGCATTAGAGTTCTCTGGTACCACTACAAATTGTGATAATTCCTAGCAGCATTTTGTGACTGCTCTGAATCCCAGAGCATTTCTATGCAGTTTTGCCACACATCTCCTCCTCAGTGCAGCCTTTTGTTTCAGCACATTCTCTTCACTATCTCTTGATACCCAGAACACTTCCCACCGAAAACACAAAATGTGGATTACAGGGCTCAGTTCTATTGCAGTAAGATAGTTTCAGAAGAGGAAGTTGAGGAACAAAACACCCTCTGACAATAAAAAGATAAGCAAGTTATGCTGCTGAGATAATGGCCTCAGAACAAAGTATAACTACTCTCTATATTCATGCCCTGAAAACTGGCATGCCATGTCAGACAGCAACTGAAAACATTCCCCAGCCTCAAATAAGATCTGTGTATGGCACAGGAAAATCCGATGTTATTTAAAGACAGACCTTAGGATGCAACAGTAGAAAAGCCTGTTAATTAATTACAAAATGCACCCAGTTCCTCTAGAGTATGTTTTCTTTAGAATAAGGTGGCTAACACTACGAACTACAGCTACCAATTCAATGACAACAGCTGCAGTTTGACAAGGGAGATGACAAACAGCTGCTCCTGCACTGACCCAGGGATTAGCAACCTGACAGTAGTAAATGCTATGTGAACACAATATTCAGGATGACATAGAACTTTTCACACAACTTTTAAACTGGGTAATAATTTTGAATTAAGACTGTTAAAGTGAAACCTGCATATGGCAATAAAAAAGAAGAAATGGTGCTATACACAGCTTTGAAAACAGGTATGTAATGACAAGAAACCATTATATTCTGGTATATGTTGAATTTTCTTCTCCCTAACAAGCCATGAAAAGTGAACCTCAAAATACAGAAAATTGCCAGAATATTAAAAAGAGAACAAATAATTTTAGTAAGAAAATCAGAAGGAACATTTAGAACAATTTAATTCAACTAGGTTTTAAGAATTATTACTTGACATAAAACAGCTAAAGATAATATGAAATACCTATCCCTTAAATGACACAATCAGCATTAAATTTTTAGTTATCTTCAGCAGATTTAGTTTAACCTCAAAATACTGAATAAGTTTTATGAGCTTTTCAGCAAGCTCCTTGTCCAGTTCATTTTTGACAGAAGACAATATACACTTAATTCCTGGAACAGACATTCAACTTGCATTTTTGAGAGATAACACAGCTGTGAGTCCCAGTATTCATTTCTTAGGACTAAGGGGGAAGCCTCCCTGATTTTTGTTTAATTTACACTCATGCTCAAATTTTTATTGATGAGTTTAGGGATGTAAGAGAACAAAGCCCAACAGTAATTTTAAATAATATTTATGGTATCTTGCTATTGAGACCTCTTTTTCTAGGCTAAATGGCATGTTGATTTTACTGTACTGAAACCATGCAAATACTCCAAGAAATTTAAGGCCATATTCCTTCTTTTTCATTAACTGTTTTCACCAAAACCTGAGAGGTGGAATTTGATGAGAGAGCACACATGACCCAGAGTCCCTCACAGAACTCAGCTGGTAGGGTGAGACTTCCATTAGAAGTGACAGAAACGTCACTTTCTGAAAAGTTACCAACTGAATGATTTCTTTTACTGACAAAGCCTATCTTTTGCCTGCAGTCTATGATGGGTACATTTGAAAATGCCTGAAGAAACTATTTTCAAAGACTTACCACCTACCTATTTTGTCTTACATACAGATACACAGACAGCAGTTGAGATTACAAGGCCAACTTGAATCTGCGTTTTGCACTCATTTATGTCAGCTAGGGTGAGCAGCTTTGTAGATCATGTAGCTCAAAGGTTCTGTATCCACTTGTATACAAACAGTACTAAGGTTTTTGTTCCCAAGTCACAGCATTTCCTCCCAGAACAACTCTAGTCCAAACAGACCTCTGTAAGACTAAATTCCAGTCTGCCTTCCTCCTATATCCGGAAAGAAAAAGTTCCTCTTTGTATCAACTTCTTGTTAATTGCATTTTTCACTGGTTAGCTCCAGTCCTCTATTTTTTCAGGTGGTGAAATTCTTGTAGTAGTGTAATATTAGGTTTATTTTGAAAGAAATGTGACTTTGCACATTTAAAATAGACTCTATTACAAAGGTATTTTAATAACAACTATTACTCATTCAACACCATTTACTAACTTAGAAATGCTACACACTGCAACAGGATAAATGTGCAATATTTTTTTTAGTTTTCCACTTGAGACAGCAACTGGATTTTTCATTTATCTTTAAGCATGTAAGTACCTGCAGAAATATCCACTAAGCTGCAGTGTGTTTCTGGAAAGTTACACTAATCATACAATTTTACTACCTCACTGTGATGACATTTCAATAAACATGATTTTTTGATCAAAAATATTCTTAGCCTGTATTGATTGCCATACTTTGGTCTAATTACACCTTTCAAAGCACAGCTTAAAACAAATTAACTTTATCTGGATAATGATATTGCTTCACCCCCATTTCTGAATTTAAGACACTTTGAAAACAGCCAACCTCTCTGGCGATGTTACTCAGAGCTTCATCCTCTGCAGAAAACCTGTCCTTCACTGGAGTTCTCTTCCGTCCTGATCCAGGAGTTCCCATTTTTATTATCTGGACCTGTATTTGAAAACACAGACAGGGAAAAGCTCAGTTTGCATTCAGATCTGGAATTCAAACCAAACAATCTACACTCCCAAATGTCACATATTTTCCAATTCTTTAGCTATTAACACTCAAGAAATCTACCATTGGCACATATTGGTAAAGCTTTATCACAGTAGCTTGTGGCAGCTTTAGAGAACACCACTGCACCCCACAAGGTGCACAGATGGCATTCTTCTACTCAGCAGAAGCCACCAGTTCAATAAGGATACCTCTGCCGTCTGTCACTTTGCATAAGTCCTAAAAAGAAGCATCCTTTTAATTTATGGATGTGAAAAAAAGAAACAAAACCCTATAAGGAAAAAAGGGCTCAAGAATTAAATTTACATGATCATTAAGAGTTCTCTCCAAAACAGCAAAGACAGATCCAGCAGATAAACTTTTTAAAGCAGGTAGATAGGGCTTATTTACATTTTCATACAACTGTTCTCATTCAGTTGCAACTAAAGGAGAACTGCAGTCTTCTGAAGTTTTACCATAGCAGAAATGAAGACATTTTTATGCAAAAAAACCCACTTTCTTTTGCCTAACAAGTTTCACAATTTGGGAAATGAAGAGAGAAACATCATATACCCAGAATATAAAAAAAATATCTTCTTAGTCTTCTTCCAGAAACCTCTTATCAATTGCAAGCATACAAAAGTCACCACCAAAACAAAACGTTGTTTTGCAAACAAAAAGCCCATACAGCCACAAACAGAAAAATGTTACACGTGCAAAAAAAAAATAAAAAATAAAATAATCTCTATTAGTTTTTTTACAAATACCCTAAAGAAATCCTGCTTCCACACATCCAAGTCCCTCCCAACATCAGATTTGAATTTGGTAGTAGTCCAGCTATTTGATATAAACATGATAAGTATCCCACACAGGGCTTGAGAAAACATCTTATTTAGAAAAAAAATAAATTTCTTCCTGCAAATAGAAAAGGTCTGGAAGGGTAATACTATTTGCTATCCTTTTGAAACTGAACTAATACAGGAGTTACCTTTCATACTGTGCCTAACCAGCAAAGATTCAGTAATTGATTACAGCTGGTTCAAAGGGGAAGAAGGAAAAAAATTAATAACGTGGCGGGTATTTTTGTACAAGCTGAGTGTTTACTTTATTATTTTTATGCAGCAATCACAGAGTCATAATATATCAGGGTACTTTCAGGCACTCAAAGATATCAAGTAGCATCACAGCACTTTCTTTTTTTTTTTCTTTATATGATGTATTTTTAGCTTCTAGGCCTTTTCTCAGCGATGCCAAGCACTAGGACAAGAGGCAACAGGTAGAAACTGATGCACGAAAGTTCCACCTGAACATGAGGAAGAATCTCTGTACTGTGCAGGAGATGGTTCACTGGAGCAGATTGACCAGAGAGGTTGTACAGTCTCCCTCACTGGAGATACTCAGGAATTGTTTGGACACAATGCTGAGCTATGTGCTCTGGGATGATCCTGCTTTGGCAGGGAGGTTGGACCAGACGACCCTCTGTAGTCCCTTCCAGCCCTACCCCTTCTGTGAGTCTGTGAACCTACATGGCCCCCTTCTTAAAAGCCAGTATCTGCACAGGCCAGATACAACAATTATACAATAATCCTGTGAATTTCCAGATGCTATTTTGAGATCAATACTGCAAGTGCAAAAGAACTCCTTTCTATACAAATCTTAAAGGAGAGGTTGCAGTGTTTGCAGATAAATAGTAGGGGGAAAAAAACTACAGTATCTTAATGGACCACAGAAGATTCAGTTCTATTGTCCAGTAATGAACCCACTCCTGATGGGGGAGAGTGAATGTTAAGTACACCCCTAGATTTCATCCATTCTTTCATAGGCTGCTCATTCATTTTGCAAAAGTGTTCAGATAAAAGACAGACATTTAGACCAATATACAGGACTCATCTGCTAAAGAATGGTTTTATCACCTGCCTGTGGCTCATGGTTCCATTTATTTGTTACTCCTCCACAACATGATTTTGTTATCGTTGTTTGTTTTGGCTTTAATTCTGGTGTTAGATACCAGCACACTTCCAGGAAGAAAACAAGATTCCAGCCTTGCTCTTATCAGAGGTTACAAGGGGTCTTAGAAGTAGGACAGCAGAGCTCAAAATTAGGGAGACTCTGGGATAAAGCCTGGCACCAGTACTGCCACTATTAACCCATTTGATAAGAGTTTGTATCTTTAGTCTTAAAAATAAACAAGCAAACTTATGTTTTGTACTCAGGTTAACTTAGATAAATGCCTGCAGAAGCAGTTTGTAGATGTCTGTGGCAAAGGTTTAAGCTCAGAGCTACAGATTGCTGTCCACGTTCAGAATAAATGCCTCAAAAAATCTGCATCTCTTTTCAGTAATTCTTATTGGCTGACTTCTGATCCTAAAAGCAGATGGGGCCCAAACTAGAAGGTGCATGAACACAAAACCATACTGGCCCTACTATAGAAGGCTTTGACAAGGTTATACATTAGCCACAAGAAATACCATGACATTGGGATTACAACAGATCAGTTCAGCTAAGAACAGAACCCCAACCTGTCTACTAAAAGTCACTAAACATCACATGAAATTATTTTAATTCTTAAGTTAGTATTTATGGCCTAAGCAAAAACTGCAGAATAACTGCACATACCATAGACTTGAACTGCATTTGTTTACATCCTTTAAACAACATACCATTTCTAATAGACAACTAACTTTGGTTTGTTAATTCAGTGGAATGTTCTCAGCTGGCAGACTTGGGGAATGTAATGAGTTATACACCTATTTTTAGTATAGCTACGTTCAGATTAACAGTAAGTACTAATGTATAGACACAGAGTAGTAAATTCATAAAAATTAGATGCTGATGCTTTAAATGAGGAAAACACACTTCATGTCAGTCACACTGTGGGTTAACTGTGACAGTCACTGTGGAGGAAGGAAAGTGTGGCATCCCTGTCAGCCATCTGCCATACTTCCTGAGGACAGAACTCCTGTCTGAGCCCAAACACAGCAGAGAGCAGGGACAGATTACCCAGAGGTGCAAGGAATTCGGAAAGGAATTAGGAAAGCCAAAGCTCAGCTGAAGTCAAAAGTAGCAAAGGCTGGTAAGGACAAAGAGAAAGGCTACTCTAAAAACCCTGGGAACACACAAAAGACTAAGCAACCCGTAGGGCCTCCACTTAGGGGCAGGTGCTTACAAGGCCCACCCTTAGTAAAATGGTCTGGATAAAAACAAATCTGAAATTCTTGTGTGTGTGAATCAAATAAGCAAAATTGTCTGACAAGGTATTGGCCCAAAACTGGTCACATTGACGAGCGAGAGGATCATTAATACTATCTGTATCACGATGTTACTTCTCAGGAAAATATAAGATACTAATAATTCACATGCATGTAAAAATATTTCTAAAGTGCTTCACTTCCATAACTTTCTAATTACAGGAAAAATTATTTTGCTGCATGTGATAAAGAATTTAATATATGATGTAACTTCGGAACTTTCACAAAAAGTAGTTAAAGAGAACCCCCAAACACAACCAGACAAAGAACTCTTGCTATTATCTTTTCTCATTCAGGTAAGTCAACATAAGAGGAAATAACGTTATACTGCCTGCTGCATTTACAGTTCAGAATTCTGAGTCACACCTACTGCTTGCTTAATTCTTACTATAGGCAGGGTTACACACTCTATTACACAACTGATGAAGTGACATCCTGTTGTATTTCATTCCAGAACACTGAAGTGTCTGAAGTCTCCAAACAAACCAGGATATGTGTGAGAAAATCCCTCAAATTCCCTCCCATTAGTCTTCACTTCAGGCATATATTAAATTTTAACTCCTCCTGAAGTCATCGCTGTCTACTCTTCTTCCTATTACCTTTTGAGTAAAGGTTCTCTTTGTTAATTTTTTGTTTCCTAGAAAAAAGTGTGACCCATCTTACACTAAGAAACAATTTAAGAACCTGTCACTCACCCCCTTCAGTGGCACCACCTGTTCTCAGTGCCAGGCTGCATGCCAGCATATTTGACATCGCATACATAGAAGGCATCCAGATAGGATAGTGTGAACAGGCTATAAATAACAGACCAAAACTCTCCTTTTCTCTTGCAAGCAAGACTACAAGATCATTAAAATTCACCTGTGTAGACACAATCTCTAAATATTCAACCACAGCAGAACAGCCCTGCTCTAGAACCAGAATTTGAATGAAGTTTATTTATACAAGTAATGTTAAAAATAATGTTAAAAAATAAGAAGGATAAATGAAAGAAGCATAAGGGGAAAAACCCATTCCTCATGTAAACCAATCACAGGTCGGTGATAAATCACAAACAGTAGTAACTCATTTTGATTTTTGTCAGTTCCACAAATACTAAACATACTGAAAAAATACTTCTGCAATATACTGAAAAGAGCAAATGCTTTGTCAAACACCTAACTAAAAAGAAAGAACTAAGAAGCAGGAGTACTGTGCAATGAAAAGTGGAAATTAAAGAAATCTAAATATACCTTGTAAGTTAACTGAACAGTTGCTCTTCAAAAAATGAATACTGCTGATTAGTGAAGGTATGGAAGGTACCACACTCACAAATCAAAGCTAAGTTGTAAAAGTTAATGTGCTCAGAAAACAGTGGAAACCCCAAACCAGTAATTTTAAAGAACAGTCTCATAAAACTGCAACTCTAGTGACACAAAGCTACAAAAAGCCAAAAGTATGGGTATTGAAAACCAGCAGAAGTTGCATTCATATTCAAGAAGGAGCATAAAGAATCACACTGGAAATCACAGTCCTGTTTGATTTTCAGTGCTTTGTCAAAGCAAGCTCTAAAAGACACAAAGCAAAGGGACACATAAGAAAAATGTTACTTTACATCAGTTAAAATTATGTAAGCTGGACACAAGTTCTTCTCAGAAGACCCTATACAAGGGTACTCTTTGCAATTAGTGTATCTGCTCATGGGCCCAAAAGCACCTGAGAAAGAAAAAGGGCTGCATGATCACAGGGTGACCATGACCCAACAAAGGGGTGTGTAGGGAGTGAGGCTTAAGGCAATAGTTTTAAGGACTTATTTAGAATTTTCATTCAAAACAGCCTTGTTCAGAGTAATATTAACTGAAACCAAAGTCTTGCAAAAAGAAGTGCTGCTACTATGAGTACAAGAGCCCAATATGAAAAGGAAAAGGCAAACACTGAGAAAAACATATAATTACAATCTGCCAAAAGATTACAGTGCTTGCCATTACGTTGGAGGCAAAGTTATTCCAACTGATGAATAGTGTTTCCATTTTAAAGAAACTGCTCTCTAATCATGGCCCACTTCAGAAACTGTTGGCACAAAGCTCCTGCTTTGAGCGGACAAACTCGTGTCAGCTTTTCCAGAAAAAATATTAGACAACTGCACTATCCACTCTTTAATGCAGTATATTTGCAGTCCACTTGCCATTTTAAAATCTGAGAAATACAATTTCTTCTCAGTTCATGGTGTTCCGTAATAGAATTACAATTCTTTGGAGGAAGTTGAAATCCCCCAGTTTGCTGGTGTTACGAAGCTCTAGATGAACAGAACATCACCAGTTAAGACAACCAAAATGCTGTTACCAGGCTGCAAGGGTCTGTAAGTGCCTGATGAATCCATAGAATGTACCAGTGTCTGGTTAGTGTTGGCAAACAAAGCAATGCAAGACAGGACATGTGCCAAGGTATCCTGGAGCCCCGGAGAACTGAGAGACACCTACAGACTGACCAAGCCAACTTTGCAAACTATCTGAATTCCAAGACAACATTGCACAGTGATGCAACATCAAGTGGTGGCACTTATTTTACGAACGATGAGTTCCTCACAGTCAGTTGCCAACTGGAGATACCATTACTGCACAGAATGAACCGTGACGTACAGGATATTATCATCAGTGACATGAAGCATCTGCAAAGCCCTTACAATGGTCACTCACCCCGGGATCTCAGGGCACAATGTAAACAATATGTAGGCTTCAGAGCAGCAGTGTAACACAGCTGGACTTTTCTAGAATCAGTGCTACCACAAGTGCTAAAGATACAGGAACAAACTAAGAATTTAAATGCAATTTTAAACCATAAGGAAATGACTATCTGCACCAAGAAAAAATGATGAAAATGCTTAATAAAAAATTAACCACAAGCATCTTCCAGAAGTATTTATTCTAAAATGAAACAGCCACCATTTTTGCACTGTCAGCTGTTTCAAAAGGGGTATCCTTTCTGTCATTTTGCAAAAGAATGATTCATTGCTCATTAAAAACCAAAACAGTGCTACTATACTGAGGCTCCATGTTTTTTAATGAAACAAACAGAAAGCCCCATGGTAACAACCCACATTCTGTAACAAACTGCAACTATTTAAAATATTTTTCCATTACTAATTTAATGCAGTCCTACACTCTTTTCTACTAGTGCTCCAGTTGCAGTACAACCAAGAAAAGCTACTGAAGTAAGGGGAAAAGATTGTCCTGGGTACCCCTCAGATGAAACTGCAGCTGGAGAAAACTCTCACCAGTTGACATCACTCCTGCTAATTCTCTGCGGTGGTAACAGACTTGGCAGGCTCAGAAACACTTGCTTCCCACCTGGCGCTTTCATAGGCACCCCTTCACCCCTTCCCTAGCAGCAGGTCTAACTGTGCTAGCCTAACTCAACAACACGTGAACTTTACCATCTTCACAAGCAGACAGCACTATTTACATAAACTTTATTGACAGAAAATTCTTGAAGGACATGTAATGCATAATCACAAACCGTCCATTACGTACACTTACATGTTACCTAGTTTCCAGATATTAAGATAATAAAATTGGATTTCTTTCTCAGAAAGCAGTTCTAATCATTTTTTGGAACACTACTGGACTGTACTCACGACTACCACCACACACCTTCACATTAGGATCTTACAAACACAAACAGCAACACAGTACCAAATCCATCACTTGTTTCTAGTCCTCTACTGACTTTCTATACCAGAGGTATACAATTATATATGATACGGATCTAGGTTTTTGGGTACATGCACATGGCAGCTGACATGCTGTGTGAAAGTCTAGACCTTAATAGGCTCTACAGATCCCCACGACACACAGTCCAACCTAAGTATCACTTTCTAAGGAAGGTCAGGTCTTAAAGTACTATGAGACCTTCTGAGACAAGGAGACCCTGGAGGAGAAGAAAGGGAAAAAAGCTCCTTTGGAGTCAGTTCACAAGATGTACTGATGTTCAAGGCAACAGGCTTACATCTCACATGCCTCACACAACTTCTATTCACAAGTTCTCAGTTACAGCTAAGAATTCAGTTCAGGTAGAACAGACTTCACAGTAAGGTAAATAACTCCAAACCCAAGTAACAGGAAACAATAGCAAAAGCATGTCATGTACGTAAAAGGATTTTGTACTGCTAAAGCACCTTTCTTCTATTCTTACACCATTGCTAAGCAATTATATTAACCAAGGAAGCAGATGTATGTGAAGAAGATAAGTAAATACATTGGGGCCCAGGAACAGTTAACTCGCTTTACAATCAAGCCACAATGAATGTTTAAAGAACAGGCAAGCACTGATGTAATTTTATAGGAAATTTGTAACAATTCCCCCACACATCTCCATAGATATTGGATGGTAACACTGATACTTTAAAGGGATAAAACTGATCCTAGACCTTCCTCGTTTCAAGCCAAAAATGTCTGTCTCTAAAATGAGTCACCGAGTATATCATAAAAATTCAAAGCAGTACTGCTTCATCTACAAAATGTATTTATTATCGGTGAAAGACATACCACCACCACTCACGTCGTGCTAGGATTCAGACTGGAAATCACTTGAAACCCATGGAGCAGGTCACAGCCCAGAGCCGGTTTTGGGCTCCTTCCAAACGCACGACCCTCTTATCATTATCATCAACAATTTTAGAAACAGGGTCTACTAAAACGTGTTCCGAAGCGAATGAAAGCCCGTAAAGCGTTCTGAGGCGTGCCTGGCTCCCCCGGCAGCGAGGGGCACGCCCTGCGGCGGATCCGACGGGGCGGGAGCGGGGCCGGGAGACACGGACCGGAGACACGGCAGGGAGAGAGACACGGCACCGAGACACGGCAGTGAGAGGGACACGGCCCCGAGACACGGCAGTGAGAGGGACACGGCCCCGAGACACGGCAGTGAGAGGGACACGGCCCCGAGACACGGCAGTGA
>JAWWMO010000083.1:49286436-49298770 GCA_035047845.1 Dendrocincla fuliginosa | reverse complement strand
CGTGTTTTCCCATGTCACATGGACACGCACAGCCACGGACCAAACATGGCAGGGCCTTGACATGACTCTGGTCCCTGGCACACTGCAGAGTCGGTGAGATTTAGTTTTTCTCTTTACCTCATTTACTTTAGCACTGCAAAAATGTGTAGGCACAGTAGGAATTATGGATGTACATATGCATGTTGATGGGGATTGGTACTCTCCAGCAGCAGAATTGATTTGGCTTGAATCCATTGCATCCTCAGCAGGGAAAGGGTTAGACTGAGTGTTGAATAGCTATGGATAGAGCTAACTGGAAAATTTGTATTTTAGTGTTTTCCTCAAAATCTAGACATCCAGGTAAATGCAATCTTTTGTAGAAAACCTCTGTTTTAAAACAGGTTAGGTAATTGACCAAACAATTGAAAACAGAATGCTCCCCACTTTCTAGATTTTTATTTTCACTGTTTTAGTAATTTTTTTGGTTGGTTGATTTGGTTTGCTTTAAAGTCTTTCAGAAATAAGGTAAGGAGTAGAATAATATGGCTTATGTTTAGAGTGTGTTTATAGGAGATTTTTTTTTAGTTGCTAAGGATTAGTATCCTTGTTTGTATAGTAAAATTTTAAGCACTGGATTGCTCTGAACAGTGTCCCAATATCAGCTTGTTAGTAAGAATTAAGGGGAAGATGCATTATTTTGATCAATCCCATTTAGACGAAGGCAAATCATGAAATATGTTAACAAGGTTTGTGGACTAAGAATTTGTGAGAAACCTTTTTAACTGTAAAGGAAGAGTGAAGCTGTAGTCTGAAAAAAAAAATTAATTTAAAAATTAAAGTTTTACTTTGAAAGTGTTTATATAATACATAGCAATATATTTAATTTTTTATAGGGCTTTTCTTTATTATTCCATTATATAAACAACTAGAGATCCAAGTATCAACATCCTTACAGACCTGATAGATGTACTTCTAGATGTCTCTATGTTCTGTTTGATATATGGAAATGCTGATAATTTCCTATGCTAAGATCATTCTTGGAAACTCAGTGTGTTGTCATGTCCTATTCTTTATGTGCTATATATCCCCAAGAGAGATTTTGTAAACTCTAGTTCATTTTACTGATGATGGACAAGTTACATAGAGGAAATCACCTCACTCTTACACAGTTTTGTTGAGTTTGCAAAACTAACAAGCAGTTAAGTGTGAGTAAACGTGAATCTTTTAGTATGTACTCACTTATTTTTCCTTGTCAATTTTCTGGCACCACTTATATTTTCTTACTGTAGGAATGTCACTCAAATGTAAAGTTTAAATATGTCTTTTTAATATATTTAGGTTTTTATAGCACACTAGAATCTAATGGGGATTTATCACAACTCTTCTATGCCTGATGTCCCCCAGCCCAAATTATCTTCCCTTACTGCAGTGTTCCCACTAGGTATGCAGAGGTGAAGACATTCTTAGTAACTAAGACGTATCTATTATGATTTTCTGTGTTCTTTAGAAAATATTTTAAAACTCAAAATGCTCTTATTTTTGTTTCCTTCCTGAAGCAGCCACTGCTTTACAATTCTCTTCAGAATCTCAGATGCTCTCAAATTCTTCATACAGCAAAAATAGCTTTCACTGAACCTTCATTCATTTTCTCCAGTAACAAAGCTGACTCTGTCTAATATATTTTAAAAATAACCCAATGTAATAACTGAAAGCTGGGCAGAGAGACGCTTCTTTGCCATCTTTAGGGAGACTGTGCTGCTTGCAGCTTCAGTGCACTTCTCTCTTGGTATATGTCTCAGGCTGATTTTCCTCCATAGACATGCTGTTAAAGTGGAGAAGCAAAAGGACTCTGAAATCTAAATTCTCACTGCCAGGCTCTGAACTGTACTTTCTAGGTTGTCCAGTCTGTGTATTGCTCACAGAAGCCACTCAAGGGTAACCTTGTACCTTCTTTGTCGGCCTAATCACCACCACTTCTGGTCCAGTTTTTTTACAGCTCCTAAGCAGTCCCTCCCTCTTCAGTCAACGGCAGCTATGGATGCTCAGCACTCCTGAGAGAAACAGCCCATTCCAATTAAGCAGATTGGGTTTAATAAATCTGTTTGCTGAACTGAAAATCAGAAGACTGGGAATTAAGGTACATGCATCTGAGATCTAGGGCAAAACCAGCTTTACCAGGTCATGTTAGAGCAGATAATAGCTCAAATAATAGAAATTTTAGGTCTGTCATACTATACAGGTGTTTGCTGGGTGGGGGTTTATGGGTTTTTTCAAAGGTAAGTTTCTATTCTGAACATTTTAGAGAAATGCAGTGCAAATGGAATCCAAACACTCGGTATCAATACCGGAGAAGAAAAACGTGAAAAGTTCACAGAAATGTTCATAATAATTAATTTATAATAATTACGGTTTAAACTGTGTCTTACTTGTCTGTAAAGTCCAGCCTGATGGAATTTATCTTTAATAATTTACTTTATACAAGGTTTTAATAAAGCATATCCCTCTTTAATCTTCCGTATGACAATATGCAGATCTTTTCTTCAACTAGAGAATGAAGCTACTGGAAGACTCCAAATGTCTGGTTATAACATTCAAACTGGCCAAAGTAAAAAGTGAATATATCATTTGAAATTATTTAAACAAAGTAATTAAATTTAATTTATAATATTCCTTTAAATGTACATTGTGCTTTAGAGCTTGAACATACTTGATTACTTAGATTTTTGAGGCAAATTTATCTGTGTGTGCTTATGTTGAATCTTTTGAGGTTTATGGCAGCTCAACCTTTGTGAGCTATGAGTAAAAAGCAAATTTTGATGTGTCTGTATGTAATGTGCAGTTTTGATCTAAAATAAACTTTAATGTTGTAGAATCCTATATTTGATGCATGAACAAGAGGTTTTGTTTGGCTTTTTCAGGAGGTATTAAGATGATCTTGCAAACAGTCATGGTTGTTAAGGGACATCCTAAATTACACTTAAGCATGGTATCTATGGAACTCTGTGAGACTTCTTGAAATGTATTAGCAAAAGTCAGACTAATTGAAATAGTGCAAAAAAAGCTTTAGATGATGCAAGGGAAAGAATCTGCTTTCAACTGTTTCTAGGCTGAGCAAATGTAAAAGCACTATAAAAGCAAGTGTCACTAAATATATACCAGACAATTCTACTTCAAGGCATGATTTGCTTCTGAAAAGTGACAGAGCAGTCTTGCTCAACATTTCTGTAGGATTTGAAAGGGGAGCCAGTTAACTTCTGTGATGATTCATGCCTGAATATTTTGCACACTTGCTATTCTGACTCAGTCAGCTAAAAAAGTGAGGGAGAGCACACACCAACTGGATTGTAGTTACTTGTACAGACTTGTATCTTAGCATCCACTTCAGAGAGACAGTTGGTTTCTTATGCAACCTGAGCTCAGCTTGCACAGATGTCACCAAGGGCATACCTTTAAAATACTGGATTACACAACTAATGAGAACACTATTTGGCAGGGAGAACTTTTGTTACAGGAAGTGAGATGCAAACAATAAGTAATGCTGGGTGATTAAAGGAGCCGAGGTTTGTTTCGTGTGCCTGGCAATTTTCTTTGTAACAAACCAAAACACCTACCCCACCCTAACTCCCTACATGAGTACAGAAAGCGTGTCTGGTGTCAGAACCAAGGCACAACAAATACAGGGGGGTTTTCATACTGTTTTTATAGGGATTCTTCAGAGCAAAGCTGTACTTTGAACCATGCCTTAGCTTTTGTGCAACAGCTTAGCTTTGCTACTTTGTTATCAACAGCAGCTTATTTAATCACTTAAATGTGTAGAATTTATTAATAACAATAGAATGAGTTAATTCACCAATGTAAGAATCCTTCAAATCACCAACAGAAATTGAAACTTTTGGTTTTATATATAAAATACAGAGACATGCAATATGTATAAGTTGGAACATCGTATATAATATTAAAACTAATAGAGGCTAAAGGGAATCTCAAACAGGTCCTAGTGTCTAATGACAAGCAATTACTTAAATAACCATTTCATGCTGCTAGGTTGTTCCTTCACCAGACAAGTCATGCTGTTCTTCTAACTCTCCATGTCTGCTTTGCTTCAAAACCTTGGAAAATAAATTTAAATAGTCACCAGACCAGTAAAAGTAAGATGTGTACTGACTTTTCAAGCTTTGCCTGTTTCCTGAGGGAAATATCAGTTCTCAATTCCTGGCAAGCAAGACCGCCATGCATATTTTTAGAACAGCCAGTTCTGCATCTGCATTTATCTTACTTTTTTATGTTTTGGAGAGAACATTTGGCTGGGTTGCTTGTAAAAGATGGCACCATACACAACCAGTAGGATGAGAACTATCTAAGCATAAAAATATGAGTTAATGCAACTAAAATTTAGTTGATTGAAACTACATAATGGTTGTTGTATTCCTTATAATTTGTCATTGGTAAGTGTAGAAGTAATGCCTGCAGTATAACCTAGAACAGGAAAAAAGTGGCTTCCTATCTGCATGTTGTTACTGATAAGACAGGCACACCTTTTCTGAAGAAAAGAAAAAAGGCCCCAGGGAGAAAAAAAATCACTTCCATGGTGGAGGAGGAAACCCAGTAAAATCTCTTATTTCAAATTAGCCATTTCAGGGCTGCACTTGTTCGTATTTGTCAGTTTTAAATGAGTAGCATCCAGAAAGGCTATTAGGAGGTGTTTTGCAAAAAGCTATCCCAGATACTATTGAGATCAAGAAAAAAGTTGTAGGGGAGACATAGAATTGAAACTCGTCTGAGTTATAATTATTTTACTGACTCTATTTTGGGGCAATTTAATATAGGATGAAAGTGCAAAACTGAACTAAACTATTTCACTTCTTCCTTTGCCCATGCTAGGTTAATATGGGAAATGTGAGAGTTTTGCCTGGAAATTTTGTGAAAAATCCAGAGGGTTTTAAATGGAAATTATTCCCTTGATAATGTCAAATAAGGGTTTAGAGCCCAACATGCAGCCTGGACAGTATCACCAGTGTAGCACAGGTGCTGTGGGAGCAGCCCGTGGCTGGCAGGGTGCTGAGTGTGTGTGGGGGGAGCAGCGTGGTGGGCTGGGGGGGCCCCAGCCCTGAGGGTGCTCTGCACGCAGTCCTGGCTGCCCAAACCCCAGCACTGACAACTCCTTGGTCTAGTGCAGAGAAGACAAAGGAGTGGAGCTTGCAGGGGTACAGGAGAGGCAAGAGAGAGAAGGAGGTGCAAAGTATGAGCTGTTTGGTCGGCAGGTGAGAGCTGCTGCTTTTGCAGGCTGCTGCTGCAGGGAGCTGTAGTAAAAGCACTCGCTGGGGCAGGATGGCAAAGAAGTGAAGGGTTTTACACTGGTGTACTGAAGACCTGCTACTTGTTGGGCAGTGCCACTGCTCTCACTTCTCAGTCCTGTGCCGTCATCTCCACAGTGAGGCCACTTTCTGATCCTTTCTCTCTTCTCTGTTTGCACTGTGAGGTCTGATTTTGAGTTCTGCGTTTGAATTCTCTTAATAGTTTATATTTTCAGTATTTATACTTCCCCTATTTCCAAATACGTCAACAAACAAAAATATACTTAAATATTTAAAATAAAACAGCCAGAAGATTATGTTAAAAAGCAAACAATTGTTTTTATTTAAAAACTAAATATTTTCTGTGTTAACTAAGGTACTTGACAAGCTTCTCACTCCTAAAGAAAGCATTTAATTTCCATCATTAAGCCTCTTAAGTGTATTCATCATTTACACTCTTCTCCCTTCGTAAAAATCATATTCTCTGGAAACACTGGAGGCAAACCTCAGTTTTCTATGCCTTCAGTATTTCTATCTTCGAGCAGGCCTTCACCTTTCAGCAGTCTTACTGTTAGACTAAACGAACAAAGCAGTAAAAGTCTTCCACTACAGCAGAAATTAGTTTCATTATCTAGAAGTAAAATTACCAGTTGTCATGGATTTTATTTTTTATAATTAAATTTCTTGTCCACAGTGGTAATCCTCTCAAATAAGCATGAGGGAACTCTCTATCCTGTTATTATTTTCTTTTTACCATAGAACAAAATTTTTCACTTGATTTTTTTTGCTTGGTCTTCTTAGGGCATCTCTGCAACTGGATTTGCATATCTGAAAATCACTGCTAAACTCCTACAAAACTGCATTCCAAAAAGTAGAAATCTTTGAACTTAAAATTAAGAAATTTTCCTTGCTTTTGGACAAAGAGTGGTTTAAGACTGTTCATATACGTGTCTCTCTGCTCTGAGCTGTGTTTGCAGAGCATCACCTCTCTGTTTTCTGTGCTCTGGGGCCTGTGTTGAGCAACCACTGTGTTTACCTCTGTGACGGCTGCTTTTCCTGGAAACTAGGTATTCTCCTGAAGCAGCACTTTCTCCTTTGAGCTCCAGAGAAATACCCCCTTAATTCCAAACACTTGATTCTGAACTATTTCACATTGCTTAGGTAAGAGAAGCCGCTTCTAAAGCTGCTTGATAGTTTCATGGCAGGTTTGCAGGCTGGAAGGTGATGGCAGCAGGAGAATGTTTAAAGGTATACACTGTGTGCTCTAGATTACTGACACCACAGAAGCTAAAGCAGCCTCCTTCGTGGTGTTCTGTCATTCCATAATGTCACCTCCCTATCCCTAACCTTCCTGTCGGGCTCCTGCTTGAGCACATTAAATGGACTGCACCAGAAGACCCCCAGCCCCTGTGGCTTGTGGGTAGTATATTAGCCAATGTGACCTTCTGACATTGTTCATAGCTGTAAGACATTAAAAGGTTGTAACAGAGGTTGGCAAGAAGAAAATCAGTATGTTACTTGCTTAGTATTTGTCCCTAATGAACTAGCAAAAGTTGGGACCTCTAGACTATAAAGAACGAGATATCCAGAAAAGTACTTTGAATAGTAAAATTAATGAATGTTTGAGTCTTCATATTCTGCCTAATTAGATTAACTTAAACCAGTTTTTAGTGCACAAAGGAAGAGAAGAAAATACTGCATGAAACATTTTGAACAAGAATTATATAATAGCATGATGCTGGTTAATGCATTATGACAGCAAGTGAAGAGTTATCTTTCTTCCAGTATCTGAACAGAGCCAAAAGGAAGTTATGCCTTCCTTCTAAGTATTTGTGTGCATATTTATAGTATAATTATGAAATTTTAACTGTTAGCAACACTTTTTCTCACCATAATCATTTTTTTCTCTTCTCTTTGTGTACCAACTGCAAGATTATCTTGGTGCTTTGGATTGTGGCAGTTTATATTGAAGAATGAGGTGAATAGAGGTCTAGGAAGTTACATAATGTAGAAATAACATTTCTAGCTATTTTCATTAGTTACAGGGATGAACTGAATAAGGTAGGATAATAGGAGAACAATATGTGATACTTTACACTTGGAAATCAAAGACTAAATAATACTTTCTATTCTAGTCACTAGCAGTAGGAGATAGAATTATATTTTGGTGTTCCCAGGAGTTCTGTGTATTCTGACTCAAATAACCACAGCAGGCCTCCCTGCCTCAGCAGGTCTGGTCTTCATGTCTGGTAAATAATTCAGTACAGCACTTCCATGAAAAAGTACTATCACATGTGTTTAAAAGAAAAGAGTCACAGAGTAAAAATCATCCTGTAAATTCTTTAGTAAACATCATAACTCAAGAGTTTCTTTGGCTGCATGCACATTGCTGCTAAATCAGAATGAGCAGCTCACAAGATGGTTCCTGGCTTCATAAGAAGCACCTAGCAGTGATGGAAATATTAAAAAAAGTTGCCTGAAATCCTTTAATTTAGCAGACAGAATAATAAATGACACACTTGTCTTGTTCTTTTTGTGCTGGGCTAGTTTGCTCTATATTGTAGTACCAAACAAGCTTGTAAAATTTCCAGCATCTCTCCAGAGCTAAACTTTCTGATTGTGGCTCTGTCTGACCCGAATGTACTGAATGCAGTTTACTGCTGTGGCAGTGCCCAGCAGTGCAGCATCCTTCTGTCCTGTCTCCCACAGGTGTTACTCCAAATGAAGTTGCAGGTGCTGCAGGACAAGTTGAAGTCAGCCTAGTTTTAAATGATGGAATAGTTTGAGTTCATACTGTGTTTCTTATAAATTTAACTGTATGATTGCAACCCTTAGGTTAAAGCCCCTTTCAGAGCCATGGAAAAGTCCAGGTGGTTTGAAGGAAACTACCAGAGGAAATACGCATTTGAAGCCTTGTCACTGTTTTGTGGTGATAAGGGGTTTTTACAGAGTGGTTCTTTTTTTCCTTCTCTAAGTGTAGCCTTGTAATACTTCAATTACAGGCATCAGAGTTTATTTTGGATACTAGTTGGATAATAGATGCACTCATCAGCAAGGAGTATTTTATATTAGCAAATCAAGATGCTCTATTTTATATTCAAAATTAAACATAACTGTTCTGTGAGCTGTACCTGATATTTCTTAACCCAATGTCTCTGGCCTTTTCCATATAAGCAGGAAAAAGACTTCATGTATGAGAGAGGAGTGTGGAATCAAAATGACAAAATAACGTGAGCAAAGTCTGAGAGAGAATAATTTGATTATTAGAATTTGAGTTTAATTTGAAACAGTGCATGTTAAGAGATGAAGATGCAAAAGCACGTAGTTGGAGCATTTTGAGCAGTTTGCTAATTGCTTCCTTTTAAATATTTTTTGCAAGTCAAAGATTTTCACATCTTGAGATTCTGCATTTGCAGATGGATTTTGTCAGTTCCCTGACCCGAATGTTTTTAAACTTTTATCCCACTGCTGGTATAGTTTTGCATTTGTAATACTGACAATGACTCTCCATAGTTACAATCTCCTAGAACACTGTCATCTGGTGGTAGTTGTAAGTCACAACATTTAAATACAAAAGTAAAAATAGCAATCAGATCAGTCTAGAAAAATGCTCTGATTATCTATTTTATTTATATTAAAGTACCACAAAGGATTTCTTCACATTCTGTAGGCTGCAGGTACAAGGAGCTGTCGTAATTTTCACTGCTCTGTCAGATAACCTGCTGTCTTTTGTAACCTTTGTGATCAAAATACTTCCAAACTGAAACTGATTACCTGTGCTTCTGTGCATGGTACCCCCCCTGGCTGCTGTGACATCAGGAACAGTATTTTGCATTTTATGAGTAGGAATAGAAATAGGAAATATTACCAAATGCAACAGTCTATAAACTGTCTGTAAAGAACAGGGGTGTGTACTTAAGTTCTGGATCATAACTTCTGTTATGTGATCAGTGCTCCCTTCTGCTTAGGTTTTTTGACTCTATTACCAGTTCTTGTCAATTTGTTTTTAAAGTAACCCCTTCAATATCAAATATTATAAAGGTGGAATAATAGGAATATTTGACATTGTTTTAATAGCATAATGATGAAGTAAAGAAAAATTCAAACCTGGAAACCTCCTTTCCAAAAAAATATGAACCAACATTAGAAGTTATCAGAAATGCTGCATATGTTACGTTACATTCTTCTGTGTCCTTTAATATTTGTGTTGGATGACTGGATTGAAAGAGCTAGCTGCTAGCAAATTCATACATCTTTCACAAAGTAACTGATGTTGAATGTGTGAAAAGGAGTATTGAAAGCCATGTTCATAATTTATCCCCATGGCTTTTTTGTGACTTCCAGAAAGCTGCAATTAAAGACAGCATTTTGCAAATTAGCTTAGCTTGGCTGAAGGCTGTATGCATGAATACTTCAACCATCGGCAGCAACTGAAATAGTTACTGGCTGAGATAGCAGCAATCCTCCCAGTAACCGGGGTGCCTGTTAGCTGCACTTGAAGTAGCCCTTACTTGTATTAGTTGAGTTTAAGGTTAAGCAGATTGCTCCCCAAAGACTGTGTGTTCCTGAACACTGAAATAACTGGCTACATAAAGCTGTCCCGCCTCTGCCTCCCTTGCAGCAGCTCCAGTTCTCAGGGCACTCTGTGCAGTAGGTCAGCAGAAATTGCTTGCTCTTTTGTCAGGTTAGTTTTCTGCTGACTGAACACACAGAAATGAGTGAGGGAACAGTCTGACTAGCAAAAGGCAAGGAATAGGATGGCAGGGATGTGTGGGCCAGCACTGATGACAGTTAGAGAAGTCTAGACTGCTATGAAAACATAGTCTTTTACATTTATGCTCTATTGCCTTTCCCACGGAAATACCTTAACTGCTATAGATTTAATTTGGAACAGACCACAACCAGTGCTGTTTGCAGATATACATTTATCTTTCACAGACAACACCATAATGTCATATTTTTCTTGTTTAGTCTATGTGAACTGGTGTACTCAAAGAAGATAAAGGAGGTGCAAGTCTTCACTTTCAACTACTACTTTTAACTTTGCAAAGATCAGATTGGCCCTCTAGAAATAAGGTACTATTCAGTTAAGTATGGGATTTTGACACTCTGTGTGTGTGTGTAAGAATATAGTTCCAGACATTTCCCCCAGGACTTCTGTGGGGTTTAGAGCAAATGCTTTGTATATTGCAATATATTTTAGTCAAACTTGCCCAGATGTCTAAAACATTTAAAGCCCTTTTGGAAGGCTTATGATAGGGTTTTACTGAATTATCACATCTTCAAAATTTGGATGCTACTGCTTCATGTAGGATACCATGTTGTATTATTGGAGCAATACTAGACACACAGCCACGTATCACAAAATACTGCTGGTTTGTACCAATTCAAAAGCACAGAATTTCACACTGTCCCTGATTCTTTAAATGCCAACAATCTACAAATGACTAAATGATACATGCAAATATTATTGCACCTCTTTCTAAAAGCCGTGTTAGGCACCTCCTGTGAAGAACAGGAGGTAATTAATTACCTTGGAATTTATACAACAAAAGACCTTGCTGTAGTAAAAAAAGTTCCCTGGAAAATAACCAACTATCATGACTACCAGGTTAGTATTATTGTAACCCATTAACAGAGTTTCAATCACCTTACCATGTTCTGCAGTAACTGTCAGCCTAGAAAAAAAATATCATCTTTTATCATTGTGTCTAATCTTGTCCTTGCTCTGTTCCATGTAGCCTTTAGTCCTATGAAAACACTCAGAACATCTCTACATTGAGATGTTCTACATCTACCTCTGAATTGTATATGCTGTTGCATGTTGTATTTAGAGGGAACAGAAGCTGAAATAGAAAGTTTTTTCTTTTTATGGCTGCAGGAAACTTAACTGGCTCATTTCCTCATGGACTGCTTTTGAGATGTTTTTGCCCTTTTAGTCCTGGAGGTTTTTTCCTATACTGCTGTTTCAAGCTCATCTACAGAAAAGATGCCATAGAAATCTTCAGGATATTTACCTGGCTATTTTAGCTTTTTCAAAGGTGTTCAAAATCAACGTTTGGTCTCACCAGAAGTCAGCTGAGTGTGCAAGTCACTGCTGTCATCTGATGTATGCATAGTAGTCTGAACAGGAACACACACAAAAAGAATCACTATGGGATGCAGTTTATCTACAACTAAACAGTCTGATGAAAATTATTTTTTAAATGTAGCAAAAAAAATAATTATGAAAAACTTATAAAAATTTCTATTTGCTGTAGATGTATCTCGGTTATTTAAGTCAGTGTAACAGCGAATGGCCTATTTCCCGTATACTTCTTTCCTCCAATTCCTGAAAGATTTCCGGGGTGTGTCTGAGTGGAAACCCTCCCGGGTGTTTGTGATGACTGCACGCAGGCTCCTGGGCAGGGCACTCATGCAGGAGAGCAGTGTGGTTCGTCATTTCTTGCCAAGAGCACCTCGTGTTCCGTACTCTTCCTGCAGTGCCACTGTCCATACGGTGTTTCCAGGGTCCCGCTGCTGGAGGATGAACGCTGGCTCTGCACTGGACACACGGGCACCAGTGTCACTGACCAGGGCCCTGGTGTCACCCCCCGGCAGCCAAGAGCACGTCCACCCGTGTTCCCGGGGGTGCGAGCGCTGCCCATGCGCTCCGGTGGAGCTGCCGTGCCCGGGGTGTCTCGGTGCACACGCACAGGAGCGCTCGGCAGGTCTCGGGGCGGGCTGTCCCAGCAGCAGGCGGGCTCCCAGCCCCAGACCCGAGCACCGCGGCGCGCCCTCCCCGCCCGGGCCTGCGCTGGGAGCCTCGTCCGAGCCGCTGCCACGGGCACAGCGGGGAGGGGACGGGCCTGGAGCCGCGCCCCTCCGCCTCCTCCTGGCACACTGTTCCCTGGACGGCAGGGACGGAGGGGCGGATGGATGGCTGAGAAGGGACGGACGGACGGATGGAGGCAGTGCGGGCGCCGTGCTATGCAGTTTGTCCCTCGCCGGCCGCCGTCCCGGCCGGAGCGCCGCGCCACGTGTGCGGCGCATGCGCAGCGTCGGAGAGATCGGAAGAGCGT
>JAWWMO010000083.1:49240767-49261513 GCA_035047845.1 Dendrocincla fuliginosa | reverse complement strand
CTGTCCCTGTCCTTTTTTGGAGTTAAAGGTGTGCCCACCTGGAATTAACATGCTGAGCAATTACTCAAGAGCAGTAATGTAGAGTATGAAATCCCACTGTATGAATAACCATCAGAATGGCATCAGAAATAAGTAGTTGTGGGCAATTGGGGTGAGGAAAAGACTGGCTTAGCACAGAAGACAGAAGGTAAGGTGGGAAAAGTGGAACAGACTAAACCTTTGAGACATAGTGAAGGAGGCATCAGTTGCAGAAATTAACAGAAAAACCAGAAAGAGATCACCATATAGTGTATATAACATAAGTGCAGTCCCAAAGCTAATATTTTGCTCAGTTTTCCTTTAAAGGCCATTAATGTTGAGTGTGGAGTAAAAGGTTGTTGATAGTAATAGAAACAGGAAAATGTGCTAAGTATAGCTGTACTCAACTTTGGTTATGGAGATCAAGTTCCCATCTCTGTCTTCGTTCCTGAGCACTGGCCTGGTTTGAAAAACCTCTGAAAGACTTAAGTATTTTAAGGACCTTTTCCAGAACAAGGCCAGTAATGATCACTTATGTTGCCTTGCTGAGATCCTCTTGTAAGCCAAGATGCAGGTGATAGGGCAAGTGCCTTAGGCATGTTTCTTGTTTTACTGTGGGGGCTCAGCCCTCCACGTGTGAAGGCTGTAAGATCCTTCAGAGACCTGAATTATTAGAGAAGCCATGAGGCAGCCTACCCCAGGGAGATCTAAAAGTAATTCAAAGCTGCCTACTTCAAGTTCTCTGGACTGTGTTCTCTGTTCTTCCTCCAAGGCATGGGGCAGGGAATAGGGCATAGCCAAGCCTAAGCTGTTTGTCTACCAGTTCTGGTTGGGGTCTTCTCTTTAGGACCTCCACATGGCTGAGAAGACTAAACTGATCACGCAGCTCCGTGACGCGAAGGATATGATTGAGCAGCTGGAGCAGGACAAGGTAAGCAAGGTACCTGGCTTGGTGGTGCTAGAAGGGGTTCTCAGCTGTATGATGGTCTGGTTTATGTTTCAATAAACAAATAATTTAAGCTAGCTGAGAATTTTATTGTATGAATACCACAGGGTATTTGTCTGTTAGGTTACACTTCATACTGCAAGATGATATTATTTAGGATGAAGGAATTATAATGAACATGCTCCTGGATTTCAGCTTTAAAACAAACAAAAAAACCCAAGCACAAATGAAGATGGGATACAATTAAATGAATTGTAAAATGACAGTGAAGGAAAAGTAACTAATTTCTACAGAAAATGAAGAGTTTATCAGTTTTTTGCTCCCTAGAAGTTTTTTTGTTTAATCACAGTCTTGGTACTTGGAGTAACTTCTGGTGGTATAATAAGGGGTGTGACTAACGTTGGATGTGCTTGTTCTCTATGAGAAGCACACACTCTACAATGCTTTTAATTTGGGTTTATTTACAGAATGCATGCTTCAAAGCAAAACATCTGTATCAGAAGGAGCAAGGTTTTTGATGGTCCCTTGATTGCTGGAGTTCTTCTCACCACTAGATAAATTTTGGATAGTCTTAGAAATAATTCCTATTGTTGCCTTTTTTTTAGTTAGCGTTTTCCTGACATAGAAAAATACCACGATCTCTGGTCTTGCAGTAATAGACTACAGTTTATTCCTGACAAGGATTGTGTCCTGGCTCGAAATTGTTTCAGCTGTATGTTTTATTTATTTGCTAGCTTTTTATCACAAGGACCTTTTCCATAGGGCATGGTAATTGCAGAGACAAAGCGACAAATGCATGAAACACTGGAGATGAAGGAGGAGGAGATAGCCCAGCTGCGTGCTCGGGTCAAGCAGATAACCACGAAAGGCGAGGAGTTGAAAGAACAGAAAGAAAAGTCTGAAAGAGCTGGTAAGAAGTTCTGGAGATTACTAGCTTTCACTTAAACAGTAGAAAGCTTCAGTGTGGGCTTTCAACACCCTTCCATCAGTTGTTGTTTGGAATGGATATGAGAAGTGTTCTTTTTCCTAATGTTCTACATATCACCCCTGTGAGCATCATTGCCAACTTCATTGCTGGCCAGCAGATTTTAGGGATGTTTTTGACTGTTTGTCTCAGTTACCAGTAAAATGAGTTTAGAAGGAAACTGCTAAAGGACAACTGTACTTTTCTGTTTGTAGGAGACAAGATTGACAGTTTTTTGGAGGTGTTACTTCAGAAGAGAAACTTGCAACTGCCCATAAATTGTCTTACAATGCCACCAAGTATTTTACATAGAAAACATGACAGTGTACTAGAGTTTGTGAAGAAGCAGAAATAAGTGTTAAAACTGTGATAAGCATTTTCTTTCAATAATTCTAATGGAAGCATTTCTGATATCTCTTTAGTGAAGCATCAGTGATGATTCCTTTTGCTTCAGGCTTGGAACAGAGCATTTATGTAACTGTTCTCTGCTGTAGTTTGCTTTTAATGGAAATTAGCTAACATTAGTTATGTGTGCTTGCAGTTCTCCTTTTGCTTGAAATGAAGTTAAACCTTTGGGTTTTAAGCAGTGACATTTTTTTGTACTCTTATCTATCGAAGTTCTTTTACAATAATTAAATTTGCTCTCATAGGCCTGTAAAGGAGCTCCCTCTTTTGGCAGAAGCTGGAGTGTAGGTTTGAATAAAATATTATACATATTTTCTCTAAAAGGTGATGAGAAGTTCAAACAATACGGTTTGTAGTGATTATTTTAAGTCTACATAGATTCAGATCAGAACTTGTGATTTTAAAGATCAGTTTGGGTAGATCATTCTGCTTTAATACAGGGAAGCAGCTTGAACATCTGTCTTGTAAAAATAACAAACATTTTGATCAGGTGCCTTCCTCTCCTACCCTTTTAGGTTGTGTGTGTCTTTTTAGCTCTGGAAATTCCTACTTCAAAGTCAGTCAGTCCTGCTAAAGTTGTATTTTGTTTGGTACTTGGAGATGAGAAAGCTCTTCATGATTAAAAAAAGAAGCTGAAGAATCTTTTAATTCTTCTGTAGATATTATGTTATTCTCATAGTTGCTTGAAATGCACTGGTTTTTGAGGCAGTAGAAACCTCTTAATTATGAAGTAATATCTACACACTTTGCTTAATACAGTAGTTTCTTAAGGTTTGCCTAGGCAGAAGCTGAAATTGGCTTTGAGATGATGCTGTGGACACCTGGAAACCTGAACTGTTTTAATGAGAAGTAATTTAATGTAAATGAAAATGTGTCGAGTGCACTACACTTTTCTAGGGAGAGATTTGTGTGTTAAATGTGCTCTTTTTTAAGGAAAATTTTAAAGTCATTCTGGAAGTTTTTATGGTGTGTAAGTATCAGCTTTACCTTTGAGTGCATTTATTTTTGTACTCTGTTAGCATGCATCTATAAATGTTGGAGCCCTTGGAAAATCAGTTAACACTGCTTCTAAGACAGACAGAAATGTAAGGTGACCTTTATTAGATCCTTCTGTTACATCCTTGGCTTAATGCATTCCAAAATGTTGTGATATACAAGGAGAGCATGGTTCACTCCAGTTGAACTAGATTGTTCAGGAATTGTGGAAAATTGGGAGAGCCTAAAATTGCTTCTAGGTCTCAGCCTTTGAGTTGCACCAGTTTTATGAATTTGGCAATTTCATGTATTTGAGGTCAGCATTTCAAGTTCTGGTTTTTGGCTGGTTAACCTTAGATGAGTTTCACAGAAAGTTGGAAGGGGCTACAGCAGGTCACCTGGTCCAACCTCCCTGCTCAAGCAGGGCCATCCCAGAGCACATTGCACAGGATTGCATCCAGACTGTCAGATTCTAACTTCCATTCCTATATGATGATTCAGTGAAGAGCTGATTTCATGGAATGAAGCAAAGATGTTACTTTCATTTATGTTATAGCAAAATAAGGATAAGCATAATACACTTACATGTGAAATTTATTTTTGATACTGGAGACTAAAAAGTGATGTAGTTTTCCACATCATCTTTTTAAGTTGCCTGATGTTATGTGTCTGGCATCTTTCCTTATAATTCAGTGACTTCAGTGATCTGCTCCAGTGTTTGATTGAATGTGAATGCATTTTTGTGTAATGAAATAGTGAAAAGATATGTATGCTTATTTTTTGCTGTGTTGTGTAAACTGTAACTTGTTCTCCCCAGCTGAAGTTCATTTCTTTTGTAGTTAGAGGTACATTATGTTAAAATCTCACAGAGCATCTTGTTTTTTGTGCATCCACACATGCCAATAAGTGAATCATGGTGCCTTTCCCAAGCCTTGTATGAACAGGACTGGGGTAAGGCTCTGTTTTCTTACATCACACATTGGGTGCTTGACCTGGGCTCTAAAAAGACAATTCTGTGCTTCTCAGGCATTTCTACTCCAAGTAACTACAACTCAATTTTTTTTACCACTTTGTGTTGAAAAGAATATTTACATTTTGCTTCAACAAAGCTCTTTTTAGCATTTTACTGGTAAACTGAAGTCTGTTTCTCCTGAGACTACCTGGCATAAGTCCTTTCTGACTTCTCAGGATGCAGATTATGGGCTTATTTTAATTCTGTTCAGTAAAGAAAAAAAAAGTCTTTAGAAAGCAAATTCTATTCCTAGTAGGCAACATTTCTTTTGTAAGCTTAATTAGCATATGCTTTGCACCTTTCTACAGAGGAAAACCCAGCTGCCTGGGTGCACAAATCAGCTGTAGCAAATTAATTCGAGCTTGGTTTCTGAAGATTTGGAGACGTCTGAGCCCTTTGCCAGCCTGCTGGGCTCTCCTGTCACAGCGTTGAGCACTGGAGGGCGCTGCAGCCGAAGGGAACAGGTCTGCAGCAAGAGGGCTTTGCACAAAGCACACACTGGTGTGAGGATGTCCCACGGGGGAGGAGAGCCAAGGCAGGGGCTTTGGAGTGGGCTGGGTAAAGCACTCAATTCTCCAGCACACGTTTTGTAAGAGTCAGGTTTGCAACCTTGCACTCCTTAAACTGCTCATGCTCGGTTATGTGGGATTTGCACATTGCACAGGAAGGTTTCCACTTTGTCTGGCTTGGCCACATGAATGGGGTTTTGGAAGACTCAGCTAGGACTCTGTTGGTGTGCTTGTTACTGTTTGTAATTTGCTCGTGTGCCTTTGTGAGACTTCATTGAACCAGTACTGTGGGTGAAAGACCTTCCCTCAACAAAGTTCTGCAGGTTGGAGAACAGCACAGGCACTGCCTTTACTCTCTGCATTCAGAATAGATGTATTTAGATAAAAACATGGACTTTATTCCAGGCTTTTCTACATGGTAGAATTAAAATCTCCCACAGATTAAAAATACCAATAATAATAGAGACCATACTCTGTCTACTTGGTGATAGTTTAGCCCTCTGCTGGTGTGAAACTTGGTTGTGTCTGGCTACACTAGAATTAACTACTTTCAATAAAACTGTTCTGTTTTGCTGAAGTGCCAGAAGTGCCTGAGATGCATATAATTCAACTTTTAGAGAGCTGAGTGTGTTTCTGTGAAGTGTGGCTTCTTTGTGCTTTCATACCCTCTTGGCTTTTTACCCATCAGCTTCTGTCTAGCTTTTGTATGAGCATCTTGCTTGTGATTATGGGGATGCAGCTGCTCTCCTGCACGTTGCTCAGCAGTGCCATAACAGTGGTCAATCCTAGTGGGAACTCCATCTTATCTTTGGCAGATTTGTGGGCTGTGCAAAATGCATTCTCTTTCCTTTTGCAGAAGTAATAATTTCTCAAATGGAAATAAAGTACACAAACGTATCAGAAAACGTGTATGGAAAAGTGAAATCATCTTGTACTTGCAGGCTTTAGTTTCAAGCTGTACTTTGTAAAGGTCCAGATTGTATTTTAGATTGTTTTCCTATTTGAAATAATTTCTAGTGCTCTTAACTTTTTTCAATAGTTTTAGTATCTAAGCAGAAGCAGAAGTGAAAAAGTGGATGGTGCACTTTGGTTTTGCCAGAGTCAGTAACAGCCTCCTTATCCTAAAGCATGATTGCTGCTGAGAGTAGTCAGAAAAAGGATGCCTTAGAAAACAGAAGAAAATTCTGAAAAAGGTCAGAATTGGGTGAATGCAGTTTTATGAAATTAAGTTACTTGATTGCAGCATTGCCTCGAAAGTATAGATTGTGGTTAAAATCTTCAGTCCTAAATGTTATCAAAAGATGTAGAATGGAAATTATTATCCACTTCTCAAGCTCATGCCTGAATGTTATTAAATATAATTTCAAAAAAGCATGGATTGCAAGAATTGCTGTGAATGCCTGTTAAGTAATGGTGAATCAAAGAAAGTAGAGATGTGCATGTCAGTTATGATTTTCTTTTGGGGCTAGAACTAAGTGGAAGAAATCATAACTAACACTTCAAAGATGATTTTGTTCTGTCTCCTTCCAAAATAGAATCCAAGCAGTCCAGGGTATCGTAGGACAATGTGCTTTTAGGGGGTTGTGCTCTGATAAATTACAGTCTTGATACTGGCATGGTGATTTTGAATCTTACAGAGGTGTTCTGCCAAAATTCTGTTATGCAAAGTATTAACCATAAGTGGAGTGTTCTGAGACTAAATTTTTCTTACATGCAACGAGGAGGGGTTTCCATATTCATGATCCATTCAGGAGGAGAGATTTCCCTAGCAGTGATCAAACTCTAGTCTTGTGTAATTCTTTATGGCTTCTAACATCAGTTTTAGTGAGGAATGCAGGTATCAGTATTGAATAATAGTAAGCCAGCTCACAATAGAGGAATTTATTTTCCTTCTTTTTATATCAAATTATCACCTATGAAGTGAATGAAGTATGTTATAATACATCTGCCTAGCATGGGATGAAGATGGGGAATTATTGCTTCTGATCTGTGAATTATGTTTCAGTGGGTTTGTGCATCTTACACAGGTATAAATAAATTTCATCACTGCAGCTTTAGTGTTCTTTTGAAACATCATAGATCTATTCAAGGTTTCTGGGTTCAGTTTTTTTTATTGCATTTTCTTTGTGAAGTTTAGAAGCACAGGACAGTTTTCTTAACACTCAGGCATTTTCCCAGTGTCTCTGAGTTGCACTGATAGTCGTGTACATTAAATGTAAGTAGTGAAGGAATGAAATGGGCAAAGCCATCTCTGAACTCCGTGAAACCCACAGGTTAAAGAGAAGATTCTTGGGGGTTTACAGTTTATAATTAGCACCTCTGAAGTAAATAAAGTATGTTTCAGTGTTCTCTTCAGGAGGAACTCTTCCATGATTCACTAAACCTGCCTTGCACAGGAGTCATTCTTGGTTTATGTCTCTGTCTGCTTGTTGGAAGAACAACTTGTGAATTGCCTTTTCTTTGTGCAGCTGTTTTCCTCTTTTTCAAAGTTACTCAGCAAGTGGAGGCAGAAGAGGAGCCACAGTTCATTCATTTAGATGGTTTGTGTATTTTATAGTGATTTTAGGGGAAGAAATAGAAGCTACAGACTGTATTGGAAGACACTGACAGCTATTTGTCAGTTCACCTTCCTTTCTAGATAATAAAACCATGTGAATTCTTGATGGATTCCTAAGTTCATTCTTCTCTTACTTATGTAATTCCTCTATCAGAGGACACAGATATTTCTTGACTATCATACAGGTGTTTTTTTTCTTGGCAGCTTTTGAAGAGCTTGAGAAGGCTCTAAGTATTGCCCAAAAGACAGAGGAAGCCCGGAAAAAACTGCAGACAGAAATGGATGAAAAAATTAAAGCAGTAGAAAAGGCAAGTGAGGAAGAGAGGTTAAATCTTCAACGGGAGTTAACCAGAGTGAAACAAGAGGTCGTTGAGATTATGAAGGTAAAAGCTTAATTACAATTAAGCAGTACTTGTAAAATACATCAGTATATCAGAACTTTGTTATAATTTTGCTATTTAATAAAGTCTATAAAAATTATTTTCTGTGATGAATGATTTTCTCAAAGTAAAATAGAAAACTCCTCATAGATATTTTTCCTCTAGCAGTTTAAAGTCAGTACATTAGTGGCTTGTAAAAAAACCCTAGTATTACTCTTTGTTTCACAGTATTTAATAAAATTATTTATTAGAAGTACACTTGAGACCTTAAAGGGAGTCAAGAAGAGATTAATGGCAGAAAGCCCATGCATCTCACCAGGATTTTGGGGTTTTATCCTAAGAACTTTAATGGTTATCCTAGCTGAGTAGGTGTGAGTGTTTAAGAACTTCTTGTCAAAGTGTGTGCTGGTTAAGAATTGCCAAAATGTGCTTCATCTGTCTGGTGGCAGGAGCACTGCACATGCATTGCTGGAAATTGGAACACCTTTGAATTACAGTTCTTGTGTTCAAATTTGTAATGGGATTCATTTTTCTAAGAGAATACTTGGATGTTTTAGGGGGAGTGACTGCCATGCTCTACATCATTCTTAAATAAAGCACACATGTAGGTTGCAGGTAACTGTCTACAAAGTGTCACCACTTGACTTTGTGGCTCAGGAACTAATAAGAACACAGGGAAAGCTACAGAAAGAAGTTCTTGTCCAATGTAATGCCACATTTGAATTGAAAATGCTAAGTTTGCCTTGGTAGAAGAGTCTTTAGAAAATGTGGTGGTCGTTTTCATCGAACTGTGAAAAACTTGAGAAGGAAGGTGGGCAACTTCAGGTTTGACAGTAAGAGCTGTCAGGGCTTCATGTTAACTGATGGTTACTTACTCAAAGGGAGCAAAGAGATGGTTCTGCCTTCTCACTCTTGCACTGCTTTTTTATTAAGAAATAATACAAAGTGTTTTGTTACTTAATATTTTGAAGTGAGTTTTTTCTGACTTTGATTCACAGAAGTCTTCAGAGGAACGAGTTGCTGAACTAGAGGAAATCCATAAAAAAGAAATGGCTGCTAAAGATCAGGAGCTAAATGAGAGATTACAGGCACAGGAAAAGGTGTTCCAGGAGAAGATGAAGGCAGCTCTTGTAAGTAAACCTAAAATCCATAGGAAGACATTTCTCTAAGTGAGAGTTGGGATTAGAAGTCTTGATCTGACACTATTCCATAGTGAGAGTCCTTCTGTGCTCAAAGACAGGAGTGTTCTCCAAAAGTCACATAGCTCAGAGACTTCAGCAGTGTGAAAAGAAAGCAGCTGCAGTGATCCAGACTGAATAATGATGATTTATCACTCTCAATGCTCACTCACAGCTGCATCTTTGGGAATGCTTTCCTTTTTTGAAAACCTTACTCAGAGTTGCTTTTCTGATTTCCTCCTCTGGATCACTGACAATTAGAGTAAAAGAAGCACAAAGAATGAAGCTGTTATTTGAGAAGTGCTGGAGTGCTTCTGTGTGGTTGTGTTGTGTTATGTGAACAGGGTTAATTGTTTGACTTTAGAAAAAGAATTTTCTTCTAGGTCAGGCTGGGAGGAATCACTGGAATTCTTTGCTCTTTTTCATGAGCTTTAATCTGCTTCAGATCACTTAATTCTACCTAGCAAGTACTGGATTGGTTTTTATGCCACTCCATGCTGGATGGTGACTGGGACTGAGGCACTTCCACAGTCTTTCCTGACTGTATTTTCTACCTATGTCTCAGGTTATTTTCTTACCTATAGGGAACAGAAGCTTAAAGTTACATTAAAATGGAATCAAAGGAGAACAGACCTTTATTTCTCTCAATTAATAATGGTAAAAAAGCAAAAGTGAAAGGCTGGATTGCATTATATTTTTAATGCAAAGAGGAGTCAAACACAAATGATTCCCAAGAGGAGAAAATGGAAATGATTTATTATAATTTTGTTTTCACGGGTGAAATACAAACTCTGTGTGTGTGTGTAGAAAATAAAGGTGATTAGTGTATGACTCGCATTAACTGGTTTGAAAATAGCTGATCTTAGTGTTTTTGAAAGTGTAATGACTGTATTTATAGTTCATTATTTTTGTTGTACTTCTTCCTGCAGGAAAAAAATCAGAGTGAGTGCTTAAAAACCCTTCAGGAGCAAGAGCAGCAAGAATGCCTAGCCTTAGAGGAATTAGAGCTGCAGAAGAAAGCCATACAGTCTGAGTGTGACAAAAAGGTTGAGAAGATGCATCAACAAGTCGAGACTTTTAGAACTGTGAGTGAAGAGTCCAAAAGAGTAAACATTTACAAGTAGTCCTTTCAGTATGTGCTTAACTGGGACAGGTTTGCAGATAGGGGGGGTTTGTTGTGACTGGGTCATTCTAATCCCTCAGGGCTTCCCACTGCCATCCCCAACTGCTCTGGTGTGCTGCAGCTCCCTGCTTTTTACAGGATTAGATGGCAAAGTACAGCAATACAGTCACTTTATCATGGTGTGAGATAGGAATTTGTGCCCATCTACATAATTTTTATGTATGTTATGCAGAAGTTAAACTTCAAGCTGTTTAATTTTGGGGTATTGCTACATTGCAAACATTTATACTTTAGTAAGTAAAAATTTTGCTTGAATTGTTCAAGTGTCCTCTGCTTTATGTACTGGGTAAGATTGTATTATCTGCTGATGCAAGTTTGTACATTATTCCACCACTCCCAAATACTAGTTTGGAAGTTTAGCCTATAGAAATATTGAAACAGCAGTGTTACCATGAGAGGGTTTCCATGAGATAAATCAGTAGATAGGTACAAAACTCCATAATAGTACCATAGATTTCCCAGTATCTTTCATCCTCTATGTTGGTACTTTGGCTTAAGAAGACAATACAAACAGATCTCTCATAAATATCATGACTTATTTTATTTGAATTAGTTACCTTCTTTTCAAGTTTTTATGGTGTTTATTTTCACAGCAGTGAAATAGCACGTTTTTTATTAAATAACTAACTCCTCATAACAGAAGCAAAAGTGAGAACAAACTAGATGAATGAAAGGCTTATAGAAAAAGGTTGCTATTCAGTAAAAATAATGGAATAAGTGGCTTGTAGTTATGTCAGCCTGGTAAGTTTTTTAAAAATTTGTTACCTTTTGAATATTTATATTCTTTTAAAATGGTATTCTTTAACAGAGGATTCTTGAACTGGAGAGCTCTCTTGCAAAGTATTCACAAGATGACAGAGAGCAGTCAGAGGAGTTAAATACTCTCATAGAGTCTGAAAAAAAACAACACAGTAAGGAAATCAATGACATGGTTGAAAAACACAAAAAGGAATTGGAGAACATGAAACAGCAGCAGGAAAGTCTTTGGACAGAAAAACTTGAAATTTTAAAGCAACAACAAATAACTGAAATAGAAAAAATAAGAGAGAAACAACAACAGGAGATGGATACCATTTTGAAAGAGAAAGAAGCAGTTTTCTCTGCACACATAGAAGAGATGAATGAAAAAACATTAGAAAAACTGGATGTGAAACAAACAGAGTTAGAAGCACTGTCTTCTGAGCTATCAGAAGCACTGAAAATACGTCATGATTTGGAACAAGAGCTCTCAGAATTGAACAGTAAAGTGTGTGAAGCAAAGCAGGAATTGGAAGGAAAGTTGGAAGAAGAGAGGAAACAGCACAATGCAGTGATTGAAAAAATGTTAAAAGAGCACGAAATGTCTATTCAGGGTGTTGAGAAGGTACTCAAAGAGGAACTCAACAAGCTCAAGCAATCACTGGAGGAGAAAGATAGACATTTGGAGGAATTAAAAGCACATGAACAGAAACTAAAGGAATCTGCAGAGAGATCTGAAGCTGTACTTGTCCAGGTGTCTGCACAGTTAGAGGAGCAAAGCAATGACAAAGTAGCCTCTCTAACACAACAGTATGAATGTCAGCTGGGGGATCTACGACGACAGGCTGATGAGACAAAGAGAAGTCTAACTGAGAAGGAAAACGAAATCGAGCACATGAAGAAGTTACAGAACAAGCAAGTGGAAGAGCTTAACCAGAAACTGTTAGCCACAGAGGAGAGAATTAGTGCTTTACAAGGAGAGTATGAAAGTAAACTGAAATGCCAGGAAAAGAAAATGGAGAAAGTGAAGCAGAAATCAAAAGATATGCAGGAAGCTTTCAAAAAGAAACTCGCTGAGCAGGAAGCTAAACTAAAAAGTGAGCTGGAAAACAAGCAGTTGGAGTTCAGTCAGAAGGAGAGGGAATTCAATGCTAAAATGTTGGAAATGGCACATGCCAGCTCAGCTGGAATCAACGAAGCTGTGTCAAAGCTGGAGTCTAATCAGAAAGAGCAACTAGAGCGTCTTGCTGAGGATCATAGGAGGAATTTGGAAGAAATTGTCCAAAGTTGGGAAAAGAAACTTAATCAGCAGGTTGAAGAGCTCCAGGAAAAACATGATATGGAGCTGCAAGAGAAAGAGCAGGAAGTTGGAGACTTGAAGCAGAAGCTTGCCACCTTCAGTGCTGAAAAGGAGGACTCCAGAACAGAAATCACCCAGCTGAAGGAAGAACAGGTTAAAAGAGAGGAGTGCCTGAAGGAATTGCAGGAACAGCTAAGGCAGTCAGTGGAGAGGGTGACTGCTTTGTCAGACACAGAAAGTGACCTGAAAACACAGCTGAAAAAACTGGAAAGTGATCTTAAACAATCCTTGAAAGAGCAGGCAGAACTTCAGGAACAGCTCAGTAAACAGAAAGCAGTTGAAGAGAAGGACAAAGCCAAAATTACTGAGCTGACTGATACACTGAAAACTCTTGAAGAGAAACTCCAAACTCTGCAGTCTTCTCAGGATAAAGATCATAAAAATTATGAGAAAAAAATAGAGGCAATTCAGCTAAAAGAAACTGAGTTGGAAAGGTTGTCAGGGGAACTTGCAGCCCAATTAGATTCTTATTGGAAGAACATTGAAACTTCATTGCAAACAAAAGGCAATGAATTAATTGAAAAATGTAATGAAAAGATTGGCATAGTAACATCCAAAATTGCAGACTGTGAGCACCGAACTGCAAAAGTTAAAGAAGCAGTATTGGTCAAAACAAGTAGGATAACTGAACTAGAAGCTCAGCTTAAAGAAATAACAGAGCATCATTCTGCTGCTGCTACTTCTTTGCAAAAGGCCATGCAAGAGCTGCAAGAGAAGGACAGTTTAATTATGTCCATGAGAGCTGACATTGAAGGACTTGTAAGAGAAAAGGAACAATTGCAGACAGAGGGAGGGCACCAGCAGCAAGCAGCATCCGAGAAGGAGACTTGCATAACACAGCTGAGGAAAGAGTTATCTGAAAATATCAATGCTCTCACATCAGTGAGGGAGGAGCTCCAGGAAAAACAGGCTGAAGTGTTTGCTCTCAACCAAACAATTCGTGACCTTAATGTCAGACTTGAAAGCACAGTGAGTTTAGCAGAGAAGGAAGCAGCCATGGCTCTGTTAAGCAAGCAACATCAGGAGGATCAGTTGCAGCTGCTAAACCAGGTACAAGAGTTATCCTCCAGAGCTGAGACGCTGAGTCAAGAAAGAGCATCAGCCCTGGATCAGGTAGATCATTACATGGCCCAGCTGTCAGAGTGGAAGATGAAAGCACAAACCAGCCTGGCACAACATGATGATACTATTAAAGATTTGCAGAGCAAACTTGAATTAAGCAATACTGAAACCAATAAAAAAGATGAAGAGCTAAATAAACTGAAGGAGCAGCTGGCTAAACAAAGCAAGAATCTTGATAGTTTAAAAAGTGAATTGGAACAAAAGCAAAACAGGAGAGAAAAGCAAGAAAGTGAGTTAACCTCAAAGTTAAAAAAACAAGCAGCAAAAATTGCTGACCTAGAAAAACACATTGCTCAGAAAACTTCAGAAAATGATACCTTGGTAGAGGAACTTAAAAAGTGTAATGAACAGAAAGAGACAGAGAAAAAAGAGACAGCTTGGCAGCTCCAGCAGGCAGAGAAGGTGGCTTTTGAAAAGGACAATAAATTAAAGAAGGCTGAAGAAAAAGTGCTTAATCTTGAAAAGCAAATAGACTCGCTGAAAGCTGATTTTGAAGCAAAGGAGAGGGAGTTTGATCAGATGAAGTCAGTGCTGCTTAAAAGCAAAGAGGAAGAACTGAAAGAATTAGAAAAGAGACTGAATGCAGAGAACAGCACTAAGCTGGCTGATCTGAGAAAGAAGGCAGAGCAAAAAATAGGTTCTATTAGAAAGCAGTTAATGTCTCAGATGGAAGAAAAGGAACAGAAATTTAAGAAAGATAGAGAGGATCAGTTAAGAGAGCTGGAACAGAAAATGCAGGAGAAAGAAGCCAAAATAGAGTCCTTAGAGGAAAAAATCAAGTCAACAAGAGATTCCACAGAATTAGAGAAGGAAATGCTGGAAAAACTAGACAGTGTAAAAGCTGCTGTAGAACAAGAAAAAAATAACATGCTTGAGAGTGTCCAACAGTCATACAAAGAAAAAATAGATACGTTACAGAGGGGCTTAGCTGAGAAAGATGATTTATTGCAGAAGTACGAGAGGGAACAACGAGAGAGTAATGACTCTTATCTAGAACTGCAAAACAAACAGAAAGAGCTCCTTCAGAAACTAGATTCTGTTGAGAAGAGCCATGAGGAAGAGCAGAGTAGGACTGAAAGCCTCAGGAAGGAACTCGAAGAGCAAACCAAAAGATACTCGTTGTTGGTGGATGAGCATGCTCGTTGTGGAGGTGATTTAGCAAGCACTAGGGAAGAGCTGCAGGGTAAAGAACAAAAACATCTTGACACGGAAAAGACTGTTGGAGATTTGCAGAAAAAACTGCAGGAAAAGGAGGCAGTCAATCAGTCTTTAGAACAGAAGATAAAAGAGTTAGAAAATAATCTAGTGAAGAAAAATGAAGTGCGTAAGAGTGAGATGGAAGACGCAGGTCTGGGATACGAAGAGAAGCTGAACTGTTTCCAGCAGCAGCTGAATGAAGGGCATGACGGCCTGGAAGCATTGGAGGAGAATGCTGGTGAAAAGGCTACGTCTGTTCTGGAGCTGCAGAAGTTACTAGGTGATATGAGGAACCAGCAGAAGGACTTGCAGACTAAACTGGAGGAGACTGAAAGGGAGAAGCAGAAGCTGCGCAAAGAGGTGAATAATCTGCAGAAAGACTTGCGTGCTCTGCGAAAAGAACATCAGCAAGAGCTGGACATGGTCAAGAAGGAGTCCTTGGAGGAAATGGAGCAGAAAATCAGGTAAGCATGTCTGTGCTCCTGTTTGGGTTACCTTTTCTGCACTTTAACCACTAAAATGTCAAGAATACTTTTCTAAAGCTCAGTTTCGAAGGAGGAAATAATGGCTGGTAGTTTTCTGTTTTTCTAAATCAACTTAGAGAAAGAGAAAGAAAAAGAGGTTTGACTTTTGCCAGAGTAACACCACTGCTGCTCTGTTTCCATGACAATCATCTTCAGCATCACCAAAGCATTAAATATAGCTCTCTTTTTCTCAAACAGGAAATGAAGTTTAAAACTTAGTACTGAGAGCTTCACATTCAGGTGTTGTTAAGAATTGTTCACATGCACTGCAAAAAATGTGGTGCAATGCTCAGCACTCTTACTAGTTTCTCAAGTAATGAATTCCATAAAAATTGTCATCTTTATGGCACGTTCTTCCAGGTCTTCAACTTCTGCAGCAAAAGCTCCATATCTTTGGAAAGGGTTCAGTTGTGGGTTGTTTTTAAATGAAACACCTGCACCTTCTGGGTGAACTAAGTAGGAGGGGAACAAAAAGATGCCCTGAATCTCACAGGATTCATATAATTCAAAACCATCCCATTCTAAAGTAGTTTTTGAGAAACTCCCACATCTCTGACCTTGCTAAACTGTTCTTGCACACTTGCTAAACATTTCATTTCCTTGCTGTATTTTTTTGATGTTTTTGTACAGGTGTGAACAAGAAGACATTGAGTTAAAGCACAACTCCACCTTAAAGCAGTTAATGAGAGAGTTCAATACTCAGCTGGCTCAAAAAGAGAGAGAACTGGAAGCAGCAGTTAAAGAGACAATCAGTAAGTGAAATACAAATGTAACAATAATCAGTAAAATGGTCAGAAAACTGAACCTTCAGTTGCTTTGGGGAAGTGATTTTACCTGGGGCTGTGGTAAACACATACACTTTATGGATGCCTGGAGAACCCAGAGGAAGAACTTGCTTTGCTCAGGAAATGACATATAATTATTAATTCTGGTACAGTTAGGAAAACGCTTATGCTGCTGTTCATACTCACCCTGCAGGCTCGATCTCTGCTGCAGGACTCTGCTCACATCTGCCATGGCAGGAGTTACCCCTTACAGCCATGGGTGCCTGTCTTTTTGTCATACCTATAAAAGAAAAAAACAAAAGAAGAGTAAGACTTTGGAGGTGAAAGCACCTTGGGAAGTTTTCATTGCAGTGCTACTTTGACTTCAGTAGTGCAGGCTTTAACACTCCATTGTTGAATACAGGGCACTGAAGGGTGCCTGTTAGAGAAATTTAGATCCACCTGAGAATCAGACTTGCACTGTCTTAGCTGCATCCTGCACATTTCACTCACTGTAACCACTGACAGGTACCAGGTGCTGGATATGGGGTCTCATTGCCAGGCCATGTGGTTATGACTGGAGTACAGCATATTTCGGCTTCTCTGCCCATCTTCTGCCACCACAGTGTACATTGGAGGTTAGAGAAGGGAACACAAAGTCTGGTTTGACTTCACAGTTACTCGAAGTACCCCTGCAGATGAGGAATTTCTGAAGATTTGCAGATGTTTGAATCAATTCTCTAGATAGAGTAGGGGGTGGAATTAGTTGATGAATATTGGTTGTCATCTTAACTTTTAGAGAAAAGTTCCAGGTAGAAGAAACTGCTCCAGGTACCAAACTCAGACAACAAACTTCATGCATGTTAGGATCAAGGGCCATAATAGTTACTGACAGTGTGGACGAATTTTCCATGTAGTTGCTTTTCACCCTTGTCTTTAAGCTTCTTTTTTAATACTGTTACAACATAATTTAAAAAAAAAAATGCTTTTTTAATATTGTCTAATTTTTTTTATAGGTAAAGCCCAGGAGGTAGAAAATGAATTGATAGAAAATCATCACATAGAGACAACACAATTGCACAAAAAAATTCTTGAAAAAGACGATGATCTAAAGAGAACTGTGAAAAAATATGAAGAAATCCTTGAGGTATCTTTTCAAAAAGTGATGTGACTACATACTTTTCAAAATAACTCTGTTTTGATTGCACAACCAGACAGAAAAACTGTTGTTCTTTCAAGTAGAGATCTTACTGCCTGAATTACACGTGATGTGTCTGGTGACCTGGCTTGCAATTAAAATGTTTGTGTCTGTGTTTTAAGGGTATATCAGAAATTAGGCCCCAGCTCTGATCATTGAACCAAAGCTGTACAGTTAGGTCCTTATGTCCTTGTGCAGTTTGTGTGCCAGGTTGGAATGAGGAAAGTGAGTGACATTTAAGCTTTACTAGAGTTGTGGTTGGTGGTGTGTTGTTTTTTGTAAAGCTCTAAATACCATGTTAGTGAGTCAGACTCACTCTCTGCCTCCTGATGCTCTGTCAGAGTGGTGACCTAGCCCTGAAAGGGAGGTGCTGTTCTCTGCAGGGTGCAGTCTGTTGGAATGGGGTTTGTGTTGGTAAAGATCCCTTTTTTTACTTTCATTGAACATTTTGTTTGCGTGCTCTTTGCAGCTAGACACAGTTGAGCCCTCGTGGCATTTAAACCAGAAGTTAGCAGCCAGTTTCAGTCCAAGGATACTTCACCAAGGATGGCTCCTCTTTTAGCCAAGTAAATTGTCCCAGTCCCACGTGTGTGGCATCCAAAGGTTAAATGGTTTTCAGTGGTAGAATGTGCACCATATTGGCATGCAGGCTTTAACTGTGCTAATCTTGGTTCTGTTTGCACAAATGATGTAATGAGAGAGAATGTGCCATGAGTAGAGCCAGCAGTAATAAATGCAAGTGAGCTTTTGTTTGTTTGTGCTCAGTGTCCAGTCCAAAGTTCTGTGTACTGAACATGACTGAATGTCTCACACTAAAAATTTCAAACATGGAAGCAGGTTGGTGTGTTCCACTCTGATTTTTGAACTTCCAGCAGATTGAATGGAGTTATTAGGGTTTTAAATTTAGAGTGCCCTTCTTTTGTTTCTTAATTTGGAAAAATTGCCTGATAAACAAAACCAAATTATTTTTGGGGTTTTTTTTCAACATGGGTCTAAATTCTGCATTTCTAGCCCCAAATAGGTACATAGTTTGAAGTCATGCAGGTGTAATTCCCCTCTGTTTTCTGATCCTTTCAGTCCATGCTTAGGCCAGAAACACACATGCTGTAGTCATTGTGTGGGCTGGAAGGTTTAGGCTGATTTGACTTCTGTGCAATTGGAGGGTGTAAACACTGTCATTTTTTGCATCTTGTTGATGATGGCAATGACAGTTGCCTGGAACTGCAATAAACTGTAGTTTGATATTTTAAATTTCAGAGTAAATGTTTCTTTTATAGGTATATGTGTGATTTTTTTCCTCTTCTTTTAGGGAATGAAAAAAAGTTTAGAGTTTGTTTTTTTTTTACCTTTTTTCCTGAAAAAATATTGCAGGCATCTCAAATGTTGAAAAATACTTACATTAAATTGAGCATATGTCATGTTTATTGAGATCTCTGGTAGAAATAGTCCTCTTGTGTAACTAGCTTTTATACCAGATTTGAAGCATATTCTTCCTGCCTATAGTGTAAGCTCTGTTGGTTGCTTTATGTCCACTGGACTTAAGGTTTGGAGTGGTTTAGATGATCAATTGTATAAGGAATTTTTTCCCCCTGTATTTTGAAGGCTCGTGAAGAAGAGATGACAGCAAAGGTTCATGAGTTACAGGCACAGCTGGAAGACTTGAGAAAGGAATGCAGACAAGGGGCTACAGAGGAGGAACATTGGAACAATGAAAGAGTGAGCTGGCACTAACATTTGGTTTTAGATTTTAGGTGTAGAACTCTTGGTCTTCATGAAATTCTGTAGTTTATTCCTAATTGGATTTTATTTATATAGCTGGCCTTTGTTTTCATATACAAAGTGAACCTCTTTAGAATCTGAAGTATGTGATACCTGCCTTTTTTATTGGTCCAGTTTGTTATTGTTATGGTGGGGGGTTTTGCCCTCTACATTTCTTTATGGTATGCTATTTTCAGGTAAATGTTCACATTTCCAAATGGGGCTTGAAGCATTAAGGTAAAAGATGCAATATTACAAATAGTATTAATAGTAGTTGCTGTCTCCTGGGGTACTCGTTCATACTCGTTCAGTTATTATTCATCTCCAATCCGCATTTGGTAAAGATTCAAAACACTGGGTTCTTGAGGTTATGTTTGTAATAATTGTCTTGCAGAATCAAGAGGTAATGTAAATATAATGTAAATATAAACTTTATGTACTGACAATAGTTAGTTAAACTCTATTTTTGAGACTAGTAATTTTTACAGGTACTTTTCAGTTTTTGTCATCCTCATTTTAACACATTGTATCAGAACTAAATGATTGGTATTTCTGCAATGCTTGATATACTCAGTAGTCTTCATACATTCTGATCTAAATTTTTGTTGTTGTTGTTCTAGGTCACACTAACAGAACTAAAGGTAAGTCCTACATGTTATTTATTTGGCTCTCTAATACTTCTGTTTCAGAGCCATTTGAAAGCTGAAATGCTGCTTATAAGTTTGTGTTAAAAGAAGAAAGGGATTTTTTTCAGAGGTACTTATGATGTATTTTCAGCAGTTTCATGTTGATTTCCATATGTAACTGTTCTTTCAGGCACAGCTTGCACAGAAGACAACATTAGTCAATGACTCAAAACTTAAAGAGCAGGAGTTGAAAGAGCAGGTAAGGGTGTTGCTGAACAAGTAAAAAGTATTCTTGTTTGATACTCTGTGTTTGCAGTATTAAAAGGTTTGTTTTTTTCAAGTGATAGTGTGGCACATCCCCACAAATGGTACTATGAAAATAATAGGCAAACAAAACCATTTTCACTTATACTTGCTCTCAGAAGGTCTGTGTACTTTCCAAAGTCCTCCCCTGTCCCCTGAGAATGAAAATACCACATCCTTGTGATACTGTCAGCAAAGCAATTCCACAGTGAAGAAGGGACCAGTGCACTTCATGAAATTCTGGATTTTATTTTTTTTTTCAAAACTAAAACGTTTTGATGACAATTTTTGTCATGCATGCTTTTTTATGTTTGCTCATATATATATATGAAATAAAAATGTGGATATATAATACATACATAGCATCTTCTATATTATAGATAGCATAGATATTTTTAGTTATATATACACCTGTATGCACATTTTCTTAAGCAGCTTTTTGTTAACATTTTCCTTCCTTAAGAATCAAATGTATTTTGCTTTCATAGGAGATGCTGTTTAGCTGCAAACTGTTCCAGTGATGCTTATTTTAGCTGCTTGTTAACACCATTTATCACTTTGACTATTCTCTGTTTAGATTCATGTATTGGAAGACCGGCTAAAGAAACTTGAGAAGAATACATATGTCAAATCAGTTGGAACTCCTTTCAGAGGTGAGTACACACAGTTTTCATCACAAGGGAGTTTTTAATTTGTTTGAAAGATACACTTTGGTCTAGACAATCTATTAAAATGTTGGTATCCTTAAGACACTCATAATATTTTTGTGGCATCTTTGACTGGTTTTGTCTTGTCTGTTACAATAGAGTTGGTGTGTGATTTCACGTGAGCAAATCACACAACATTTTGTTGAGTTTTTTTGTGTGTTAGACAATCAAAAGAGCCCTCTATATCAGAGTTTTTAAGCTCTCTGCAGGGCAGGTCCCAGGCCCACCCAGGAGACAGGGGCAGAGAGGGACACCCATGCAGGTTGGCTCAGGCAGGGCCTGGAGGCTCCAGGCTGAGCTGGGACACATCCCCTGGGCCCTT
>JAWWMO010000083.1:49212883-49228757 GCA_035047845.1 Dendrocincla fuliginosa | reverse complement strand
GGTGCCATGTCTCGAGGATGCTTCAGTCGTGGAATTGGTGATATCTGTGGACATGTTTCCTCTTTATTGAAAGGAGTTCAGAGCAATCTGTGCAAATTATCTAGGATGGATTGCCATTTATGCAGCCTTGTAAATGATCCTGGAATAGTATCAAGGCATTAATGAATGCACCAGTAGGTTGTAGTGCTGGAGATGTACAAGGAATGTGGAGGGTTCATAGGAAGAATCAGGAATTGTGGTCATGACATGTATCCTGTAACCTCTCACACTCTTTGGAAACTACTTGACCAAGGTGTGTGTGTGCCTTCTCTGGGGGACTTCACTGTCCTGCCCTCCAGTCCAGCCTCTTCCTGGCAGAATACAGTAAATGAGATTGCCAGCTTTTTCTAAGCATGCACTTTGTTCAGTATGCTGTCTTATTAATAGACTCTCTTGTGTGATACAGATACCATAGAGCTCACATTGTGATAGAGCAGATGAAGTTTGTGACAATGTGAAATGATGACCCTTCATTGTTTCCATATAATTCACATGTCATGCATATAGAATGTGAAACAGTTACATCATACTGATTTCACTGTTTTCCACTGGCATTACTAAAAATGGTATACGGTATTCTTAGATAAAATGCATTTTAAAATATGACAAAGCATTTCCTTGCATGGGGAATGAATTACAGATAACATCCATCTCTTGTAGACAATGGCCAAGGTTATAACAACAGTGCTGAAGTTCCCAGCAGATCAGACTCAGAAGATACTAGAACGGGAAGATGCTCGACCAATGGTAAGTTATAGAAGTAAACCAAGTTTATGCACAAGGCTTAGGGTTCAAAAATGAGGAATTAGACTCTTAAGTTTCCTTTTACTTGTGTTCACAGTCAAGTGAGCTCCTTTTCTTACTCCTTTCCTCTTCAACCGTGGAATATCAAATTCCAGCTCTAGATTTGAACTTATAACAAGAGTGAGAAAAAAAGCAAGCATATTTTCTTTCCTTGTATTTTTCATCATCAGTTAAGCCCTCTTTCTGGTAGTGATGGGTACAATAGGCCAAAGCAAGTTCAGTCAGCACTACTACTCTGCAGATGAATTTTCTAATTAAAACAGTAATCTGACAGAAGAGTCACATTTCTTAAATTCTGAAGTTTCTGTGGAAGTCATACCAGTTTTCATGAAAATTAAGACAACTTTTTCAGCTCTGTGATAAAATTTCTGACACAAACAAGAGCTTGTAAAAGCATTTTGCTTGTGGAATACAAACTGACTAGCTCAATCACCTGGGATGTGTGTGTGAAGTGAGATATGTACATTTTTATTTGAAGTGGATATTTTAACATGATTGGGATTTTTTAATGATTGAGAGGTTTTTGTAAAAGTCTGCTTTATTTCTGTACTGAAAAACCATAAAAATATGACAGTTCACTCTGGGTCAGGACAGGTCAAAAATAAGAATCTTCAGCACTTTGGTGTTGGGGTGTTTTTCCCAGTTTCAATACACTTGTTATGTGATGTTCACCAGAAAGGTGAAATTGGGTTTGAAAAGCCATTTCTTTGGTATTACTGTTACAGTTTTATGTACTGGAGCTCCTTTCTATTAAAATAAAAACTGCACTAATAGTCTCCTCCACATTGTATCTGGAGTCAATTCTGTGGTCCCTCTCTCTGTGATTCAGCTTAATGAAAGATTTAGGAATTAAAGTGAGAGGAAGAATTGCATTCTACTTCTCTCACTGGCCTTGCATCTATATATTTATTTAGCACTTGCAAAAAGAGAATAAAATAAAACTTTGAACATTTTAACATTTCATTTGAAGTAGTTACATTTAAATTCTGTTGATCCATTGAAACAAATTTTTAAAAAGTCTGTATTTTCACCTGCCTGCAGTATCACATCTGAACGAAGTGTTAAATACTTCAACATTTTCCTGTGCTCTCAGTATGTTTGTGAATGTCTTGCAATCTTAAATATTTAAAGTACTTTTAGAAGTATATAAATATTGATAATACTGCAGCTCCAGTAAGTATCATGTATCCCAAACATTATTTTCTCTCTCTGGCATTCAGATAGAGAGTTTGGGGCTTTTTTGTTGCTTTGTTTTGGCAAGCTAGAGTAATATTTAGGAAACATTTTGAGATCAGAGAGATGGACCTCATTTTGCAGTCACTTCAGCTTTTTGATACTTGAAACCTGTTCTTCCTGCAACAGACATTCACAGCCTCTGATACAGAATAGAACTTTAACTTGAATTCTCTCAACAAGTTTTCAGCCTTGATATGAAATTTTGGGTATAATACACGGTGAGGGGTTTTTTGCAGCCCCTAAGGGCTTTGATTGTTAAGGATATTGTCATTAAAAGAGCTTCATGTCCTGAAGAAAAATTTCCTAGCAGTCCCTTCTCAGCTCAGATCTAGCCTATGAATTTTCTCCTTTCCAAATCCACAAAGAGATTAAATTAGATTATCTAATGGATACTCAAATATTTGTTAGAGCATATTATGAAGGAAGTAGTGGGGTTTTTTCTTCACTTTCAAAGTTAGCTAAGTTTGTTTGCTGAAGCACAAATTCTTTGGGGCAGTGAGTCTGTCACAGTTCTGTTTCGAACTAAAAAGTTAGGGGGATCTTTATAAATTCCTGTGCCCAGAAATATGCTTGATTTTTTTTTTTGTGTTTCTTTACTGGCATTTACTAACATGGCAGCAGTGTTTCTCCACACTTCATATTGGAGTGATGCTGGTATTTGAAAATATCCAGTGCTTAGATCTCAGCAGCAATAAAGTTCTGAACGACAACAGAAATGTGCATTTTAACATAAAGCTTCTTTGTATTTTAGTTTACTGCCAGAACATCTGTAACTAACTTTAATGTGTAAGTTGTTAACTAACTGTGCCACTGGAGTAAGTGTGTTTGGACATACATATTTAACAGGTTTCTGAGAGCTTGTAACATTCCTAGTCAATAACCAAATGCTAGCTCAGTGTATCATCCTCCCTGCTGTACCTTCTACTGCATGGTCACTGTGATCCACCTGCAGCACTCTCATCCATTAACTGTAGGGGTGCACAGAGTTCTTGTCTATTAACACTGTATAACACTGTTAACAAAGGAGTCCAATAAGCTCTTCTCTTCTGGCTTTGTAGTTTGCCTCACCTCGCAGTGGTATCTTTTGAATATCCCATCAGTCTGGGCTTAGTTAGCATGTGGGTGAGTGAAGTCTAATACATACTTGTTTTATTTAAAGATGAAACCTCTATTATGAGATTAATCATTCTTCTGAGTTTTTTCCTTGCCTGTTTTCCTTTGTTAAAAATCCAATGTTTTTTCTACATGTGTGTGATAAATTTTGTTCTGCTCTTAATCATGTTTGGAAAATCGTAAATATTGATTCAAAACTAATCTTTTTGAATTGTAAGCATAACTTCAAATGTTGATTAAGCTACAGAAATCTCAGCTATAGAGAAAATAAGATTCTAAATTAATTAATATGTAATATTGTGCTTTATCACATTTGGCTTTGTTTTGTTTTTATTCAGTTTCTGAGTTCTTTTTTTGAATAGGCAAATAAGTCAGATTTGTGGGAGACATACTGTACTGCTTGAAATGAATTATTACATCTTTTAAATATGAGAATGGATTATCTTAAAATAGATTGATGAAATACTCTCTGTAGAGGGATTAGGATATGATTGCATTTAACCATAAATACCTTTCTGAATGTCAGCTTTGGTTGGATATCAAGAGGAGCTAAAGCAGAGACAGTAGGAAGAACAATTAGGGGAGCTTTATGCTCTCAGTTTATTGTGCCTTTGCTCAGGTTTATTAAGCTCCTCACTGTGAATCTGCAATGCTGGTTGTAGTGCTACAGGAACAGACCAGCTCACTTAGGCCTAAAGGTGCAGGTTGCATCAGACTGGCCAAGCTGAACAAGAAACACAGGAGCGAGAGTGGCTGAGAGAGGAGCAGGGTATGGAAGTACCCAGGAAGAAACTTGCTGTGCTGACTGACAAGATTGTAATGTGAGTCACTAGTGGTGTATGATATCTAAGAAACTGCAGATGAATCTATGGAATATGGTCAGCCCAGCTTTTCCTCCTTTGCAACTGGCAAGCTTTGCACAGTTGCCAGCAATCGATTCAGTGCATGTGAAGCAGTTTCTGTCTCGACTGAAATGCACTTTTTGGCCAGAGCCAAATGGGTTAACTGGGGCTGTTCCCATTGCCAGTCCCCACAGTGCAGCTGGCAGGTTATCTTCCTCTCTACCAGTCATGCAAATACAGTCTTCAACACAAAATAATACCTATTCCAAAGGAAAAAAGATGGTCATCTTAGCTGACAGTTGTGGTTTCTACTTTGTGTTCTTTTGAACCTTTGAATACAACAGTGAATGCACTTTATTGCACTTAAAATGCAATAGAGTTTGGACTGTTTGCCTCCTAGCCTTGATCACTTCTGACAAAATCAGCAACTGTTTTTTCTAGCCCTCTTGAAAAGAATTGAATTGTTGATAATGATGGAACAAAGCTATTTACAACACTATTGCAGAAGGTATGTTTGAGACTTGCATTCCTGTCATGCTGTCTGTAATGCTGGTGTCAAAAATTCCACTGTTCTCAGCTGCATTTGGAATATCCCACAGAAGGGCTTGGGGATGATGGCCTTAATGTCAGCAATTCCCTCTTACACTCTGGTAACTTAAGCTAATAGATATGTAAACTGCTCAGACCTCCTTATTGTAGTTGCTTACTTCATTGCATGTATATACCTTAGAAATTAAGGTGATGTCTTAATTGTGAAGGCAGTCAGTATCTTCCTGGTAGAGGAGGCTTCTCCCTAGCTCCAAGATTTTACATTATCATTTCAATTTTTATGATAGGCCTTTATGCACAGAAGGTGCCCTGGCTTTTCACTGGAGTATTTTCAGTGAGTCTTCTGACTGTTTTGCTGCAGCTTATTTGATTTTCATCGATTTCTCAACTGTGTTGCAGATACTGGAATGGAATTGCTCAAAATCAGTTAATAATTTAGCAGTTTGACTTACCTGAAATTCTTCTATCTTCTAATGATATCAATAAGCAATGTCATTATTTTAATACTAAGATCTTCTAAGTTGCTCTCAGTAATGTAACATTTGTTCATTTCTTGTAACTTTTCATTCTTCTAGTCATGGCTACGACCATCTTGAAGGATTTGTGATGAGAATGCCTCATGACACTGCTGCTTAGAAAGACGTTTATGTCTCTGCTGTCCCTTGAGAAGGGACAAGAAGAAAACTACTATTCAAGGTCACAAATGGAACAGCAAGAACCAAAACTCCACATCACCTTTGGACCATGAATATAGTTAAAACTGCCTTGACAGAAACGCTAATCAGGGGTTATTTGGTGATGAGTCTTTCTCTTCTATTGAATACTGTCTTCTATTTTGTGTTAAAGCTTATTTTTTTAAAGGAGAGAAGAGACTTTATCCTAGGAAGGAATTGCCCACTACTGTATCTCTATACAGGTTTTACTGGGTGTTTTTTAAGAGTTGAAATAAATGGTTTCTTTCTTCTATTTATTTTTTTTATTTTTGAATGAATTGTGCAATACATTTTGAATGGGTAGTGGTTGAGGTGATTTTTCTGACAAACTAGGCACTCCTGTTGACTATTCCCTCCCAGTTTGATCTTGATTGTTTGCTAAAGGTCACTTCTCTATGCTTTTGCCTACAATAAATCCAAATTGCAGTACCTCATTTGTTTACTCCTAGCTTTTGTACCTATATTTTCTGGAGAAAAGGTATGTTCCTGTAAATTGTAAATAGTTAATACATAACTGTATCATATGTTGATCTGTGACTGTTGACAGCACTAATCTAAATAGATCTGAGATGAAATAAAGTTTATTTACTGTATAATTTTGAACATCTTTGGAATGATTTCTCTTTGAAAGAATCCACCAGTTTTGTTCTTATTCCAGTTTGGAACATCTTTAGCTGAGACATTTCCAGGCTGAAATCACTCTCATAAGAAAAGCTACTCAAGTACTAATGTACTTGAACTGTAAGAATCAGTCAGTGGAGACCTTTGGATTTTCCAGGGGTCACAGCCTGGGAAACAGACATGGGGTGAGCTGAAAAGCTGACGTGAGAATGTAGCAAGGGGGGAAGATGGTAAAAGGTGTAAAAGTTTTACATTATCAAAGAATCACAGAATGGTTTGGGTTGGAAGGAGCCCTAAAGATCATCTCATTTGAACCCCCTGCCCTGGGCTGGGAACACATTGCTCAGGGCCCCATCCCCATCCTGCTTGAACACCTTCAGGGATGGGGCATCCACAACTTCTCTCAGTGACCTCTTCCCACTGCCTCACCACCCTCACAGTAAAGAATTTTTCCCTAACATCTAATCTAAATCTCTTTCAGTTAAGACCGTTCCCCCTTGTCCTATCACGATGTGCTCAGGTAAAAACTTGCTCTGGCAGGCTGCAGTGAGGTCTTCTCAGAGCCTTCTCTTCACCACACTGAACTACCCCAATTGTCTCAGCCTGTCTTCAGAGGGAAAGTGCTCCAATCATTCCTTTGACCATCCTGGTGGCCTCCTCTGGACCCGCTCTGACAGGTCCTTCCTGTGCTGAGGACCCCAGAGCTGGACCCAGCACTGCAGGTGGGGTGTCACAAGGCAGGAGTGGAGGGGGACAGTCACCTCCCTACACCTGCTGGCCACCCCTCTTTTGGTGCAGCCCAGGATGCCATTGGTCCTCTGGGCTAAAAGCACACACTGTTGGCTCATGTGCAGCTCCTCATCCAGGAAAATCCCCAAGACCTTCTCCACAGGGCTGCTCTCCATGAGTTGTTCCCCCAGTCTGGACTCATATCTGGGTGTGCCTTTATCTATAGCTCTAGCTATCCTGCATCTCTTGCAGGATTTAAAGTTGCTTTTTTCAAATGTGACTTGCTCCATACAATAATAGAGAAAGAGGGAAGAATGCACCAGTGGCAATGGCCAGCATGAATTGGCTCTTCAAGGAGATGTGGTTGGTTTGTAGTGTGCTGCTCATGGCCATGCACAGGACCTGCTCAGTTCAGGCTGTTAAGCATAGGCAGATACACTGCCTTAGTTATTTGTAGCAGTATGAAACCTTTGTTTTAGAAAAAAAAAAAAAAAAGTTTTGTGATTAGAGGGAGCCTTTCTGCTTGTAGAGCTAGACTTGACTGGGTGCTTGTGGGCACCTCAATGAAGGGGCAAGGCAAGGCAGAAGTTTTGGCAGAGCCAGCAGCTTCCTCTAAGCAGGAGCACTGCAGGCCAGAGAGCTGCTGGGCATCAGCCAGCCTTCACTGCACAGGTAACCCCTTCAGCTCCTCTTTTATGGTCAGTTATTTGGTAAACACTTCATTTCATTTGTCTTCACTGACCCTTTCCACGCTTGTGCATTAGAGTCTCGTTTAAAATAAGTTTTTAAACTGGCAGAAGATGAAGGGTGACTTTCAGTGAGCTGCTGGACAGCATGGGTGCCCTGTTTCCTTTGTATAACGTGGGGAGTCTGAACACACGAGGCAAATGCATGAAGTCAACAGCTTATTTTTAGGTTGAGAATAAGAATGTGTTTCTAGGAGGGGTGCTGGCTGTAGGGAAGCTGGAATTAACATTTACTTTAGATAAGCTCTACTATGAACTAAAAATAGAAGTCAGTTTCTGTGTTGTAGACATCCTTCAGCAGGATCCTGATGGTTTTTGTGGCTGCAGTAATGGCATACTATGGTTAGGGATTCAAAGAAATGCACTGCATCCCCTAAGTTACTGCTGCTGTCAACTAGTTGTGAGCATAGTTGGTTCAATGTAGTGCACTGGGATGCCTGCAGTAGTGTCTAACACGTCTGGGAAGGCAGGGTGTTTAACACCTCACCTGATTTCATGGCACTGTGACCAGCCCAGCAGGCTGGTGTGTTTTGTTGGTGATGTTGCTGAGTTCTGGAGCATGCAGGTCTCTAAGCACTCACCAGCAGGGTGGGGAAGCATGACATAGTCCTCATTTTTTTCCAAAGGTTCTGCTTTCCTCTGAAATTGGAGTTGTGGCTGAGCTTGGACTGTTTATTTTTGATGAAGGAACCTCTACCAAAGCCCCAGTCTCACAGCTTGGGCTCGATAGCCACTGTGTCCATTCTGGGAGACATCCCAAGACTTTCCTCACATTGCAGGTGCCACCTGGTCTGTCCCGGAGCATGTAACTTTGTTTGAAAAGTGCTGTAAGCAACTCACTAGAAATCAGCGAGTGACCCACGGAACTGTCACACCAGCCTCCAGCTCTGTCATGCACTCTTGCTGGTCTGTGGTATGACTGAGTCCTCACTGCCAAACTCCTCCCAGAGCCTCTCTTACAGCAGAGTCAGTCACTGAGGTGTGTCAGGAATGTTGCTCATAAACAAGAGAGCCCCCTGTGTTACCCCAACTGCTGTGCTTGTCTCTTTACATTATTTGTAGTGAATATCACTCTGGGGATTGCAAATTCCTTGCCTTAATTCCACTGATTGACATTGAATTAGACCTGGCAGAAATTCTGTCCTAGAGCAAGGGGGGTTGGAGGGGTTTGTTTTGTTTGGTTTCTTTTATATTGGTTGGGGTTTTTCAGTCACTGGCATCAACACAGCATCCTCCTTGCTATCAGGATGCTGAAATTCAGGTGTTTTCACATTATTAAGCTGGAGAGTTGTGCTGCTTCTGGCATATCTCATGCCAATAACAAGTCCTATGGAGTCCCAGAGTCTACTTTTCTGAACTCCTGTGTATGTGTAGTACACGACACGTGAGCTGTGTCATAGTTGAGAATTTAGGAATAACTGGGTTGCAGAAGGATCCTGTGTATCCCAAACTGTTTAGTTAAGGGCTCAAGCTTTTAGTGCTTAACACACACAACTGCAAGAACCTGTCTATTCTGAGTGTGGAGAACAGGTTTGGATGTCTCAAAGTTGATTAATACGTTATTGTTCACATGAACTTTTCGCACAAGGAGTGTATGATAGTTTGCATGTGGAATAATAAACACTGAGTGGCTGAATAATAGAAAGCAGATGTGCCAAGAATACCAGGCAAAACTTTTGAAAGCTGTGCTGTAAACTGGACCTTTCAACAAGTGGCCGAAGCTTGTGTGACCACCAGGGTCTCAGCCTTAGAGATTTAAAAATGGAGGCTAAATAGGAAAGTATGTATGAAGATGTATAAATCAATGAGATCTCATATTGTGTAGGAAAATGGGGGATCACAGGGTCCACCATGGGGCAAGTATTCCATAGCTTTCTCACATCTACGTGTTTCCCATTTGGGATTTTTCTTTTGATGTTGACAAATGAGAAAAATGAAACAAAATCCATTTGTATTTGGCTCAAAAATTCTAAGCAGTCCAGCTCCATCAAAGCTTCTGGGATCTCCTCCATGACTTTTTGTGGGTTAGGTCTGGGCTGTTGAAAAGGACCTCTATCACTGGAGCTTCACTGAGACATGAAGATTAGAAGACTGGCTGTCTGTCTGTCTATCTATCTATATCTATGTTATATACCTAATATCTTTGTCTTAAGCCATCATTTTATAGAAAACTAAGAGACATAAAGGTAACAGCGTGTAAATGGGTATCATTGTTGCTGAGTTAATGCCACTTAGATTTAATTTTGAACACAGGATACTGCCTGGTTTGTAATACTGTGTTTTTTATGTCTCATCACCAGCTAGTCCTTTGAGTTTGGCTGCAGTGCAGCCAGCAGGAAGGGCTAGCTGTCTGCAGAGCAGCAGCTCCACAAGCTGCTGGGGTCGTGCTGCTGGACACAGCCTGCAGTGTGGCTCTCCCTGCCTTGGCCACTGGGAGCTTCTGCCTGTGCTTGGCACTCGAGATGTGCACGTTGAAATCACTGGGATTTTTGCATGGGAGCTGATGCTTTCATAATCTCATATTTTTTTCTCTTCACTGCAACATTGCAGCACATTGGCTCTCCTTAAATGATTGCCCTGTTGTCCTGGGGACCCTCTAGGAGGGGGAAGAGCCATTGGTGCTTTGCAGCTCGGATACCAACTAAGAATAGGGCTCAGCTACTTAGGGAAACTGCCATAAGGATCCACTGGGTCCCTGTGGCTCAGGTACATGAATTCTTGTCAGCCCGAGGTTGTGGCAGCTCCCAACTCCTCCTGATCCAGACAAAGAACAGTAATAGGCAGGGGAATTTGATTTATCATTTCTTTTGGATGTATTTCTCCAGGTAGCCTGGCAGTTTTCCCAGAAGTCCCAGGGTTAGCAGTAAAGAGGGAGTCTTTTAGGAAAAAACTTTTGTGAAAAGTCACAATTTCAGCATTCACCTCCATTAGTTATAATACCCATGAAGCTATTAAAAAGATCATGGAAAAGAGCTATAGCCTGGAGTAATGTCTGTTGAAAGCTAGTGTTAAGTTTTTCTCCAAATTGCATGATTCATTCAACAGCCTCGTCTATTCTCAGCCCAGACTTCAGCCATGGCTGAGAGCTCACGAGGTAGCCAAGAAACATTAAGCTAGACAAGGCTGAGCCAATGCCAGCAAGCAAGTTCAATTAAAAGCATATCAAGCATGAGTTATGTTTTCGGGCTATCACATGTTTGGTTCCATTCCAGTGGTGGTTTAGGGGGTACTACAGAGGCCAGCTCTGGTGTAGGGAGGTTGGTGTTTCTGGAGTTTCTGTGCAGTCACAGATGAGACAGAGGTTTTACCTCTTGACCACTCTTGAAAGCCCAGCTTCAGGTGCTCTCAAGTGTCCACAGGTGGAGCTTGACCTTTCCTTAACTACAGCTCTTGTAGCTTCAGAACCTGTGGTGCCCTCACAGTGGTCCTGTTGGGCATCTTTCAGTGGAGATGAAGGAAACAAAATTTTGTCATCATTTTGCTTAAGAGAGGCCTCGGGGGGCTGGTGTAGCTGTTTTAGGGGTAACTACCTGAGACATGGTGCATGTGCTTTTGGAATATATTGCTGCATGGCTTATTTTTTGATGTATGCATTTTTATCCCTAGGTCTTTCTTATAACGTGTATATAACAAAAGAAATAGCACATGGAGGATTTGATTGCGTGTGCTGGTTTAAAGGTAAACCAGTGGGAGAAATGGACCGACTCGAGAGAGATTACAAGTCAGTTACAATTTACTAAAAAGATTACAATATATACTATGATACAGGGAAAAATTAGTTTTAACCCACAAAAAACAGGTGTATAACCCAGCACCCTGGGGCACGAACAGAAGGGAGTTCATCAGCCCCTGAGGGCAAAGCAAAAGGAAAAGCTGTTGGTGAGGATGATGCTCACAGTCCTGTTGGGGTTCTGCTCCTCCTCTGGATCCCATGAGTGGTGCCAGAAGCCCCCAAACCCCAAGATTACACATGCTCAGGTTCAGGTGGGAATGCCCAGTGCCTCTCCCAGGGCAGGGAGTTCCACAGTGGGTGATTTACTCTGTGAGTCCTGGGATATTTTGGAATCTTTGATGGCCCGTGAGCAGACACGACCCCTCAGGTGGGTGTGAACCCCTTAGAGCTGACTCTGAGGGTGAGTTACATCACAGAGCTCTGTGGGAACCGACTGAAGAGCAACTGCAGTATTATCATGAGGACCTGATTCACAAACAGGATTACTGATCTCTTGTATTGCCAGAGAAACATGGAGAGTGCACACGAAGCAGCAGCGAGTCTCAGCAGTGCAAAGGGAAACCTTTCCCCAGGTTAAGCCATTCTTACTCCTGAGCACGTCCTGACACAAGACACACATGAGTAATAATGCCAGCAGGAGCCTGGCACTGACATCATGGGCTGCCTGTGCCTTGCCAGCATGTCCTGCTGATGGATGCCAGGACAGGAGAAGGGCTGTCACCCCCTCCCCACACAGGAACACATCCTCCCCCCAGCTGTGGCAAAGGGCACGCAGGAGGGAGCTGGGGGAGAGAAATCTGCACCCAAACAAACGGGGCTCAGAAAAGATGGTCAAATAAGCTTAAGGCAGCTGTACTTGTTAGTCGTGGGTGTCTGTGGGAAGTGAAAATGCAGTCACTTGTGGGTATAAGATGGCTTAAAACAGGTGGCTAAACCTCAATCACAGCACTGCTTTGGTAAAAATGCAAGGGAAGGCAGATGATAAGCAGGGTCTTCAAATTAAGTAAGGTATTGTTTAAAATAAGGAAAACAGTATTGAATTCCCTATGTGCAGTACAGGGATAAATTTATATTTATATATTATATTTATACAAACACACATATGTAAATCATCTCTGAAGTGGTGTTTTGGCAGGAGAAGCCTCCAAGAGGGCACTTGGTCTGTTATCAGTGTCTTCATGAACCCAGTCTCTACACAGCTGACTCTTTCAGCAGTGCAGACATGCTGCATTTGGGGTTTTTATATTTTCCACACTCAGAACATTATTGTACTGGACTTTTTTTTCCTGAGCTCTCCTATTACTTAAAAATTATTGTCAAGGGTGCTGCTTCACTGAAGAATCTCAATTTACAGATAACTTTTCTAATTTCAGAACTAATCTGGAGACTGAACCCTGCCAAAATGCAGTGTTTAATTCATATAGGTGGGTGTAAAGTACAAACCAGCCCCGTGGCACAGGTATGGAGCCTCCCTAGAGGATGCAAACTTCCAGGTTCATGCAGCGAGAACAGGGATGTACAAGTACAGATGATAGCTGTTCCTGGTTTGGATGGTTCTTTCTCAAAGGGTTGGCATACAATTTCATGTATTATTCATTTCATGTATTATTCATTTCATGTATTATTCTGTGTTCTCAGCCCTTAGTTTTGCCATCACATTGATTTAACTGTACATTACTATTATCCTTGTCACTGCAGTTGGATGCTTCCCATCGCTTTCATAAAGGGCGTGCCAGAATTCTGTCAGCTAAATTTATGCCACTGAGACAGGCAGTTTCTGTTTCAGTGTGGACTGACAAAGTCCCTGTTGGATTAAATGTTGTAAGGTGACTTTGGTATTTGTATGTGCAGTAAAAGAAAGAAAAGGATGGCAGCACCGTGTTCCTGGCCTTCCCCTGGACAATCCTCCTTGCCAAGAATGGAGAGCTGAAAATGTTGTTGACTGACAGAGTTTCATATGTATCACTTCTAGCTGAAATAACTCCTCCTGAGAGCACTCTACAACCTGAAAGACAAGTGTTCCACTCACCTCCTCGAGCTGCTTTGCTTTCCTCCATCCTCTGGAGGTGGATGCACCCACTGCTCTCTCCAGCATATCATCCCACATCCTTTAACTCTGCTGGAGAGCTGCCTCAGCATCACTCACTGCCCGGGGAATTAACTGGAAAGCCCTATCACTTTCTTCCTTCAAAAGGCAGAGATTTGGCTTTGTAGTGCTCATGGCATTGAATGCCATTTGTGGGACTTGCTTAATCATGGCATATTGACTTTCTACCTAAATCAAATTACTTTTATCCATATTGATTGCACGGTGATAAAATCCCTGTGAAAATCTTTTTATTAAAAGTTATAAATCTCCCTGGTAATACAATGTAACTGCCCCATTGTGTTCACTTGGTGCTTTCATGAGCAAATCGGTTCTTGCACTAAAGGCTGAAGTTACTGATAAAGTGCCTTTTCCTTTTTATTTGATATTGAGCACTGGGCCACTTAAAGACTGGAAAATTGTCACTTCTCCATAACCCTGGTCATACTTAGATGAAGAGAAGACTTGCACTACTCCAACCTTTTTGCAAGCCACCTTGAACAAGAACACTGAATAATTACAGCCCTAGGCTTTATGCAGCTGATATAAAACACCTTGATGACTGGAAATCCCTTCCTTCACTGATCTTTTTTTTCACTGCCAAATTCTGTAGTTATTACTTCTCTACTTAACCTGTCCCTGGAATATTCCTATGCTAATGCCCACTTTCTGGCGTCACAGTCCACATCAAAAATGGCAGTTTCTAAACAGCACCAGGTACATGTGGCAGCAGAGCACTGGCTCTGAGGGAGATGCTCAATGGCAATGACTGTGATCAACCTTTTTTCCAGATGAGAATGCCCCCTTACAAAAACAGGCCATGTTTTTGAAAGAGCCACAAAGTCACCATGAAAGAGTTTACCACAAAATTCCCTCCGTGCTGAACACAATTCCTGGTGCAAACCCTTTGCAGAAAATGAGTCCACTTTCACCAAGAGCTTCCCCCAACTGAAAGAAGGTTCAACCTGCAGGAGTGTTTTCCCACACCAGCTTTCCAACAGCCCCAACATCCAGCAGTGTTCCTTGGAGATCCCTCATCTGAGCAGCACAAGCAAATTCCCCAGGAACCATCATGTGTTGAATGCGAGAAGTACTGGCCTTGCTTGCTTATCTCTGCCCGAAGAAGCAGGTCCTGTTGTACCAGAGTTCCTGGCCCCTCTGTTCCCAGGATTTACTCTGCTTCTCCCGGTGCACATCCTCATGGATGAGGGGTGTACAAGGGATCAAACAGCCAGAGCCAACACCACAACAACAGCAACAGATGAAAGTCACCTGAGAGAGCATTTCTTCTCTGACATTCTGGGCTTGATCCTTAACAAGGACCTAAACATGATCTCTCAAGAATCATGAACACTACAATGTATTGCTGTTTACTTTGATGGAAGGATGGGCTTTGTGGGCCCAGGGTTTTCTAGTCCATAACTCCCTTCCTCTTCCTCCTTCAGGGTGACAGTCACCCTTGCCTTACTCTCTGGAGTAGCCTATCTTCTTGCCTTTGCTCTTGCTTGTCTTTTATTGCATGTTTGACCAATTATTTTTGCTCTCAGACAGTCAAACTAATATTAAAGTATTCAAGAGATTATTTTCAGCTTTTACTTAGCCACGGAGGTCGCTGCTTCTTTTTCAGACCTGAAGTACTTACGCCAGAAAACACAGGTCTGATTTTTCCCCCCAAAGTACTTTCATTCCTGTCGCCCTGGAAAAAGACACTGCCTCTCATGGCTTTCTTTTTCCCAAGAAAATCTTCCATGCACGATGCAAATCGAGCCTTCCTTCTGTCACCTGGCCACGAAGCGCTCCTCTCCCAGCACCAAACCCTCGCAGGGGGACATCCTCGAAGTGATGCCGGGAGGCAGCACCGCATCCTCCAGCACCGCATCCTCCAGCACCGCATCCTCCAGCACCGCCTTGTGTCCTGCGCTGCGTGCTTTGCCTCCTCTGCCTGCAGACACCGCCCGGGGGAGCGCCAGGCCGGGAATGGGCGGATAACGGGGGGGAAGCCCGAGCGGGACGGGGCGGTGGAAGGGGCGGTGGGAGGGAGGGTGGAAGGGGCTGTAGAAGGGGCGGTGGAAGGGGCGGTGGAAGGGGCGGCGGGGCCGGGACCGGACGGGACGGGACGCGGGGCGGGCACAAAAACGCCGGGCTGGGCTGTGCCGTGCTGTGCTGTATTGTACTGTATCGAACCGGGCTGGGCTGTGCTGTGCTGTATCGATCGGGGCTGTACCGAACCGGGCTGTATCGATCGGGGCTGTACCGAACCGGGCTGTGCCGTGCCGGGCCGTGCCGGGGCTGGCAGGATGCCGGGGCCGCGGTGCCGAGGGGCCGGGGTGCTGTGGCCGCTGCTGTGGGCGGCCCTGGTGCGCGGCTACAACGTGGACGTGGGTCGGCCCGTGGTTTTCCAGGGTCCCAATGGCTCCTTCTTCGGATACTCCGTGCTGCAGCACTTCCACGACAGCACGCGGTGGTGAGTGGACCCTGCCCGGGGCGGGCAGGGGATGCGGGCGGCGAGAGGGATGCGGGCGGTGCGGGGGATGCGGGCGGTGAGAGGGATGCAGACGGTGCGGGGGATGCGGGCGGTGAGAGGGATGCGGGCGGTGCGGGGGATGCGGGCGGTGCGGGGGATGCGGGCGCTGCGGGGGATGCGGGCAGTGAGAGGGCTGCGG
>JAWWMO010000083.1:49195312-49212783 GCA_035047845.1 Dendrocincla fuliginosa | reverse complement strand
GGGGGATGCGGGCGCTGCGGGGGATGCGGGCAGTGAGAGGGATGCGGGCGGTGCGGGGGATGCGGGCAGTGAGAGGGATGCGGGCGGTGGTGCGGGGATGCGGGCGGTGGTGCGGGGGATGCGGGCGGTGCGGGGGATGCCGGCACATCCATCCGCCGTGGCAGCCGCTCGTCCCGCAGGGGACAGAGGGGCCAGAACCCCCCGGCAGGGTCCGCGCCCCGCTGCCCCAGGGGTTCCCCGGGGCTGAGCGGGGTCCCCCCGCCCGGGAGGTGTCTCGGCACCGGGATGCCCTTCCCGAGCTGCACACCGCGGCCCCTCTGTCCCAAAGCGGGAGGTGGCTCAGGCAGCGCTGGCGGCTCCGGCCCCGACGGGAGGTGCGGGGAGCGGAGGGAACGGGCCGTGGTGTCGGGAGGTGTTCCCGGTGCCCGCAGCATCCAGCGGGACAGCGCGCTCCGCCTGGCCGGGGACAAAGTCCCCCGCAGGAGGGAGAGGCGCTCCCACGCTGGGGAGGGTTTGTGCCCTTTGTGTGCCCGCTCTTGGCGTGAGGGGCAGTAGAGGAAACGTCTGTGTAACCTAAAAAAACCCCAAAAAAACCCAACAAACCAAACAAAAAAACCAAAAACAAACCCCCAAACCAAAAGTAGCCAACAAAACCTCTTGATAGAAAGTTTGTCTACATCTCAGAAAATGATGAAACTGGCAAGCTTCTTGTTTTCCTGTTGACTGAAAAGAGCTTTGCAGCATAGGCTGTCTCTTGTCTGGGTTAGAGGCTCTTTGTTAGAATTAAAACTGATTTCTCTTGATTGAGTTGATGTCGTCTGGTGCCCTGCTAATGTGAGTAGGAGCCACTGCTGCCAGGAAATGTCCACAAAGCACGTCTTTATCTTTTATACTTAGATATGGCCTGATGACTCAACTATTGATATTGGAACTTTGGTGCCCTGTGGTATAAATAAATGTATTCATTCTGGCGTCCACTTCTTTAAAAATGAGTTCCTTTCACACCCTTTAGTTCACAAATGATTCTGTGCTCTGCCTTTCTCCACAGTGGCTTTCACAGAGCATTCATTTTTAAAGACTTATCTGAAGCCATCACAGAGGAAAAGCACCCTTGGAGAAGAAAAGCTCTCAGTTTAAAGCAATGCTTAACTTTGGTCAGGAACCAACAAAGGATGCAAAGGCTGAAAGGAACTTGTATGCAACACAGGTTGCTGGGGATTCACAGTGGTGTGAATGAAATGCTGATCTAGTGCAGTGTGGTGGGATGAAAATGATAGAATTTTTTGCCTCTCATGTATATGTCTGTCATTCTGATTGGTAATATGAATGGTCTTCAGATAGCACCTGCTGATCTGATTCTTTTGGAAGGGGAGATAGACTAGGAAGGAGAGTCTCCCAGACATCCCACTTTGTGGGAAACATGCTGGACCATAATTGTTTGGCATCTGTTTGAAGGCAGGGATCTGTTAGAAGTCTGGTGCTTGAAATGAAAATCTCCAGTGTTTTGAAAATGGAGCTGACTGATGGAGCTTTGGCTATGGCACCCAGAAAGAAAAACCCAAACAGCAAACACCTAAGATGATTAAATGTGTTTAAATAAAGAAGTTGCTAGCCCTAACATTCATAAGGGTTAACAGCAGCTTAATATGGTCAGCATCAGCACTGTCAGGAATCTTGGGTGTGATTTGTCACCACTGATGGGAAAGCTCCTCCTGTCCTTGTGGAATCAGGGAGTTTCCTTTCACGGGTCCTTCAAAATCCTGTTCCCAGCAGACCCTGGGATAATAAGTTTGGGAGATATGTATTTTTACACTTTCCTTATCCTAATTTGCTATGTGCAGTTGTGCTCTTAATGGTTGCATGCATTCTAAAGGTCAGTGATGAATCTCAATTAAAAGCATTATGCAGCCTTCTTCCAGTGTTCTGAGGATGCCACTCCCTGTACTGAATGAGCATATTGTGATTGCAAACACATATTTTTTACCACTGTGACATAATAGGCATTTAAAGTGTTTAACATATTTCATCTGAAAAGGTTAAAAGATCTAGCCAGTCTTCCTTGACATTGAAGACATGAAAGGGTGGAACCCTTGTCAGTGCCTTTAGCAATGCCCTCTCTACCTGGGCCTAAAGGTCTGCAGGATTGTATAGTACTGTTTTGAAACCATAGTTATACTGCACAGAATATACTTATACATCCTTTCAGAGCACAAAGTCTCTGGTTTCATGTTTGAACCGATTACCAGTTGCAGGTTACTGAAGTGCAATATACAATCCCAATTCATGAGATGAGTGCAGAGGGGATGCTTAGTGGAACTCACGATGTCTTTCAGATTTGTCAGGTTTCTGTTGTAAAGCTATAGAGGTGTTTCCTTCACTGGCTTGTAGAGTCACTGGGTTATTTTCCCCTCCCCTTCTCTTTCAAACGTGATATTCTGGGGAAAGGCTGAAGTCTGTGGCAGGGCATATGTAGTAAAACTGTTTTCTGTTCATCCCATCATAGCATGTAGCTGTCCTTAAAAGTAATTCATTTATTGTTTGGTTTGTGTGTCAGGTTTTTTCTGTCTTCTTGTAACATTTCTATACTCGAGGAAGAGCTTTCAATGATTGCAGTGTTCTCATGTCTGTTTGGCCTGTACACTGCAATGGGAAGTAGTTAAGCTAAATTAACTTTAGACAGTGGTATTTTGGGCACTCATGACTTGCCCAGTGAGCTGTGCTCTGTGTGAGCCTGCAGGAATGTGATGGATCATAGCTGCCCATCTAATATGGTGTAATAGGTTAATATGCTCTCAACCATTTGAATGTGTCCAGGGGCTTCTTGCTCTTTATTGCTTGAGGGCCTGATGCTCACCTAACATGCTTCTGAGCATGAGAGCTGTGTTGTTTGTGGGAGCTTGGCATGTGCTGGTGTGTCCACATATCTGTGTGTATGTCCATGTGTGTCCATATATTCACATTGGAGTGCTGTCTGTATCAGCTGGGCCTTAAGATGCTTGTTTTCCAAGACCACAAAGGCACATGTCTGTATTGTCTACTGCAGTTCTCAATAATCTGATTTAGGGTTTGGTGATTCTTCAGGATTTATATGAGCCAAATATTCTTGTAGGATGAAAGAGAGGAGAGGGAATTTGGTTTGAAATATGACATCAGATTAATGTGAATAGTCAGGCTGCTACACAGTCCTGGACACAGAAATTATAGTGGAATATGAGTGTTCAGCCACCACCTCAATAGTGGAGCGAGTCAGTGCCTTTGACCTTTTCTGAAGTAGTTGATTGCAGTGATGGTTCCATGTAGAAGCTGGTTTTGCACACTTTTTTATCTCTAGAAAAGTTTCTCATCACGGATGTGCTGAGGTTATTATAATTCTGACAATGTTTGCTTTTCTTTCCTTTAGTGGGTTTTATGGCTGTAAAACTTGACAGGTTTACTCAGTTACCCATCCTTGCTGTTTCCAGCTGAGTGAGGAACCAGGTGGCTGCTTGCATTAGGAGCAGACAAGCTGAAGTGCTTCTGTTCTCTGGATGTAATTTTGAAACTTGGACTAAAGACTCAAAAAACGACCTAAAAATGACCCCAGACAGTTTAAAAAGAAACAAATGTCAATTTTTTGCTCCAATAAAAAGTGTTAATAATGTGAAATCTCTGATTGCTCTCTTTTAAAACAAGATGTTACTTCATTCTCTCTCCTCTCCCCTCTTTATGCCCCCTTCTCGCTGGCACCCTCAAGTCTCTCAGCATGTCCAGGGTGACCACTCTATCCTTTCTGCCAAAATGACGTGGTTTGCCAAAGGGATGGAGTCAGCTTCGTTGCCCGGTGTGCTGCTGTGAGTTTTGCCATGGGGAATGAGGCTGTTTGCTGTGCTGCTGCCGTGCCCTCAGCCCTGCTCCTCCCCGGCTCGCAGTGCTGCCGAGCTCCCGAGGGCTGCTCTGCATCTCAGGCCGGTGGATGGGTTTGGTTGGCACATCGAGTCCTTGTGTGCAGCCCAGAGGAAGGCTGGGGCACACCGACCCCGTGGGGGGTGGGTGTTGGGTTGTATGATCTGAGCAGTGATGCTGCAGGTGCTGCTGTGGCGTTGTAGGGAACCTAAACTTGCTGTCCTCGGCCCCAGACCATCCAGCCCTCCTGCTTCTTGCTCTGCGTGCAGTGGATGGAACGAAACGCTGGGGGTTTTATTTCAAGTACCTGGGGGTTTTACAGCAAGTAACACAGATCTTTCTAAAGGGAAGGAACTCAAGTGGGGTATGATGGCAGTGCACCCTCCTCTGGCACTGCTTTTGAAATCAGCTCTGGTATGTGAGGATATTTAAAGACTTTTGTCCCCTGCCACTTAACATAGCAGTGAGGTGAGGCACCTGCAGTCCCCAGTCCTCGAGCTGTGCCTGCCTAATCTCTGCTGGCACGCTCTCGGCTGGTGCTGGATGTGCGTGGCACCTCCCCAGCCCCTGGGCAGCTCCGCAGTCTTGCTCACCGCTCCTTTTGTTAAATGCAGCACTTATTTTCCAGATCTCCATGTCCCGAGGGTCAGGCACCAGTGAAGAGGTTGTTACTGTCCTACAGGAAGTAATTTTATGGAGGTGTGAATTTCTCTGTGGCCAAGAAAGCTTCTTGCCATCCATTAACAGTGGCTGCTGTGACTCCTGCAGTGGAAGGGGTTTGGCCATGCAGCAGCTGTGGGGTTATTTCAATAGAAATGGAAGCGTTTTTTCTTGATTGTGTGAGCATAAATGCAAGAAGAGAAGGTTAAGTGGCCTTTCTGCCTACTGCTCCTTATTTTGGTTTAGACCCCAGTATTTTTTTCACAGATTTTACAGACTTCTGTGCACCTCAAGCAAAAGTGACTGTAAGATGGACACAAACTCCACTCCTCCTACCCTCAGTTGTCTTCCATAGGAAGAAATCTCTTTCTCTTGAGGGGATTTCCCCTTCAAGGTGACTTTAGATAGATACAAATATTCTGGGGGTTTCCCACAGGACAGTATGGTTGTGGTGAGACCTTGCACTCCTCAGTAATGTCTGCAGAGAGTATTATCCATGTGGTAAGCCTTTTGGCCAAAGGCTGGAGAGCTGCTGGTGCTTGCTTGCTGACAGCCCCAGTGGTGGTACAGCAGTGCTGGAGATCTGTACCACAGCAATCAGGCTATTCTAAACAAGAGCAGCTGAAACAAGAGCTAGCTAGAGTATGTCGGAGGGTTGTACTTCTGCTGGCTGGATTTGTATCTTCTGTGTTTGTGCCAGACAAGACTCCACAGCACTGAAAAGTGAGAAGACTGTATTCAACTCTAAGGCTTTGCTTTGAAGTGTGTCTCTGATTTGATATGGTGACAGGAAAAACACTTTCTCTGATTGCAGTTTTGTTTCATAGAAATCACAGAAGATTTCAAAGGTTTTTAAATAGATGGAGGAGATACAAAACAGGTGTTTTGCTCAAGGACTCTCAAAATATTTAAATGGAAATGAATCTCCTATCCATGCCTGCTGAAAGTCTCATGACAGTGACTTTCTTACAGCACTTAAGCCATTACATACACAACTAGTGAGAGTAAGCAGGTCTTGATGATGACAAAGGAAATATTCCAGTCTCAAACCTTTGAATAAAATTAAAGTAATTAGTATGTGACAAATACCAACCAAAAAACACGTGAATCAACAAAAATCCTCCCATTTCCCTGAAGGTCACCATCTCAGGACGTGGGTGAGCACGGACCATGCCAGGTGGAACAGGAAATCTGCAAAGGTTTCAGCTGCTGGGTTTAGGGGCAAGAATGAAAGAATGAGGCAAGATCCTAAGATGACATGGTGTGTGATGTAGGTGAAGTATCAGATTTGAATGAACGACATTCAGGACAATCCAAAATAGATTTGCTTTTGGCACACATCACTGGTTGCTTCCTTCTGCCCAGTCCACATAAAAATGTCAACCAACATTTTCTTTTTGAAGGGTGTGCTTGTTCAAGACAGCAATATTATCTGAGCCAGTAGCCTACTCAAATTGCTAACTGTCAATTTTTCCCATTTGGCTTTTTCAAGAGAGCTGAAAAGCCTTTGTAATTCAGGCTCCATCATCTTTACCTTTCCTGCTGCAACCCAGAGTTTCTTGTGCTCTGGTTGCTGAATTGTGTTTATTTTTCTTAGGTTACAGCAAAGCTTCTTTTAAACTGGAGGTCGGCGTGGCCTGCATTATCTGATTTTGTAACAGGTCATAGAAACAGTTTCTTGCCGTTTGCAATTTCAATCTGTAAGTCTTCGAGCTAGCAATGTTTGTTTTTGTTAGACCTCATGAATGTCAATAAGTGAATGACAAACATTCATCGCCAGTGGAAATGAAATGACTGGCATTTGATACCATGCCTGCTACCTGCCCAGTGGGCTTTGCATTTGGAGCTATTATTTCAAGCTCCTTTGCACTTGCTCCCCAGAGTGTGCAGGCTTTGTATGTTTTAGCAATTTAAGTATTTTGGACGTTAATTCTTCTCACTTGTGAAAACATGCTGTGTGTTGTAGTGTGCAAGAGTTTAACCCTGGCAGAATTCTCCAAATGACACAGCCTAGCCCAAGGACCTTTGGAGAAAATGATCACTTAATGTAGGGATTTCTCTTCTTTTTGCCAATATCTCGAGGGCCACAGGACAGTTTTGTTGTGTCCCATGTCCAGGGGAGCACAGGGAGTGGAGTTGTGCTGCTGCTTGGTATAGGTGAGGCTCTCATTCAGGAGCAGCTCCCTCAGATGCCTCAGGTTGACCCTGGACACGTGCCCACCCTGTGCCTTGGGTCTCCCTGTGTTTACTGGGATGGTGATGACTGCTGGTGGGTGGGGATGGAACATTAGAGGAGGAAGGAAAAGTTGTTTAAAACAGGAAACATCCATTTTGAGGCTGGTGCTGGGCTGCCCCTCTGGGCCATGGGAAGGTCATGTGCACAGACTGACTTTGCACCAGCAGCTCTTCAGCCCTTCAGTGGCTAAACCAAGGGCAGGGTCCCCTTGGTCAGCTCTGCCTCCCGAGCACCAGGCTGGGTCTGTGCACAGGAGTGCTGGGGCTTTGAGAGATGGTTGCCCTTAGTCCTGCCCCGGGCTTAACTTCAGAGAGGATTTCTTTACACACAGAAGCTCTGACGTTCCTGGCAGAGCAAGAGCATTGCACATCTGTTACTGAACTACCTGGCTCTCCCCACTGCCCTCCCTGGGCCTGCCTTCATCCTGCTTAACCTCCATCCTCATCCTCACATGCCCAGATCTGCGCCCATAACCAGTAGAGCAAGATTGCTCCTTTAATGAGGAGGCCGTGTAAGGACTCCCTTAAGCCTTGTGCTTCCCCTGTCATCCTCCTGAGAGGGCATCCCCTGGGCACGAGCAAAGGGATGCCAGCTTGCTGAACAGTTTCACTGGATCCTAACACAAGTGACTAAAAGGTGCTCCTCATCCTTCATGGTCAGAGCTGGGCATTGGTGCTTCCCAGAAACAGCAGGACTCATGTGGGATGAGCAGTCCAAGCAAAGCCTTCACAGCCTCAAGGATCAATGCTGGCTGATAGCAAGGCATTGTGGAAGAGATTTACTTATATTGCTCGTTGGGGTTTCTGCTGTTGTTTTTTAAAGCTGCCACAATAAAAAATGTTCTGAGAATGGAGTGCCTCCACTTTCTAAACAAGCTTACAAATCTTGGGCAGGCTCACAAGCATGCAGGTTCAGATTTCCTGCTCTTTGTGGGTGTGTGTATCAGCTCTGGATTGACAGGACTGTGGCTAAACCCGAGGGCAAATGGATGCAGCTGTGCAGCCTAATGCTTTCCTAAATGCTTTGGGGGTGTGTGGGGAGGGTGTGTCACTTTAAATGTGTTACAAGCCTAATGGAAATTGTATTTGTTAAAATATTTATGCCTTCACTATGGAAAAATGCCTTTATTGTGTGTGGTGTTTTCAGTTTGTGAGTCAGGATCATCATTTTACAAGGTTGCTGAGGAAAGTGCTTTTGCTGAAGAAGGTCTAGCAACGTGAGCCTTGGTGGTGTGTTTGTTTTATTTTATTTCCTTTTCTCCTGAAATTAATCACTTGTTACTTTGCTTTGGTTTGCAGGGTGTTGGTCGGTGCTCCCAAGGCAGACTCTAAATACAGCACCTCTGTTCAGTCCCCAGGAGCAGTGTTTAAATGTCGAGTCCATACCAACCCTGACAGAAGGTGCACTGAACTGGATATGGGACGAGGTGGGTAGTTATGATGCTTTGGGACAGATGGAGGGAACCAAAACAAAATCCAATCCATAGGGGTAGCAATCCTCTTGCCAGCTTCAAATTGGCCCCAGAACACTGAGAGGGAGCCACCAGCTTTTCCTGATGGATTTTGAACAATAGCAGCAGAAGCGTCTCCCTCTCTTCAGCATCACAAAGTAACATCCCCCTGGTGCTGCTGTCCTCCCAGTGGCCTTGCTCCCTCATTCGAGTGAGTAACGGGGTAGAGGTGGATTTTCCCCTGGTTATCTGAGCTGCTGTCATTTCTTCACCTGCTTCAGTGTGACTGCACAGTGTGATGAGTGGTTTGGAGTGCTGCTTCCTGCTCCAGGCAGTGCTGAGGTAGAGGTGCATGGGACGGCCCCAGGTGGCCCATCCTGGTGTCTGGGGTTATTAGTGGTGTGGCGATCTGGGGGTTACCCCAAAATGCAGCAGATCATTCCTTGAGTTTGCCTTTTGTGCTAAAATGCTCTGGGTGAGAGATGTGTCTATGCTATTGCACATGGTCAGGATTGACTTCAGTTTCTCTGCTGTGCCGTCTGAGTGGGGGGAGGAAAATTCCAATTTAAAATCTCATACTGGATAATGATGGTGAAGATTGAAGCCTTTTAATACTTTCATTTTCTTGGGGACATGTTGCTTTCTCTGCCTATAAAGAAGGGCATGTTCGTATAGTTCATCTTTTTATACTTATACTGAGTCAAATAGAATTTCTGTTTACGAAGCTTACATGTGTTTTGGCTAAGTGATTTGTTTTGCTACTGTAATGTAAACGGTCATGGATTTGTGGATGCTGCCTGAGAGGACTAAAAATGTCACCCTTGTTTGTGTGGGGTTTGTTTGTTTGTTTGTTTGTTTGTTTGTTTGTTCGAAGTGCTCCCTTTAGCCTCGTTTTCAAGAGTAATTTTTGCTCTGCTTGCATTCTGGAGGCAATCTGCTGTCTCTCCTGTTGATGTGATCATTGGATGGTTTATTCAAGTAGAGCTGTGGATGTGCTGTAAAACCTGCTGGCTGCAGGGGACAGGGTCTGTCCTCTGCTCCGTGTGTGTGGTGCCTGTTAAGAATGAGAGCATCGTCCCAATTAATGCATTCAAGAACTAATAATCAGGAGGAAAGAAAAGCACCATCAGATGTTTAAGGGGCAGTCTCTTCTCTCGTTGGGGTCCTTTGGTGGGCATTTGGAACTCATGCCTCCTTGCTTTGCTGCCTTTGCTTTCTCTCTGCAGGCAATTCTCGGGGTGTGCTCTGTGGGAAGACCTGCAGAGAAGACAGAGATGATGAATGGATGGGCGTGAGCCTGGCTAGACAGCCGAAGGCTGGTGGAAGTGTGCTGGTAAGTCTGTGCTGCTCTTTGATCTCATTAAAACTGCTGCTGCTGGCTGAGTGCAGTGCTGAGCATGTCAGGATTAATGTGCTTGGCAGTGACTGACAGAGTGCAGAGGAAGAGGCAGCAGATTCTGTAGTGTTCCTTCGAGCGGAAGGCAAAGTGAGCCCCAGCCAGAAGGCATCATTTACAGAGGATTCCAAGCCATCACACCTGACTCACGTCACCCAAGGGCTTCCTCTGAAACCTGCGGGATTATATCTTGGAGCCAAATAAATAGATCTTTGTCTGGGAGGTACCTGCTAGTTTGTTCTCTTTGTAGTTCCCCTGTGTTTAGGTAGGGAATTCATTTTCCTTGAGCACATGTATTGTATGTCAGAACTTACAAGGAAAAATGTAAAATGAGTCTTTGTGGCTGTATTTTTCATTTATTTATATTAATTTCCTGTTGCCAGAGTAACGCTGACAACAATCTAATTCTAGACCCTCCTGTCTGTGAGGAGGAAACTTTCAGTTGGCCCCATCTTTCCACTGGGATAGGGAAGTGCCCTGGTGTGTGGCAGAAACTGTGTAAAAGCTGCCAGTGAGAAAGATCTTGTACAGTGACTCCTGTGCCAAGCACCTGTGCAAGGCAGGAGGATAAAGCTACTTCCCTCAAAGGTATTTTTTTAGTATGTGTGTAGAATCCCTATGGTTACGCCCCAAACCCTTGCACACCTCCCTGTGAGGGAGCCGGTGGGTTTGGTGCATTTCTGTGGCAGTGCTGTGGTATTCCACCCCATCGTCTCTTTTGGGTACAGCTTACCAGTGTTACAGGGGCTGGCTTTACTTCCCTTGGCTGCTTTGGATGTGGTCAGGACTAGAGGAGGAGGGGAGAAGGAAGGGTAGAAATAACATACACTGTAAACATGTACAGCACAGCACAAATGCAGGCATTCATGGTAGTGTGGGCAACTCGTACTTTCAAGGGATAGTTCTGCTGAGGTGTGCTCAGTCCCATGTGACAGCTGAGGAGTGACTTGCACTGAGGATAATGCTACCCCAAAACAGCATCCTCTTCATTGTCCAGTCAGCAGGCTGAACTAGACAAATTCATCCTAATCCATTTTTGGAAGGTAGCTCACACACCTTTTTAGGCAATACTGAAATATTTTTGTCAAAATGATGTCTTAATGGTTTTGTGTATTTTGGTTCAAAGGGAGACAGCTCGCAGCTGATGCTTGGGGGGCATTTCCCCAGAGAGAAGCAGCAAATGAAGGGAATGCTGGGGAGGCAAAAGGCCAGGCAACTCTCAGGGCTGGGGATGGGTGCTGGCTGAGAGGGGGCTACAGGCGTGAGAGACACGGGCAGGCTGTGAGCCTTGGGCTGGGGCTGAGGGGCTGGAATCTGCACACGCAAAGGAAGTTAAACTCGAAATGTAGCTGAAGGACAATACACGGCTAGTGGGGTGCTTATTTCAGGGCAGCTTAAACTGGTGAAATGTCTCCACAAGTGACACTGATTTAAAGCAGCCCTAACCCAGCCTTCTGACAAGACTGGGCTGCCCCTCACCAAGCAGGTCATGGCCACATGCTTGGGGATATTGAAATATATAATTCTCATTGATATTTATAACCAAAGCACTTGCTCTTAAACTGCTAATTATATATCTGTGCACATCTGTGTGGAAACAGCTTGGAATGAATGCTTACAGATTCCTTTTTGGATGGAAATTTCCTGGCTGTTTCAAGTCATTGTTATTCTGTTTTGAGATAACTTTTTACGAAAAGGATTTGTGACTTTCCCACAAGCAGATGGTTTTAAATACACATGCTCTTCTAATTTTAAGGATGAGTATTTCTTTAAAATGTGGCTTTTCTTTGAAGCCCCTTTGTCAAACTGGTGTTCTGAAAAGATGTGTTTGAATGTGCATTCATAGACATATTTGCCAAATCTTTAGTTTTTTAACAAAACTACTAGCTAACATGAGTGAATCTCTTGAGATAGGAGTGTGTGTGCAGTCTATATTGTCAGCCATTAAAGCTCTATTTACTGCATCTCTTCCAGGAATTCCTTTAAGACAGTGTAATATCTTTGTGGTCAATACCCTGGATGGATTTTTTTTCTCTGCATAAGTAAATGTACTCCCCTGTGTGAAATATTGATGCTCTCGAAGTCCTGTGTTAGATTAAATGGTTCCAGAGTTTAACTGTGGATTGTGTAAAGAAATTGTTGCTTTTGCTTTGAAACTGCTTAGTGGCCTAAGTTTTTCTCTTACTATCCTTCCCCAATTGCCTGGCAAGTACCAGCTTCAGTGGAAAGGGGCAGTAGGGAGGATGAGGAGTATGCCAGAGAGCTTTAGCTGCTGTTTGGTAAAACATGGATTGTGTTTGAGCCCATATTGTGCCAGGATATCTTACTAAACCAGAGGTTTGTGTTTGTCTGACAGACTAAATAGAAAAGCATCAGTGAGGATGTGAAGAAATGAAGTAAGATTAAATAAGAAAGCTTCCTGTCCTTGGATGTACTATCAGTCCATCTTTGCATTAATCTCAGGGCTCCAGTAATGCAGCTGAGATTGCTCGGGCTTTCCAGACTGAAACAGTAGGAGCCCTCCTTCTACTTTTGCTGGGAGAGGAACTGGGGGCAGTGCATTATGATTTGGAGATAAAGCACATCCTTCAGTCTTGCTCTTTCTAAATATCTGCCACTTCTGTTGTTGTGTTGCTCTTCCTGTGGGGCAAAGCCCATGGCTTCAACAACATGCAAAAGAGCCAAGTGTCTGCAGTTCTGAAATGGGCTGTTCATTAGAATGCAGATTCAGCCATAAATAGGTAACTCAGCTTGCTCTGCTTGGAACCATTTTGTTTTGCTTCATGCTTCAAAAGTTAGCATCATTTCTCCCCTGTTGCATGGTAGAGCTGAAGCCTGTGCCCTGGCAGCAGCTGCTGAGCACCCAAATGTGCTGATGGTGTCCTTGTTGCACGGGCACCCACCTTGAGCTTGCATCTAAAATAGGGTGCATGGGCTCGCTGTCAGTGCTTTGTAATCACCTTAGGAAAAAAAAACACAAAAAACCCACAGAAAAGCTTGCTCCACAGCATCAAATTCGGGTGACTCCTCTCTGTTCCAAACACATCTTCAGACATGTGTTGTCAAAGAGGGAGGGATCTCTCCACCTTTGGTAGCACATCACCTTGCCTCAGCAGCATTGGAAAATGCAGCAACAGTGTACTGTAGTCAGCTCTAAATGCTTTTGGGAAGACAAGAACACCAAAAGCAGCTGTGAACAAGCTTTGTCATGGCAGGGAGACAAATGGGCTGGCTGCCTGGCTGCAGGGAAGTGAGTTTTGAGGATGAAGAGGAGCTGCTGAACTCCTGTCCATTGGGGAGTGTCAGATTCTGTAGCTGTGGCTCGGTGGAGTCTGGTGAAGCCCTGACTCAGATAACCGAGGTGCAGCTCAGCCCTCGGAGTTCCACAGACTCAGGCAGTCAGTGGTAAACTATAGTGTGCCTGAGCACACATCATGATGGAGGCACAGAAGAGTGATCATTGAGAGAAAGACAACTCAAACAAAATCCAAGTCCTAAGCGATTAGGTATGTGTGCCCAGAAGTGCTAGACTGAGCCCATAGCTTCCAGTTGATTTTGAACAGGCTTCTTATCCAGCAGCAGCTTTTCCTCTCCTTATATTGTTCTGTCTTTTGTGGCCTCTGTACCTCACTCCTGAGCAAAGCCACCTGCTTGTGAGGAAATGCTCCTGCTCTCCCTGACTCTGTCATTGTGTTCCTGTGGGACAGATTAGTAGGTTAATTTATGAGAGTCCCTTGCAGTTTCCGAGATATAAAATGTTAAGGAATTTATGGTACCACAATCCTTTGTTTCCATAATTAAAAAAACAAATACTCTTGGTCTATTTCTTTTCAAGTTTATATTTAGAGTTGGGATTGACTTGACTGTCACTTTAATGGTATGTGTCTTTATAGCACTGCCTTTGAAAGGGCAGAGCATGTGCATGTCTGTGCTCACAGCACAGATCCATCAGGAGAAACACTATTTCATGGTTTTGCTGAAAACAAGCATTTCATTTGCTGTTTTGGTTGTTTTCTTGCTGTTGAATGCTGTGTGATGGTGCGTGGGGATTGAAATCCCAGCTGAGCCCCCTCGAAGCCCATAAGGGAGTCTCCAAAGCTGCTCTTTGCAGTCCTTGCCATGTGCCTTTGGCTGTGGAGCAGGGTGCCCCCAGGAGCATCCCCTGCATCTCGGCTGGCAGCCTGCCCCACGGCGTGGTGGGGAGCACTCCACGGCTGTCCCCCTGGGGCAGCCACCTTCAGGAGGGACAGGTTTCTTCCTGAGCACTGGAAGATAGGAAAGCAGTAAATATCAAACTGCAAAAGCAGCCCTGCTAACAGCAGAGCAGGCTTTTGCACAGCTGATGTTGCTCAGTGAGAGTAGTATTACCTGTTTATGTCTCTTTGGAGGTTTGGGGCCTCTGTTGATGGCTGGATTTGAGCTGCCTAGTAGCTGATACACTTCCCGTGTCCTTTACTGGAGAGATGACACAACTGTGCCTGCTTTATGGATGGATATAGTTTCTAACAATGCTGAGATGCTCCCACAGGCAGCTCTGAGGTGCCGAGGCAGGAAAGTGGGGTAGCACCCAGGGGGAGAAGACTGAAGGTGTCTCATCATGGGTCAATGTGGGGTTTGGGAAGGGGGCTGACGCAAAGCTTCAGGGAAAAGGTGAAAACATGTGGCGGAGAAGATTTGTAGCATAGAGACTGCTCTGTTTGCATGGGGCCAAGCCTTAAATTATGTAAATTGACCCCTCTACCCTGACTTCAGTGTAGACTCATACCAGCTGGGGCTGCAGCCCGGCGTGTGCTCCAATTCATGTGCTGTTTCACATTTCCTTTCCTTTTATTCCAAGTAAACCCTGAGCGTGAGGCAGCTTGTGGTTTGTCTGGCAGCAGTGCAGTATGAACTTGTGGAGCGAGGGGGTTCTGGGGAGGTGTGAACCAGGCTCTACAGTGCCTGCCTGTGTGCCTGTGCAGCTGGTTGTGCCGAGCCAGTGCCTTGTTCATGATGATCTTACTCTTCACTGTGAGGAGAAAGGCACTCTGACCTCTGCTACTCATCTGCACCTTGGCTCATGTTGCCACTCTTGTTGCTTTAAAATCTTTGACATTTTCACTTAAACTCATTACCAGTAAGCAAGACTCAGAACATCTGTCACCAGGAACAGAGCTGCCTTTCCTCATGGAAACAAGCCTTTGACTGACACATGCATTCTCTGGTGGATAACTTTCTAATATGGTCTTAGTAACTGAAGTATTTCAATGTCTTTATTCCCATTTTTTTCCTTTTCCTGGCTTGGCTGTATTCTGTCAGTGCATCTTTAGGTAGAAAAGCTTTGCTGTGTGTGAGGGTTCAAGTGCAGTAAGAGATCTTGAAATCCCCAGCATGGGCTCTGTCTTGCTCTGAGATCTTTTGTTTTCGTACTCATGCACATGAGAAGGCTGAGATCTGAGCTGCCAGGTCAGACCGTGTCCTGAGCTGCCAGGTCAGACTGTCCTGAGCTGCAGAGGGTGACAGTGAGAGGATGCTTAATCTGGAAAGAGTGGAATGTTAGGAGGGCACAGTGGGGTTGTCGGGCAAAAGTGATGCTGAGTGGTGCTGTTGGTGTGTGCTGTGCCCTGGTGAGAGGGCTCTCCTGTGACTCTGGGCTAACCACCCCTGTGGTGTGATCTGTTCAGGCGTGTGCACACCGCTGGAAAAACATCTACTATGAGACAGAGTACATCTTGCCCCACGGCTTCTGCAACATCATTCCCCCCAACCTGCAGGCCAACGGGAGGAAGCTCTTGCCCTGCTACGAAGGTAAGGATTGTGAGGCTTGCCTTCCTTGCTACACTACTACAATAACTCATTACTACTGATATTTTTCTTTTTCTCTTTTCTTTGTTTTTGGTGACATGACTGCCCAGTGGCAAAGCTCTGGGATGGCAGTTGGGTTTTGGATGGAGCTGGGAGAGCAGCACAATGTCTGAACAGTCCTGTGACTGGTAAAGTGCATGGTTGCACTTTACTGGAGGAATAAGGAGTTTCTGGACTGTGTTTTTGAGGCACCCCTCTCCTAATGTAAATAATGAGAAGATATTGATCTAAGCTTGGCCTCTTATGCTTCACTGTGGCACAGAGTTAAACTTCTGAATTATGTTGCAGTCATGAACCAATTTGCCTATCATATGGAAACACTTGAATTTCTGCATTGTGGTTTATCAGAGGATTGGGGGGCGGGGCAGGGGCAGGGCTCGCTTTGGGATGCTCGTACAGCAGTTTGTACTAAATCACTGCCATGTTTTGGGTGCTGTAAGCCTGCAAAGGTCTGGGTGTGAGACAGAGGCAGAGGGAGGGCTCCAGCTCTGAGCCATGGTTGGTTCTGCTCCAAATTCCATGTGCCAGCATTATAATTTCCCCCTCTCTGGTGCATGTGAGACTCTTGTGTCATGTTTCCATTCTTAAAGATTTCAGAAGACAGCGTCTCCTTGGCCAAGAGCAGATAACTAAACTAGAGGCACAAGTGTATTGTTAGGTAGAAGATAGGGTACCTCCTAAGATTTCTTGGCCCTGAGAGAAACATTTTTGGGAAAGCACCCTCTTGCTTTCTACTTTCTGTCCTGGGCATCATCTTCCACTCCTTGACTGTAGGAGCCTGAGGAAGTGTGGGTGTTTGGAGAGCAAGATACTCTTGTTGTGGGCAAGAACTCTGATTTTATTTAATTATTTATCCATTTTTCCTCCTGTCCAAAGCTGGCAGCTGCCAGCAGCAGGCTTGCTGCTGACATTAATACGTGGGGGAGGGATAAGGCAGTGATGTCCTGGATAGTTCCTCTGCTGCTGGTGAGTGGCTGTGTCCCAGCTGGGTGGCCTGTGGAGCCAGCTCTCTGAAAGAACTCTCTCCTCTTCATGCCCACCCTTTCTTCTGAGGTGGCTCCTCACCTCTCTCTGGGCTTTGCCTTGGGTTCTGACATCCTGAACCCACACACCCTCTGGAGATGGCATGCACTTGTGCACTGAGCATTTCCCACCCCTGAAATGGTCATTATTTGATGCTGTGAGAAGTTCTGAGGGTCTTGCCCCAGCCTTGCCAGCTGCTGTGCAGCAGAGTACAAATGAGCTTTGTAAGCCTTCCTGTTGTGAGCACCTTCCTGCCGTGTTTGTGCTTCCCTGTGTCCCTGCCCTCCTTGTTTCTGCCAGCAAAATCAGGATAAGGCCTCCCGTGGAGGTCATACACTGCAAATCATTCAGTGTGAACTCTTTGGTCCCTGTGCACGCACAGGGAGGCTGCTGGGGCTCCCCCTGAGCCCAGGTCAGTGCTCCTGCTCTGCCTTAGCAGGGGCTCTCCTGGAGCCCTGGCAGGGAGGTGGTTTCTGGAAGAGGCGAACCACTTGTGTTTATCTGTGTGTCATGTCTTTGGAGTAAAATTGCTGTTAATCTGACAGGATATTTGCCAGGAATTGCTAGAAAATAGAAATGTGTGGGCCTAGTACACGCCGAGCAGCCAGTGGAAAGTTGGCAGGGTTGGTGCAGTGAGAGGCTGGCTTCGTTTCACTACGTGCTACAGTGAAAATTGAAAGTTTGGGAGTGATTTCCACATGCCTCCCTCACCCCATCAGACATGCAATCACAGTGTCACGAGGGGTGGCTGCATTTGTTTACTCCCGAATCTTTGCATTTCAATAAGACAAGCTCAAAGAGAGATAGCCATGGTGTGGCACTCAGAAGAGAGTTCATTGTTTATGGTTTGTTGTGAAATAAGTTCGCAGTTACCCTTGTAACCTTTTTCCTTCTCTCCCTGGGAGGAGCAGGAGGACTTTCCTCCACTGACAGCAATGAACAGCTCCTGCAGGGAGAGCCTCTGCCCCACTGCTGGGAGG
>JAWWMO010000083.1:49081221-49195212 GCA_035047845.1 Dendrocincla fuliginosa | reverse complement strand
AGGAGCAGGAGGACTTTCCTCCACTGACAGCAATGAACAGCTCCTGCAGGGAGAGCCTCTGCCCCACTGCTGGGAGGCTGCAGCGCCTGGCTGTGAGCCCTGAGCACCTTTGCTGGAGGAGCTGCCCAGGCTGTCCATCCCTGTGTGGAGGGGTGTGGGCAGCACCCTGTGAGCTCCCAGCAGAGGAGCCTGACCTGGCACGGCGGGCAGGCCAGCCGGGGGCACCTCAGCCTCCAGCCGAGGAGGAAATGGAAAGTTCCTGACTAGATGGTAGTGGTGCAACAGCATAGTAGTCTCCATCCATCTTACTCTTGTCTGGCTTCCCTGAAAGGGCTGACAGAAGTCTGGAAGCGATGGAGGGGAAAAATGAGATCAACAGCAAGCCTAATACTTAACAGCAATACTTAAATGCAATCTCTCTGAGTAGGAACTAATCAGGTTTAGATGAGCTGGATGTCCTTTGTGGTGTAGCTGACGTATGGAGTCATAGTTTTCCAGGCAATGGAAATTTGAATTTTTCCCTTAGTTTTAATGGCTCTCCAAAAAAGGAAGCTGCCGTTTCATTCCCCCAGTGCATTCTGCTTGCAAAGAAGGGTGACCGTGTGTGCTGAGAGAGGCAGTCTAGCTGATGGGGAGGGCTGCAGTGGTTTCCTCCTCCTCTGTGGTAAGAGTTGGTGGCAGCACTGGGGAAGCCTGATGGTCTCTTCGGTTAGTAAATAAGGGGAACAGCACAAGCTCACATGCCTTGCCTCCAAAGGGACAAGTTTTCCCACAGGGTCCAAACCACTTTTGGTTTTCTGGGAACCATCCCTGCTTTGTGGTGGAAACTCAGCATTACAGTGCTAGGTCAGACTGGTTACTACTGTTTCTTCCTAGAGTAGAGAAACATTAAGACAGGAGTGAAAAAGCTTTCAGTGCAAATGACAGCTTACATCTGTGAAGAGGGTAGATACAGGATTTGAATGCACTCTGGAGCTCAACCTACTTTATGGCAGTGAAGTTTATTTAGAGACTCGCAGAGAAGTTTCTTCAGAGAAGAAGTTGAGGGGACTTCAGGATCGTCACACATCAAAGCTTATTCCTTTTATTTGTGCATTTTTTTATCCAATTTCTCCTTCCTCAGCCTCACTTCTCGTGTAACTTGAGATCACCTTGGCTACAAACCACTACCATCTTCTCTTTTTTGCTTTTTGTATTATTCATGGCACATCTTCCAAGTTGCAGAGGCAGCAGCCTCCTCCAGACGGGGCCTCATGTCGCTGCTCTGCTATCAGCTCTTCAGCAGCTCAGTTGCAGTCTCTGTAATCAGGGGGGCACAGCAGTTTGCAGGCAGGCAAGAAAGAACTATAAGGAAGTGTAGAAACAACAAATCTGTCCATGACAGCAGTTATTGCCTGGGGCTACGTGGGAACTGATGAATCTAAACCTCGTGCAAGGGTTGCTGTCGGGCTGTGCCAAAGCTCTGAGCTGGTACAGTGACTGCACCCTCTCCATGCACTTGGTTGCTGCACTTCAGGGGTTGATGGGCTGAGGGCTGTGTCCTGGGGGTGACAGGTGCCACTACTGTGCACTGAAAGGGAGGGGAGGTAGAAGCAATCTTGGTTTTCATTCCTTTTGGCTTATCCATTGCTTGTGAGAGGCAGACTGGCTCTCAGGGGGAGACCAAAGTCTGTGATGCTGAGCTGTGCCCGTCCAGGATGGGTGCTGCTCTTGGCTGTGCTGGTGGGTGTGCCAGTGCCCGTGGGAGTGAGCTGGGCTGACAAGGAGGGGTGCTTTTGTGCTCAAAGGGCTAAGCTGGAGTCCAGGAGCCCAGTGTCTGTCCATACAGGGCTGCTGGCTCCTTGGGGACGACTGCATCTGTCTTGATCCCCCCCAAAATGTGGTCCTCATCTCTGCTCTCTGTCAGCTGATCTTTAAATTCTCAGCAGCCTCAGCGTCTGAGATGTTTGGGAGTCTGTGCTTCCATTTCCATTTGTAAAAGGTCACTGTCATTGGCAGTGAATACTGAAGCAAAGAAGGCCTGAGTAATGGAAGAAAGCAAATGTCACCCCAGTCTTCAAAACAGGCAGCCAAGAAGGCATTGAGTATTTCAGCCTTCTCTGCAGACTCTGCTCAAGGGTCCCTATTCCACTCAACAGTGGGCCCACACTTTCTGTAGGAACCCTTTTGTTGTTGATGTGTTTGAAGAAGTCTTTCTTGTTATCCTTGACATTCTTCACCAGATTTAATTCCCAAATGGGCCTTGGCCTTCCTCATTGCATCTGTGTGTTCCATGCTATGTGAGGGTGGGAATCCTGCTAGAGCAAAGGCAGGGCCTTTAGGACATGCACAGAATCATTTTTTCAGAAAATCCTAGAGGGACAAAGCTCCTTTCCTCAGCTTTCTGAGCGAAACAATGTGCACATCAATATAAAACACAGTTTTTTCCCCAGGCAAGGACTGCCTGGCTCTGTGAGAGACTTCATGTGGAGAGCTAACAATTCAGAGCCTCAGCAGTTTTTGAATGGCTCTGGGCAAATATGGGCGTCACTTCTCCGTGGAATTGTTGTCGTGCATTCCCACTAGGAAACCCCACTGTGTTCCTGGCCTTCCTGGTGTGCTGGGACACACATCTGCTTTGGCAGGACCCTGCCTTGGCCAGGGGCATTAGGCACTTGGACTGTAATTTGTGCATCAAGACTCTGTTCTGCATGGTCTGAACTGAACCTCGCCTGTGCAACTGGAATGACCTCAGCAAGTTTCTGAAAATCCAAACATATTTATTCTATTAGGAAGAGACTATATGCAATATAAAAGGGAGAATGGGGGGTGTATATGTCTACATACAGTGCTTTGAAAAAATTCTTTAAGGATGTAGCAGTTTTTAGAATTAATTCCTTTTCCTTTTATCTTCAGTAAGATAAAATTCAACTCAAAAGAACTTGCTTTGTTCCAAAGTGGCAATTTACTTATTGATTTCATTAAAATTTTTATCATTTAGCAATGAGTTAATGGGGCTTAAAATAAAAAATATAAAAGTTTCACAATTACCAGGTTATATGGCAATGTAGTTTTTTGAGCCTGAATTACTGTAATATACAGAAAGTGGTGATAATATGGTGCATATTGGAAAATAATGTTCTGGAAAAAAACTGCAAAGGTTCTGATCCAGCTCTAAGTTTCAAATGTTCCTAAGCTGAAAATGTTTGAATTGAGGCAGGGTGAAAAGTGATTTTTCCTTTTTTCCTCTTTTTGCCTCCTTCTTGCCCTGAATTTAATGTATTTCTAAAAGTTATTTTTCCTCAGGTTTGACAGGGCAAACAATTGCTACATAAACTACAGGAACAAAAACTACAGGATGCTGGTTGGGTTCCCTGTGGACTGGGAGCTTTGAGCAAGTGGCCATGCACAGCAGCAGATCCAGCAGTGAGACTTGTCTGATGGTGTAGAAACACAGTGCCCTTTCCTCCCTCGCTGTCTCCTTCCTGGGGCTGCTGTCCAGAAGCACCCTCCACCAGAGGTGTTTCCTGGGGCTTTGGTGTCTCACTGTGGGGGAAGATCACTGTGTTTCTCTGATGTAGTAATGGGTAAAACCTCCTAGTACAAGGTCAGTGGCACACCGATGTGTGTCATGTTTGGCTCCCCCCTCTCCAGCAGTGCTGTTCTCTCTGCCACAGGTGGAAGCCTCTTCTGATGCACCTTTCCTGGGGTGGTGCCCTGCTGTTGCCATGCTGCTGTGAAGCTGCTTGTTAAGGGTGTCCCTGGGCAGCACTGTGGCTGTCCCCACAGCCAGCCCCTTGCCCTACCCCGGGCTGGGGGGCTGTGCTGCATGGGGCACATTTGGGCAGATCCACTGATGACACCCAGCAGCCCTGCAAGCTGGTGTCTCTGCAGGCTGTGTGTTAGTGCTGTAGGTGGCTCAGGTGGAGAGTGTGTGCTGTGCCAGGCATGACCACAGTTGGTTTTCTTCCCTTCTCCCCTCCAGAGTACAAGAAGAAATACGGGGAGGAGCATGGTTCGTGCCAGGCAGGGATCGCAGGCTTCTTCACTGAGGTGAGCAGGGGCACACGTGTGGAAGGGTTGGGGCTGGTGAGCAGCTCTCCTGCTGCATGTCCTGGGGGGACATCCCTGGGCATGGCCTGGACAGTGGGCTGAGTGCTGAGCGTTGTCCCTTCCTGCCACCAAACACCCTCCTGCCTTGTCTGGCTTCCCAGGCATCTGCGTCTTGCACAGTGCCTGCCCAGTGTTCATACATATGTGTGTGTCTCTTCAGGTCTGTGGACAAGAAGGAATGAGTTGACTCTGGGAAATGTCCTCAGGGAATATTCTTATTGTGTACATCCCAAAACTGGCATAGAGCTATTTCTGTGTCTGTCTTTAACTCTTTCCTGTAAGTGATGATGTACAACAGTCCTCCCTGAATCATTTTGTTCATGTACATGTGGATAAATATAATGCACATGCATATACATACATACAGAAGATAAAGCACTTTCTTTCAGTTTTACTACACTTCCTTGTAGCAAAATGATGGGGACAAAACAGCATGGTCAAATATATGCTCCAGAGCTGTTCTAAATACTCATCCATATTCTTTCCTGGACAGAAGTCTATCAGCCATGTTTTAGTTATGTCAGGGATGAATTTGTTCCCTTATGTATGCATGATTCTTTTGTTAATGTTTCAGGGTTGTGGTATTTTGTCTTTTCTTTTTCTTTTTTAAGAACCTATACTCCCTCCTAATTATATATGCAGTGATTTGCAGACTATGTTGTTGCAGCTGATACAAAGAGAATAAAGGTCTTGTCTCTCAGAAATCTCCTTCTGCCATGTCAGTGCACTGGGATGGCAGGCAATGTTGCCACAGGGGCACTATCTGCTAACTGGATGTTCAGCTCACAGCAGCTGTTTCCTGGCTCCTCTGCTCCCTCCATCCTGTTTCTGTTCCTGTGCTTAAATCTTCCTCTGCTAACCTAGTTCAAAAGATATCTTTGAACTTTTATTGCTTCAGCCTGATGGCAGCAGGAAATGCAGATAAATGGCTTTTTGGGTCAAACAGGCAATGCCTTGCCATATATTCAGGGCTGTGGATGGTAGTTGTTCCTGTCAGTAAATGATCCCTTGACCTCACGGGCATGGCCCCTTACAGGGAAAAAGCTGTTTCTAAGCACGTCCTGCTCTTTAGTTGAGTTTGCAGTCGTGTCCCTGTAATCTTATTAGGAGAATGCCTTGTTTAGCATCTCCCCCCCAGCTAGAACTGGTCACCTGAAGGGGACCTGGATGTGGTAGCATTTTCCTGCAGGAAGGAGTCCACCCATGGCCTTATGTTGAATGGAGATGTGAGGCAAAGCAGCTGCCCACATGTCTTTGGGGGGGTTGGAGAACTTACCTGGGCTTAATGCTCCTCAGGCTTAATTTGATTGCTTGTTGGGGCTATTTAAAAACACATGCAGAAGTCAGGTTTCCCTGCAAGGATGCTGATGCTTTGGGACAACATTTGCTGAATCTCTCTTGTGTGCAAATACACCTTGGATTTTGACTCAACAACGTTATCCGTGAACATCTACCTTTGAATGCAGGAATGCTGGAAACTTTGATTTCTACAGTCCTTTAAAACAATAAATCATGTTGGGCTTGTCTGTAATGAACCCAAGCCATTTTATGATTCTCTGATGATTCTATAGCCAGGTTGTCTCTTGAAGACCAGAGCCTGTCTGATGATGGAACAAGGCAAAATGTTCCAACTATGACATAAGGCATGCCCTGCTTGTTGAGTGCATGGCACCTCTTTAGCTTCTGAGCTGTAAAGTCAAAATCCTTTGTGCTGTTTCCATCATAATTGGTTGGCATAGCATGTCAGCCAGCATCTGTAGCTGAGCAGTGGGTCTGGCTTGGCTGGAGTGACTCTGTGTCTTCTGAAGGATGATTGGGAAAGGCAGCAGGTGAAGAGATTTAAGGGAGCGCTGTGTTAGCAGGGATAAGTTTGATGATCAATAAGGCTGAGGAAGGTCTTCTATTGCAGCAGAACAGCTGAGCAGAAGTGGACCATAAAAGGGCAGTGTGTGTCTAGCGTGTATGCAGTGACCCCCTCCATGTTTGGGAAGAAGGAAGGATGCTCTACATGCACACAGAAGGAAGATTGTTGTAGATGGACTTTTAATTGATGTTTTAAGTAAATATGCTGTCCCTTCTTCACTAATGTGTAAAGCACAAATTTCTGCTCAGTTTTCATTGTTATTTTTTCTTCCCATCCTTTCCTCCACACCCTTCCATTTCTCTTGCTGTAGGAGCTGGTCATCATGGGGGCACCGGGGTCGTATTATTGGACAGGAACTGTCAAAGTGCTGAATCTCACTGACAACACATACTACAAGCTGAATGATGATGCTGTGATAGCCAGGCGGTACACATACCTTGGTAAGCAGCTTCCTGGGGCTCACTGTGAGCAGAAAATAGTCCAACAACCTATTTCAAGGCTTTGATGCTATAAAGTTGATACAGATTTTTTTATGGTCATGTAGAGTGTTTTTATGAAAAGCATGAAAATAAGAACAGCTGAATTAAAGTGTTACTTGTCTGGAAAGAAGTACGAGCAAAGAAGCCTATGGAGTATTCTATTTTTCTTTCCTTGTTTTAGAAAAACCCAACTATGCTGTAATTTTTTGGCTAATAGAGAAAAGGCTTTTCAGCTCAACAGCACATGGGATTGTAGTAGGCCTCTTAATATTCCTGCCTTTGCCTTGTGACAGGCAAATTATTTGTCATTAGTTAAACTGCACCTCTGCTTACATGTATCTTTCAAATGGATACAAGTACTAATTGCAGAACGTGTATTGCAGATGCAAATTTATTTCTACAAAAAGACCACTGTCTAAATGTGTCATTGCCAACAAAAGGAAGTTGTGAAAGCTTTGGCTATAGGTACATCCTTGACTCAGTGGGTTTTACTTGCTCTAAACACAGCGCCCCTAAAATACTTAATTTAAAGGCTTTTACCTAATCTGCAGTGCCTAAGACTGGTGAGACTTAGAAGGCATTTCAAACAGTGATACTGTTTACAAACAGTTTGATACTGTTTGACTTAAGTCTGGCACTGACCTCTCATTTTCCCCTTAAACATTAGTCTTTAAAAAAACACCACTTGGAAGGTACTGCTGATGAAGAGTGTATGTTTACCTATTTGCTGACATAAATAGGTTTTGCCACTGATGGACTTGAATTATAGGGCTTACAGTGTAGACAAGAACCTCATAATTTACAGCAGAGGGGCAAGACAGACACAAGATAGCCCTGGAAGGAAAGCTACTCTACTAATCCTTATATATTATGTTATTATATATTATTTTCACATACCAAAGAAAGCTGAATCTTTGATCTTCTTTCAAATACATTCTTTTTTCTTTGATCTATCCTCCGATATTGCTTCTTGCCTAGACAAATACCTTTTAAAGCCATTACCTTCTGTGGCCTCGTTGCCTACTGTCCGCTGCTCTCCCCCCAGTCCCAAAGGACCATGATTTTCCAAGCCATGCTGAGCAGTGATTTTAGCCAAAGGAGGACACTTCTCTCTGGTCCTGGTGGGACTGTTGCTCTTTGACATGATACTTTCCCTGCAGGGATGTGGTCTCTTCTCTGTGTGTGCTTGTTTCCCTTTTACTGCTTCCCTCCCTTGACTCACACATGGCAAGCTGGTCCCACCACCAGCTCTGCGTGTCCCTTGCTCATCTCCACACACACAGCTTTCTTCTCTCAGCTTTTGCAAGAGTACTGGAGGGTGTCCTCTCTCTTTCTGTCCCCATGAGCTTTTGGGCAAAGTATTGGTACATCCTGAGCAGAACAGCTGTAGAGCAGTAACTGTGTGCAGCCCCGAGCAGTGAAGCGCTGTGAGTGTGATCCAGCCAGCTGTCCTGTTTCTCAGGCTCTTTCCTTTCATGGTTATTCCTTTATTTCCTCTCCCTCTCAGGATATGCAGTGACAGCAGGCCATTTCTCTCAGCCGACTGCCACTGACATTGTAGGAGGAGCTCCCCAGGATGGAGGCATCGGAAAGGTGCGTCTCTTTGTCCAACAATAACGTGGTCAGATGCAACGGGGCAAAATATATAACACTGATGCAATCCCAACGTGTATGAGAAGCCAAGAATTTCTTGTCTATGTGGTAGTTTTGAAGCACTGAGCACGGGAAAGGTGAGGTAGTTTGAAGCCATCACATTTTCTCCACCCCTCCCTCCTGGTGCCTTGAATCCCTCATCCCTCTCTGCTCGCATTCCCACCCAATCCTTACAGTATCCATTTCAATGAGACAAGCACAACATTTCTTTCATGGTGCTTTGGTTTAGGGTTTGTGACATTTATTTATCCTTTGAAGCTTTCCTAGAATTGAAAAAACTTCTAAAAGAGAGTTTGTCTTCTGCTTGTTTTCTTCATATATTTGACTAAATCAATATTTACTTCAAGGTAACATCCAATAGCATGAAACACTTCTTATTAGGTGATTTGATGTAATTTTTAAAACTTCATAATAAATTGATGTTTAGTGGATTAGAATCTAGTTTTGCCAGCTCTACTTAGGAATCTTAATGATAGTCTCTTAAGAAGGAAAGAAGCCAAAAGCGTTTTCCTGTGGGCGTGTATGTGTTCAGTGTCCCAAAGATGTAAGCAAGTTCAGGGCTAGGTGGAAGTGGCTGGCTAGTTAGGCACACCTGGTGTTCCCAGCTGCTGGGGGGGAAACTGGGGGAGAGTGAGCACTGCAACCCCTTAAACTCTTCTAAACCAAAGGTGGAAGACTGGGAGTGAGGAGAGGGAGGGAAGGGCTGTAAAGGATCTGCCTTTGCCCCTCTTTATTTAAAATCCAATCCTTTTAGGACCTGCTGCCACCATTTGCTTGAGCAGAGATGTCCTGCAGCCCCTTCCATCTTCCTCCCTCTGGCTCTTCTGCTCTTTAGTCACATGAGTTGTAGCTGAATTGTAACAAGGAGTAGGAGATCTTCAGTACCAGGAACAATATTCTGTTTAGGCAGATTATTTTTGGTAGGAACCATGTCCCTTGGGGTAGCAGTGTGAGTGGGGAAAATGGGGAAAAGTAGAGGCTGAATTTGGTACATATACCTGATCTGGCATAGCTAGGACATACAGGATGAGGGAGCAGTGCAGTTGCTGCTGAGAGGACGTGCATGAGAAAGGCATAGTTTTCTTATCCCAGGTATTCTCTTATGGCTGCTGCAGTGCACCTTCCTTCTAATCTGTTTTCTCTGTGGAAAGAATTTCATTTGTGTACAGCCAGGGGGAAAAACCCCAGCTGCTAACACGAGATCCACGAGAAAGCAGCTGGCCCTGGAGTTTAAAGACCACTGCTCTGACTGCAAAAGCTCCCATCATTCTCCCTTGCCACGGGATGTGGGCAGCAGTAACACAGGGCAAAGTGGTGGCAAGTGGTGCTGAGTCCAGTGAGCACATTACAGTGAGCAGTCCTGCTGTGCTTGCCACACCCTCTGAAAAGCTAAGCCTTTCCACTTCCCTGATAGAAAGTGATCAGCGTCGTCACACTTTTTCACTGAAGATAGAGCCAGGATTCTTGGTGAGACTGAGTCATTTCTCCAAAGTCACCAAGAGCATTACTATTAAGACTGGGTTTGGAGTTGTGACAGTTGGCAAGGTGCTGTCACTGCTAAACGTGTCATGCAAATGCTAGGAGTCCTTAATATATACAGTGACTGCCCAGCAAATCTTTGCTGTGTTGGCTGGAAACACCTTTGAACTCTGTCTCACCACCTTGTAGTCACTCACCACATGTTCAACTATGAAGGGAATCCCTTTCTACAAATGTTCGTGCAAGGTCTGTTCTTGAACTTGTATTAACACTTTTATCCCCAAGGATTCCTGATTGAACAGTTTCTCCTGTGGAAACGAGCACTGAGTAGGCTGTTTGAGCAGTTTTTTGATTTACAGGTTGTTTCAGACAGAAACAGTGGAAATGCTTTGGGTGGTCTGATCGGATTTCTATTCTGACCTTTTCTAAAGCATCATGAAGTTTGCAGGGCAGCCCATGCAGGCACAGGGCCCAGATAAGGGAAGGGGAGCAGGATTGTGCCTTCTCAGTGTTTTACCCTGCTCATTTCCAGACAGTCTCCAGTGCCACTTGTTTGAGAGTTAGAAAGTTGTTTTGCTAGGTGCTTTTAAATGCATACATGTGCACAAACACACATGCATATGACAAAAGTAGACAATAAGATACTATTCAAGCATTTGTTATGTTTAAGAAGCCTGTGATTCATCAGGAAAATGGGGAGCTCTCTTTCATCTCTTAAAAGAACAGTAAAGTGGTCGTGAAGTTGGATCTTGGCAATAGCCATGATCATGGCTTAGATACTATTTAGAAAGCACCAGTGCTGTGCCATTATATGATTCATAGTTAGTATTGGTTAATGTTTTTCTTTTTTCACCTTTCAGGTTTATATTTTTAGAACAGACAGACGATCAGGCTCTCTAATAAAGATTTTTCAGGCTTCAGGAAAAAAGGTGAGCATTTCTATATGTGTGTTTTCTATTAAGAAAGGGGGGAAGTAGTGGCAGAGTCACCTCAGAGCACCATTTTCATTCCACTTCTTCATAAGTTGTCAAGCAAATCCTGTTCTTATTATCCCAGAAGAGCTAAAGTTATTTACCAAATCAGCTGCATGCCCTTTCTCCAGTGGCAGTCATGACTGCAGTGTCTGCTCCATGCCCACGTGACTGAATTAGGAGATCTTGCTGGAAAGTGCAGTAATGGTTCTCTTTAGTCTTATGTGACTGTGAGACAGGGGGCATGGGGCACCAGAGGAGCGTGGATGCAGAGACTTCCTCTTGGTCGTTACGGGGAGATGTGGGTAACTTGGAGTTCAGCTTAATACACGAAGCCCCAGCCTCTTCTGTGTCCTGCTGTGACAGGAGGTTGTTCTGTTTTGTGGAGGAGCAGTTTCATTGTCTCGACAGATGATGATGGTTTCCCCCTTCCCACCATGAATCAGTCCTACATTCAGCTCCTAGGACAGCAGAGTTGCCCTCCCTCGCTCTCTATGAAATGCAGTGAATGCTCATGAGGTCCAGCTCTCCCCGTGTGCTGTGGTGTTTGAGTGCGGAACAGCTGGTGTTCCTCCTCTGGGTGGTTGCTGGGGCTGTGTTGCAGGGGAAGCAAAGTGGGCAGCATAGTATAGGGATAGGTAACAACAAAAAGCTGTCTTATTTGGGAATTACTCACTGAGGAAATGATACCCCTTATCTGGGGTTGCCTGTGTTCTTCTGGAAGGAGGGAAAATACAGAAGGAAGAGGTTCCTGGTGGCTTCTGGCTATAGGAAGACCTGCCACCCTCAGAAGGATCCATGGTGTTTGACTGTATCCTCAAGTTTGGAGTGATATCATACTTTGTTGTTTTGGTTTGGTTTTACCCCAGAAAGACACACTTGCAGTCTTTAAAAACTTACCTGAAATAGGGGAAAACTGCAAGGATGTGTATGTGGGTGGTGTGACTTGTATTTTAGGGCCATTCCAAATTTTACTTTACTGCACTAGCAGAATTTACAGCCATCTTGAAAGGAAAAGACCTCCCAGTTCATCCAGGGCATCTGCTGTGTTTGATTGCTTCCTCTTAATTTCTTTCCCTGCTGAGTTTCAAATGTCCCTAAGGATGTGCTTCTGGCTGTTCCTCAGCCTAATAATAAATAGAGCTATCAGGAAGTTTCAAGTTGTCAGCCAAAAACTTTCCCTTTTCAATTTAATTGCTTCACTCTTCCATGTAACTTAACTAATCAAGTATTTTAAAGAGAAGGTTGTGCTAAATCACTTTTTTATTTGTTTGGTTTGGTTGTTTGTTTTTGTTTTATGGTAGAACTATAACCAGACCTGCTCAGCAATGAGCACTGCCTGGAAACGAGCTCTCCTTCCCAGAGGTGTGAAATTCATTACTCTGACGTTCTTGTTAGGCAGACAGGAATAGCAGGGCAGTTTCTTCCTTCCTTTTTGATTAATGGAGGCTGAACTAGGAGAGCTAATGCAGGCAGGAAAGAAGAAAATGCAAGGCCGTGTTGCAGATGTTAAGGGCACAAACTTCAGGTTCTCACAGCACCGTGAGCTCACCCACACTGCAGACACACCATGGTGCAGTTCAGTCATAGCCTGTCCCTGAAAGCTGCCTGAATGCAGAGTGGAATGCTTTTCATAACTTTTGCTCCTTATTCATGAGAAATTTACCCATGAGAAATTTCTTTTAAAACCTTAGTGGATTAGAAAAACAAACAAATACAAAATCCACAAGGGAACTGATGCTTCGAAACAACTGGATTCAAGTGATGTTTGAGGGCTGACCTTAAACCCACCCAAGCAGAGAAATCTGAATTAACAGACCGAAAGACTGTCCTCCACTCACCCCCACCTCATATATTTGGCAGCTTTGAGATCCTCTGGGCTGCCCAGAGCAGAGTTGCTCTGCCCCTCTCCCTGCATGCCCCGTGGCTGAGTGGTGTGGAAGGCAGGAGGTCACAGAGCTGCAGGGAGGAATGTAGAAGCATTCAAGAAATGCAATTCATTCTTTTGAACCTAAATAACTATTTCTTTAACCTCAATTTTTCCTACTTGGTAAACAGCTCTCAATTTCAAGTAAGAAGTGGTATCTTTCCCGTTTCCCTGTGGAAGCTGCTTTTAATTTTAAGGCTGTGGTTTGTCGTTGTTTTCAGAGAGTGCCCCATGTGTTCCTTGAGCAGAAATAGATGAAATAAGGGTGAAATATCACTCTTGCTTTTGGTTTCCTTCTTGTGTTTATGTGTTTTGAAATTTGTAACACGGGTGCCAGTTGGGAGATGGTTAGCATTGAATGTTCACCCATATAAAAAATCATGGAATGAAATGAATGTATTTCCTAATTTTAAGCACTTAAGTTTGTCAAGCAGTAATGAGTGGAGATTGAAAGTGGCTTAGGTTTCTTGTCTATCAGCTGAAAAGCTTTTATTGAAAGTTCTGCTTTTGTATCTACTCGCCTGCCTGTGCCTGAGAGGAAAGGTTCTGATCACAGCCAGCACTGCTCTTTGACAGGGACTGATACAAATAAATACAGCTACATTTTAGGCCCTTTTAGAGACCTGTTTTCATGGATACCCTGCCTCTTGCCTATTTTTCTTTTTCCCTTTGATTATTTCTTTAAGGTATCCCTAGATCATCTGGGGTACCCAACTTCAAGGAAGTCTGGCACTGGGCAGGAATAATCACTGGCTGGGTCTCCTTTGGGAAACTCATTTCACCCCTTCCTAGTCTTAAGCATTTGACAAGCAAAAGCTGTTCTAAGAAAGCTCTTTAAGTGTCTCACTTAAGCATGTTCCAGGTCATAACTTCTATTCTTTTGGTAAAACATCCAGGCTACTGTACATGCTGTTTTACATGTTACAGTAAAGTGGTTTCATTTCTGCCAGAAATGTTCCTAAATCTTTCTCTGTAAGAACACTTGAGTGCTAAAGCAGCAGCTCATCGTGTGAAATTAAAAGAATAACCAAACCAAGCAAAACTCATGCCTAGATTATTTCTTCCTGTGTGTGGGCAGATACTGAATGCTTTGTTATGACTCGACTTGATTACAGATGGGCTCTTACTTTGGCTCCTCCTTATGTGCAGTTGATCTGAATTCTGATGGGTTGTCAGACCTGCTGGTTGGAGCACCTATGTTTTCTGAGATCAGAGATGAGGGCCAGGTCACAGTCTACATCAACAGAGGAAACGTGAGTATGTACAGGGGCTGACTTGGTAAGCCATGGGGACACGGGTCTCAGCCAAGGTGACACACCTTTCCAGCACTGTCTCACGTAAGTGGGGCTCTGGATGTCTCTAACGAGCATGAAGTCACAGGAAGACTCCTCTGGTATTCCTAGAGACCAGCCCACATTCGTCAGAGATCTGTGAATCTTTTGAGGAGGTCTGAGAAAGTGTCTGGTTTTATGTTGAATCTTGGTGGCATTTGTGGCTTTTTGTGAATTTGATGCCAAAACCAATTAACAATGAGCAGCTTTGACTGAGTTTCCTTTGTGTCTTGGGTGGTCGCTTAGACCTGGAACACAAATGGCTGGGGATTGAAGAAGAGAAACCAGAGATTGAATTCATTTTACTTTTTCATTATGGCTCATATAGAGACTTTAGGGGAAGTTCTTATCAGGTGGTACTGTTGGATTTCACCTGACCTAACAACAGTCTTGGAAAACTCTGAACTTTCTTGCATTGGCAAGCCAAGATCATTGTTATGTTGTATTTAGAGGACAACAATGGTTTTTTACGTACTATTAAATATTTAATATTCAGGTCCCAAAGGTGCTTTCTCAAAGGAGAAGTTGTTATGGACTAAAATGAAATTGTTTCACTTCATCAGTATTTTGTGAACTTTGAGTTTGTTCATGCTAGGCTTAAAATTCCTCAGAAGTCCTAACATTTAGGAGACTTCAGAGGGGGGTTTAGTGTAGTTTTATTTTCCATTATCTCTCCTTTAATTGAGCTTCACTGTTTTTTAGTTTCATCCACAGGAGGTTCTACCTTTTATGTTGTGATGTTGCTGCTGAGTCCTCAGGTTTGGGTCCAGAAGGCCAAAAAGATAACAGCCATTTTAGACCATTTCCTGCTCACACTGAGAGCGTACAGGAGTTATTTTTTATCCTCTATAAAATAGTCAAGAAGCTAATGTGAGTTTCTTATATTCCTGCTCCAAGAATTACTTACACGAGCAATGGTTTGCAGGACTGTGGATTTTACTTTGAGTTTTGGACATTTTAAACATTTTTTTATTCTTCAAGCACCATTGCTTAAGAGGTTGTTGCAAAGGATCAGAGGAAACTGCTCTCTAGAATAGGCATGCCCAGTGATGCTACGTTTAAAATGTTTCTATTTTGCCCTTTCCTGTGAGGACTGCAAAGAACTGAGTTGCACATACAGGCCTGCCTGTCTCCTCTCTGTTGTGTTTTAATTTCATTATGTGGGATTTTCTTAAAGTCAGCAGCTCCCCATAGCCAAGTAAAAGATTTTATTACATGTTCCAGAGGGTACTTTATTCTCATTCACAAAGGAAGCAAAAACAAAACAAAACAACCCTGAGGTGGGTACAGACTTGGATTGTGCAACTCAGTTTTGTTTTCTTGTGGAAATGTTCCTTTCCCCTTGAGGGAAGACTGAAGAAATTAAAGGGATGTATCTGGCCAGAAGGTGGGTGGGCAAGAAATACCAGAGCCATATAAGGCTTCTCCCAGCATATGAGTACAAAGCTACTTCATTCTGAACTTTTCCCAGTCTCTTTGGTTCATTAAATCTCTTTCCTTATTCTTAATTTCAGAAGGCATTTTGGGGACTTGCTTTAATCCTTTTGTCCCATACTCAAAATGTTTTCAGATACAATTTTCAAATGTTTTTGCTTAGGGGGAAATACTCCCTAACTCACTGGAGTTTAGCTGAATAAGCCTGGACGGAGGATTTCACTCCTTGGATGGAATCTGCCAGCAGCATGCTCGGGGCTGTTACATTTTAGGCATCTGGAAACTTTCACGAGTTCACCAATCCCTGTGACTGCGTTTAGTTACATCTTTGAGCTATTGTTTAGTTAATTTAGCATTCTAGCTAATCAGCCATGCACTCTTTACCCCCTTCTCCCCTGTCCCCTTATAAACTGAACCCCAGAAGGTTTAAAACCCGAAAGAATGAGATTTCTAACCCCAGGTAATCTGAGTGCAGTGAGGGTGAGAGGCAGGCTGCAGCTTTGCCCCAGGGGCTTCCCACAGCACAGGGCATCTTGCACGGGGAAGGCTTACCTTGTCCAGGAATGGCACCATTGCCTTGACCCTCTGTTGTGTCTTTCTTGCCAGGGAGTGCTGGAAGAGCAGCTCGTCCTGGGTGGTGACAGCGCCTACAATGCACACTTTGGGGAGAGCATGGCTGCCCTCGGTGACATCGATGACGATGGCTTCCCAGGTCAGGGTGATCTCCTCGTGGCCCTTCCAGCAAAGCTGGCAGGGTCTTGCATGGGGGGTGCTGTGTGGCATCCACAGCTGGTCCACATCTGATCGGCACCTGGGTTCAAACTAAGGCTAAATGAATGTGTTTGTGTAGGGTTTGTGTGCTGAAGCCTTTTGTGGCTGATTGTTCTTGATGTCAGGTTAGTCCATGTCTGTGCAGATCACACCTCAGTCTCATTCCTTGCTTTGCTTTCCATGCTGTTGTGTTTTCTTCTTTCCTGTCTGTTTATAAAAGGCTTAAGATACCCGTGCCCCAGAGAAAACAGAAACCTCTGACTGACTTCTTTCTTTATTCCCATTTCCTTCTGTTTTCAAGCCTTTCTGGCTTTGTTGATAGAATCACATTTCTTATCATGAAGATAAGAAGAATTAAGAAGTAGCTTCTCACTCCTGATAGAACATACTCTATTAATTTCTCTGCTTTGCTTTGTTCTCCCCCTGCCCCTTTCTCAGGGCTCTCAGTGTGAGGCCCCATGCTGTGATAGCAAGAGGTGAGAGCAAAGTGTTGATGCTGGTGCCTTTTCTGCCCTGGTTTCTGGCAGTGCAGATTAAGCTCTTCTAAACAAAGGCCAGCTTAGTCAGTGTGTGCTGGGATTTATTTCCTCCAGGCCACTCAGGGCACAGTATCCCATTAAGCCTAACCCAGCCTCATTGCAGGTTGCCTTCACCAGTGGTGGACATGCTCTTCCTCTGCATTTGGACATGCATTTGTGTGGTTTTGCTGCTGCTTGTAGGTCAGTTGTGGTGATGGTGAGACTGTTGAGGGTGTTGAATCTGTCCATGGGCATGAAGCAATTGAGAAAAGCCTAATTTTAGCAGCCATAGAATCACTAAGTCCACCTAGGAGAGGAGAGCAGGAGATGGGATCATGCTTTCTGCAAGAGTTGGCAGTTAAATTGGATCCAATGTGATTTGGAAGTGCACCCTCAGCAGCATTCTTCTCTTCCTGCCTCTCCATTCAGTATACCCAGCATCTTTGTGGAGCCTTGGATTTTTAGCCAACCTTAATGTAGTTCTACAGTAAATATTTTGCCAGTCTTGTCCTAGTTCACAAAGCTGATGTGCCCATGGGTTGGAGATTTTGAAAGGGTTCTAAATTAACTTTTTTGAGTGTGGTTGCTGGTTAATAAACACCCATTTTCATAACAGCACAGGTTTCTAATTATGCACAACAGATGATTCTGTGAAGCACAGCCACATACATATACAAATTCATGTACATTTATATATTTTTTAAGTTTATCTTAATGTGAGCTCTTGATCAAATCAAGCAAGTTCCTTCTGCCCAGGTACCCATGAGCTGCTGATCATCTTCATCCTGGGGAGCAGTTTTCCTGTGGATAGCTGCTGGGAAGAAGCTGGAGTAGTGGAGTGGGTTGTGAGAGGTTCATCAGCTGTCCTGTTTTACAGATGTCGCTGTTGGAGCGCCTAAGGAGGATAACCACAGAGGAGCAGTGTACATTTACCACGGCGATGCCAGTGGGATTACACCCCAGTACTCTATGGTATGTGCCACCACTGTCTAAGATACCTGTCTGATTGCACTTCCCCAGGGCCATAAATAAAGAAATAAACCATACTAAGGGGTCCCCACGAGGTAGTCTCATCATAACTCGACATCCTTTTGTCAGTCTTGGTTTGAAGATGGCTTCTCTCAAAGTTTGTCTGTATCTATACTGGAGGGTAAAATTGTTAGTCAGGGGGTATTTTTCACTCTCTTTTGTTACAGCTGTATCTTCTTGAAGCAAGCAAAGGTGTTGAGTGTCAGTTTTTAGAGATAGTGCTGATGTAGAGGAGAAATGAAAACCCTGGAGAGGTTAAGCACACAAATTATGGAGGTGGGCAGTTGGGAAGGGTTGCACTTTCTTCCTGTCAAAGCAGATTTTATGAGAAGGAAGAGCTACTCCGTGCTCTTTTGTGCCTTACAGAAGCCTCTTTAGCCACCTTGTTGCCCCTCTTGCATTCTGACAATATTCTGACCATGCTGTTCCTGGATGCCTTTCCCTTGGCCCACTTGTTAGGAAGTCCAGTCTTGTCTGGGATGTGCTCTAGCATCTTGTGCAGAGATGACACAGTGGCTGTAGCCGGGCAGTAGAGAAGATGAAGTTATGCTCCTGCTGCCCAACATGTGTCTGCTGCTCTCTGTCTCGCACATTTCGTTGTTCAGAGAGCCTCAATCTCCCCTCCCTCGGTGTGTTTGAAGTTCTGGTTGTTTTGTTTTGTTGCTGGGTGGGATCCTTCACAGAAAATCAATTTAAGCAGAATTAAAGAGTTTAGTGGTTATATTGGAGACTCTTTTAACAGACCATAAAAGTTGAGTCCTTCTTCCTTTCACCGTGTATGTGGCATGCACTGCTTTTGAGACAAAAAGGCAGTTAATTGAGTCTAGTATGTTTTAGAAGTATTCATAATGTGTGGCATGTGGTGGCGTCTGCTCGTTTTTTGCTGAGAGCTGCTGGTTGGGAGGTTCTTCTCTGGCTGTTGAAAATCCTAGAGCTTTCCAGCTCTTGCTGAAAAGGACGGGATTTTTTTTTTTTAACTTTTTTTTTTTGGTCATTCATGGGAAAATGTTCCATTTTTTAAGGAGGATAGATCAGCAGGGTGGGAAGCAAGACATCCTGTTTGTGATCTCTCCCTCCTCACTGGACCAAGGCCAGCAGACATAGCACATGCCTCTCCATTTGGTCAGAGGGAAAACACCCAGCTCCAGAGTGTGGCAGGGCCGGGTCGCTGACCCTTGATACCATTTCTGTCACTATTCCATGTCCTGGGGCAGCCAGGCGGGCACCACTGAGGCAGTGTGCCATTGCTGTGCCATTTCCCAGGGTCTGCTGCAGCACACCCCACCAGTTTGGGTCCTCTGTGCAGCCACAACTGTGGAACAGCTCCAGCTCTCTACCTGCCTGCCCTGGACCTGAACCCAGAGGTGAAAGACTCTTTGTATCTTATTACTGTATTCCTGATCCATCTCAGTGCCGTGGATTTCCTTTTTTAAATAAGCTGTGAGAGGTGGAGGGAGGCCCTGCAGAGTGTATATTTTCACCCTTTCATTTTGTTAGCTCTTCTCTCCCTGTCCAGCTTTTCCCCACCCCCAACTTTTCCACTTTTCTTCATTTAAATTGCTGATCAGTGTAGTTCTCTCTCCCTTCAGCAGCTTCAGTGGCACCTATTAGCAGAAGCAGCTTAACTGGCTTCGTGCCCTGCTATTTTCATTTGTGGTCCTTAAAAGCAGAGCAGCAATCTACTTTGCCTTCTGGGCTATAAGAGCATGCAGATGTCTTCTGAGGTGTTTCCAGGGGTGATTTAGCACACTGACTGGGACCCCCAAAAATGTGATACAAGTGTAATGTGAGGATTCTGGTTGTCAGTCTTATCTGCACACAAATAGGAGCACTGGTTTCCCTTTAAATTAATTGTCAGGACAACCTTCTTCCTCTTAACTTTTTTCCATAAATTTCCTTCCTGACTTTTTGTCCAGTATTACATTCTTTTATGGAGGGCCAGGAAAGGTTGGGTGCATGTCACAAGCTGTGATTTGCCACCAGCAGCCTCGAAATTACTTCCTTACCTCTGTCTGTGACTTGTGTAGTCAGAAGTGGAATTGAGTATTCTTGTATTGGTGGCCCAGAATAATGAATGAGAGTTGGGAGAGTTCTGACTGCCTTCTTAGAAAAGGAGATCTTGATATATTAATTTGCTTCAAAAGCATTTACAGTGCAAAGAATTTAGAGAAAGTTTTTGTGTAATGAAAAAAAGAAACTATGTTAAAAGTTAGTTAATCAGTTTGTTGGAGAGGGAGAAATGAGATACAACTTCCAGACTAACAGAAAATCCTCCATAATAGGTGATGGAAACGGAAATTTCCAAGTGGGATGAAAATGAATCATTTTGCCTTTGAGTATACTGGCAAACTTTGTGAAAAGGAATGGTTGTGTGGGATTTTCTATTTAATTAATCATTAGCTTTGTTAAGATGCTGCTTGAAACTTCTATTCACAGCAATGAAGGTAATGCAGAAAAAAAAAATTAATCTCTTGAGTGCAGTTAAATTTTCTTCCTCTGCAGAAATGTGTTTGATGTGCTCTTTGTTTTGCGTGGGTCTACAGGAGGGTTGCAGTGCAGCTGTGTTTTTTAATCCAAGTCACTGCTGCCCTTCTAGCAGCCCAGAGCAGAAGGGCTCCCTGCAGCCTTCCTGTTCCGGCTGCAGCAGTGCAGGGCGAGCCTGCAGGTGTGCAGCACCTCCAGCCCCTGCTAAAGAGGCCCAGGGACCATGACAATCATGCTTGGAGGGCTCTTGGTTTTGGTTGGGCGTGGATTTTCTTAGAGGGTTCTTTGTGTTACTGACTGATTTCTCTTGTGCATTGTCCACTGCAGAAGCTGTCTGGGCAAACCATAAACCCAAAGCTGCGAATGTTTGGCCAGTCCATCTCTGGGGGAGTGGATATGGACAGCAATGGGTACCCAGGTACGTCTGCTGCTCTGGCACTGGGAGTGTGGGGAAATCCAGCAGTGGGCTAAGAGAATGGTAGAGCAGGTTGTTCCTGGGTTGCTGGTCCCTGCCACTGCAGATGGTCAGTGAAGATGAGTTGCTTTTTCCCTTTCTCTTCTGCCACTCGAAGCTCCTGGTAACAATTTTAGGCAACTGATTAATTCAGATATTTTGGCAGTTACGATGACTGAAGATTCAGGATCTGACCAAGGTTCTAAGTTCCTTGGAAACTGCTCAGTCAGGATGGCAATCTTAAAATAACCCAAAAAGTAGACAATAATAGTATTAATAAAAATCAAACAGTGAAGTAGAAGTGAAGTAACACCACGGATGTAATCACCCAGTTATAATACATACAACAGAATGATATTTGAAGGGACAAACTGGCTAAGTCAGAGAAACATGCTCTGTAATCCAGCAACTGATTGGAGAGACCTGAATTCTGTGCCTCTTTTGTAACTATCTCAATGTTAAATTTCAGATATGACTGTTGGAGCCTTCCTGTCAGATAATGTAGTACTTTTGAGGTGAGATGAATGTCTTTTTTATTCATTGCTGTCTTCTTTTTCTTTGCTTTCTGATTATATCTTATGTGGCCTTAAGTCCTCCACCACTCCAGTTTCCTCCCTAGTTTATGGTGGCCATATGAAGCAAGCTGAGTTGCTTTTTAAGCAAAACCTTAGACATGGATAGTGTCAAAGAATGCACAGTCTAATGTCAACAGCAGAGTGAGGGGTGACAACACACAGGACACCCAGGGCTATGAAGAAAAAGGGTTAGAGCTGGAAGGAGATGTGTTGCATCTCAGTGCCTCTTCAGAAAAGTTGCTCCTGACTTGTGAGAATTACAGAAAGTAAATGAATCATGATTTAAGGGAACACAGTTGAGCAAAAAATGAGCTATGTATGATGCCAAGATGTAATTTTGCAAGTTATAATGGGATGCAGAATGAAATCAGAGTCTTCAGGGAAATGAAATGCAGATAGGTTCTCAATGCACACAGGAGTTGGGCTGCTGTTTCAAGTTTAAGTGCAATTGCTTGTTCCATCTGATGGAAAGAGGTGGGACAACTTGGTTCACCACATTAGGCAGATGGAGAGTTAGAGGAGGAGAGAGCTTCAGATGCACAGATCCAGGGAAAGGAGGGGTTTTTGCCAGTAGGTCTGTTGTTACACTTGTTAGTGTTTAATAAAAAAGTCCTTCTAATACTTAGATGTCATGAGGAGTAGAAAGCACTCGTAGGAGTTCCTGCCTCTTAATGGCAAATACAGGGAAGTGGTGACACTCATAAGACAAATGCTGGTGCTGCAGAACAGATGTGCCAGCCTGCTTCCTGCTCAAGGCAGGAAGAACTTGGCTCTGTTTCCCTTGGACTCAGTCACAGGAAAGAAGGAAAAAAGGAAAGGTGGGGGAAGAAATACCCTTGGTGATCAACATGGCAGGTGGTCAAATGTTCTGAAGGGTTTTCTGCTCCTTCATCATACACCAGAGGAAGCTAATTACTGCTTCTGGGAAAAAGTGTGCCATGACCCAGACGGGAATTTGCAGCCCCACATCTCTGAAGCTGCTAGAAAGAAAACTGCATTTTTCTCCTGCATTGGTGTTACTTGCAGAGGGTGGAAGACAAACTGAAAGGCTGACTGTGGTGTTTCACAACAGCATGATTACTTCTGCCCAGGCTTGTGCTTTTCCGAGGAAATTAGTGTATTCGTGACTGACTTTTTGGGCAGCCTGATTAATTGCTGCTACTGCCAGTTTACAGTGTGTCCCTCTTGTTGTTAAGATTCAGATTAGGTTACAGAAATCAGCTTTCTCCTCCTCCTCTTAGTCCTTCCACTTTTGTGAAGTCCCTTAGCCAAAACCAACAAATGTTTTACCAAGTGATATTTAAAGGCTTTGGTGGAAGCCTTTGGTGACTTGGGGCAGATCATCAGCATTACATTGCTCGGGTGTGTATGACCTGAGCATTGGGGTTTTTTTCCCCAGTGAATAACCAAGTGAGATAACATTAAGGAAAAATCATGCAGTGCATCATAGCTGGAAAAATATTTTTTCTAGAAGAAATATTTTTCTAGATTAATTATAGCAGTTACTTTTATGTCTCCCCATTCAGAAGTAGTGTTTTTTGGAAGGTGTGAAATGATTGCTCACTCTTTTTCCTCCTTCCCCCCACCATATATATTTCAAGGGCTAGCATTTATCGTCATCCTCCATCTCAAAATATGAACTTGCACTGTTATTTCAGGCTGTGGTAAAAGAGTGTGAGCAGCTGTCTCAGGGATTGATGTGGATCTTGTTCCAGTTGATATAAATTAGGTGTGACCACAGTCCCTGCTCTTTCTGCTTCCTCTCCCTTACCTCTCAATTAAGTGGCTTATGGAGCAAGAGCCCTGAAGTGGTTCACAAGCTCTGGCCTTGCATGGCTGTTGAGACTACCCTAGAACTGAATCTGCTGGTTGCTGCATACTATTTTTACTACTGGAGTTGGTTTTGGAAGAACATGTACAGAACTGAAACCAGGAAGGATAACACTGTGAATTTTTGGGCTGAAGTCCTGCACTGGAGGTGGCTCAGGAGAGCCTGGGTTTCTGGGCTGCTGGAGCTTCTGTGTTGTGTGGGAAAGGACACTGTTGAGGAATACTTGGAGTGCAAGGATCTCAGTGGGCAGCTGCAGACTGAGCTCTGGGTGGAGGGAGCCTGAGGCAAGAGGCTGGGAGTGCTGACCCTTTGCACAGCAAGAGCCACGGGGAGCTGTGGCACAGCCAGGGGACCAGGCACTGGGAGTGACAGCAGGAGCTGCAGGAAAGTGGAGCCTTGCTTGGAGCCATGAGGCTGGAAAAGCCCAGCTGTACCTGTGTTACTTTGCCATTAATAAATGGCTTTATGGAACTGTGGGAAACCTGGCCTAAGTACCTAAGAGTGGTGTGTGCAGGGAGTCAGGCAGGGCACCTCTCAGCTCCCCAGAGCCACCCACTGCACGAGGGCTTTGGTCCCAGCAGTGCCAGTCTGGGGTGCTTGGCAGTGTGACTGCCCGAGTGTCTCCAGAAGGGTCAGACAGGGAAGGTTCCTTAACCAGACACACCTGAGCCTTAAGGCACTCAGCTTGCTCTGGGGTTCTGGCTGAGCTCTCCCTCAGCCAGAGGTAGTAGTAGCAGTAACCAGGTGCTGGAGTTGCACGGGTAGAAAGCTTTTGTTCCCAGTGCACTGGGTGACTCCTGAAACACAGTTCAGCAGTGTGAAGGGTATTCAGTCCTTGCCACTTGCCAGGAAGGTATCAGCCAAACATCCCTCCTCCAGGAAACATGAATGTGGTGTCTGTTGTCCCTCTTAGACCATCAGAAAAATTATGCATGAATCCATCTCCTACCCCTGTGCTCCCTCCTTGACTTCCAGGTCACAAACTTGACTGTAGCCCGTTCTGCAGAAACCTACAGTTCCTTCCTACCTGTCCCTGACCATCCAGGATGGTTAGCAACCAGTCTCGTTTGCATGAGCTTGTGCTGGTTTGCTGTTCTACTAATTTTTGTTATCTTCTTCAGTCATCATAAGCACTTTATGCGACCTTTGTTGGAGATCATTATTATTATGATACCTTATCAGTTTCCCTAGCTGCCTGCCTGCAGTCTGTGTCTGAGCACTGAGCTTCAAGCTGGTGTGACTGTTTTCATTTAAGTGCTAGTAGTGCTTGCCAACTAGATCAAGTGCTAGTTTATTTTACAGTTCAAATGTACTCTCTTATTTTTCCTGCCTGCTTGAAATTGTGCAGTTTAGCAAATTTACTTTCTTTTCCTTTGGCTTAGAGCTTCCCTCTGATCACTCAGTTCTACTTCTCTGTTGATCTCCAGATCCAGGCCTGTCATTACCGTGGACATCTCCATTTTCCTGCCTGTGTCTCTCAATATCACAGCTCCTCAGTGCCACGATGGCTTGCAGCCGGTGAACTGCCTCAATGTCACAGCATGCTTTCGCTTCAGTGGCAAGCATGTGCCTGGAGAAATAGGTAAGGAACCCGTGCCAGCCCTGGGCAGGGGCACAGGGACAGGGGGGCTTGGAGCTGAGGGCTCTCTTTGTAGTCAGTAGCAGAGCTTTGATGTGAAATAAGTAGTGTCAACATCAACAGTTCCAGAATGCTGGACTTTCTTGGGCATGTTTTCACCTTCTGATGAGGCTGATGTAATACTGAGGTAGTTTTTTCCTCATGTGTCCTTAGGCTTAGAGCAAGGATAGAGAACACAGCCTTCCAGGTTCATATTTCCCTGTTTACCTCCTGATAAGACATTTCTGAATCCATATCCTCTATCAGTGTTATCAGAAAGCAGGTATGATTTGCTCTGGATTAGTAATTTTTGAAAGTCTACCGGGAGTTCTGGAAGCAGACATGAGAAAAGCCTTTTCTGTGCATCATTTTACCTGTCTCTAAAATTACTGTAAATAGCTCAGTGTTTTACTGACAACAAGAATATCTTCCAGATTAGTTAGTCTCTGTAAAACACATGGAGTTTTTCAGGTGAATGGAATTGTGTAACATGTATCATTGTGCAAACCTTTATGTCTTGGCTCTACTGAAATACTACTTATGATTTTTACATCCCAGTGTTTACAAGTCTTAAATACTGTGTGAAGTGGTACGGGACAGATACAGCATTTCTAAATATTTTAAGGCCTGAGTTAATTTAGTTCCTGATGTTTTACCTTTGCTGTGCTTTAGGAATAGCAGAGGACTTGCACTGTGCTGGTCAGGGCAGGTCCCTGAGCCCCCCAGCATGCTGTGGTGAGGGGCTGGGGGAGCAGCCTCTCCTGCTCTCTGCCCTGCCCCAGCACACAAGGGAGGGCTGAGTGGTGTCTGTGCAAACCAGTGTGCAGAGTCTGGGGGTTCCAGGATTGGTAATTCCTCTCTGAAAATCACCAAATGGATTTTCTGAATATCTAGGTGTTCTTATGGTCTTGAAGTACTGTTTAAAATGTTTCCTTTGCTTTAATTTCATATCTCTGGACCTGTGGCTAAGAGGTAAACTTCCTGTTTCTCCAATCTAAATATCTGTTTCCCTTGTTTACAAAAGACCTGTTTTCCTGTTCATTATGTCTTGTAAGAGCTGGTTGAATTTCCCTGTGTTGTCACACAAACTGTACTCCCTGTGATTTATTGTGGTGTAGCACATAAAGCATCATCTGTGACGTGCAACATCCGTCCCATTACAAGGAATTTTTTTACTATTAAGTAGATTATTATAAAACTTCCAACCATTGTCCTTTTATACAATGCTTCTAACAAAGCGATTTGTCTTGAAAACATTGCAGCCAGAACTAAAACCCCTTTGGGGTATGATTTGGATCAAATATCTCAAATGAACTTTCAGTTAGTAATCTAACAGTCAGGCCATTTTAATTATGTTGCAGTTGAAGAATATCAATTAACAAAGGGTGGAACAAATAATGGAAATATTTTAATGGTCCCTCTCCTGTGTGGTTAAATGTGGGGGAAAAAACTCCTCCAATATCCCTGTTAATGCATCCCTGTGCAGTTCAGACTCTGAAAGGCATACAGAAGTGTTAAAATGCTATGCCAGAATTTTGTGGCTGGAAGTGCTGGGATTGAGTTTGTCTCATCTTTGGGTGTCTGGGGACAGTCTGTCAAGTCAGATGGAGGGAACACAGTGCGCTTCTGGAATGTCACTTCCCGAGGGCTTGCCACATGGATGCCCAGGATTGCTGCTTACTGGTGAAAAGCTGGGCATTTCTCTTGCTTTGGGGCAGCTGAAATTGGTCATCTCCTACATAATGTTTTGAAGGTCGAGCTGAACATGCAGGCACCATTCTTCTGGGGCAAATGTGTGTCTTCAATGCTTATTTGCATGTGTGGCTATTTTGATAGCTGGCATTGAAGGCAAGTCAATGTAGATAGATTGTTTGATATTTTCACTCTATTTGCACATACTTCTAGGACTCAAGAAACATGTCCAATCTGAAACTTCAAAAGTGGACTCTCCTCTTCTTGCCTGTGTGCAGCTGCAGTTTGGGGCAGGGGTTTTATGTCTCTGTTGTTTTCCCAGTCTGTTGGGATGCAGGCCTGAGTCAGTGCTGCCTTGAGAGTGCCTCAGAGGCAGGGATACGTTGTTCAGCGTATGGAGCAGCGAGGATGGCTCCCTGCTTAGAGCCAGGGACAACTCTGTGAGAGAGGATTTGAGACCAGGTTTGAAGTCATGAGAGAAAGAAAGCTTTTTGGAAGAGGATGGAGGGAATGTCCTCTGTAGTGTCATTTGCTGGTGTATTTTTTTTTTTTCTAATACTTTCATTACTTAAGAATTTTCTTTGCAAGCAAAGTTCATGAATCATTTTCTCCTTGAAATTACTGGCAGGGACACCAAAGGAAAACACTCCTCTTCCAATGGCTTTTTGTTATTATTTAATCCCTTCTTCATTTTTTCCATGTGGTGCCCTCCCCCTTGCCTCCTGCAAATCAGTACTATGGCCAGTGGTTTAGCAAGCACTTACAGATGTGCTGATTCCTGCTGAGCATTTTGCCTCCTGCTGTGTCATTATCTGAGTGGGTGAGGAAGGGCTATGCTGAATGGCTTAGAGCCTGGAACCCCCCCATTAGCACAGCTAGCTGTGATTCTGTTTTAGCTGGTGGGATAGCATGGCGTGATCTTAATCTCTTCTCACTCCTTGCTGCTTCAGGGCTGCCTTCAGTCTGTGCAGGGGTGACTCTTGCATCACAAGTACATATATGGCATTTAGGATGAAATTATAAAATACCTGCTGCCATTTACTTGGTGCATCTCTGACTGGCTGGAGTCACTCACCTGCTCTGCTGGGTGGCAGTGCTCTTGCAGGTATGACCAAACATTTCTCAGAGGGAGCTGTAATTGAAGCTTGTAGCCATTTAACTTTAGTTATGGAAAAGGAATAGTTGTTAGAGGAGTCGAGCCCATTTGAGCTCATCAAACCTGTGCCAGAGTTTCATTTTGATTGTGTGAAGTTGGGTAGGTAGATCCCCAGAAGAAACAGCAAGAAAACTCACTTAGAGCTGCTGGACAAAAGACTGAAGGCAGTACCTGGAAGAGTTAATTTTCTATGGAAAATTTGCCTCCCGATCTTCTACTGGAGTGAGCAGGAGAAACTTATGCCACCAGCAGTGATAAGTTTGGCCAGTTATCTCCTCACCCGGGTTGCTTTTTGGAAGGGGGGGAGGAAATCATGATATTTCAGTTTTTCCAGTGATATGACTTCAATGGATACAACATAGAAACAAGTTGTCATAATAAAGGGCGGGCAGGGAACTCCACTGATTGGAAACATCATTGCCATGTTGGAGAGGCAGTAGCTGGGCTCACTCTCTCAGAGGGACAGGCTCACAGTGGGATGTGTCTCTGTGCCTGCACTGGGGAATTGCTCAGTGTCACTAATGTCACACTTCCCCTGGGACACCACAAGCCTCCCCAGGCACCCCTGCAAGCTCTGCAGTCCTTTCTTCTTTGGCCCTCCTGCTTTGGGGAGGGCTGGGCTGCCCAGGAGGCTCTTTGCCTCTGTCTTAACACTGTCTGGCTTTGCTAACATGTTTTCTTGTCTTTAATTGTGGAATATTGGTGCAGATTTGGGAATGTGTGTGTGCATGTGAGGCCTTGCAATCAAAAGGAGCACAGCTGGGGGTGGGCGTGGGATGTGCACACCTTAAAAAAAGAAAATGAAAAAAAAAAAAGAGGGAGACTGGTAGGATTTTAAGCAAGCTAAATGCTGTCTTTCTGTTTAGGTAGGATTGAGTAAACACCACTTTGGTGAGTTTTTGGTAATGAGCTTGTGAGTTTGACATACTTTCAAGGCATTATCTTTCTAAGCAAGTTAGTCTGTCTAAAGCAAGCAAAAAACGGCTCAGGTGGAGACCCGTGGTGGCAATGAGGCTGATGGCCCAGCTCTGACTTTCCACACTGCTTAGGGTTTGTCCCTGGTTGCTGTGCCCAGACTTTTAATCACAATGCAACACACTGCTAATGAAGTTCATTTGAACTGTGTGTGTTATGAGTGGTCCAGATACTTTTGTGCCAGGTTTTAAAATATCATTAAATAAATCCTTCAGATTAGTGAAATTTTGGTGGAGGAATGATGGGAGGTGATAGAGTTGGGAACAGGGTTAATTCTGAGTGATTAGGATTTTCATTGATTTAGAAAAAAAAAAAAAACAACAAACCAAACCCCGTCACAAAACCCAGCAAAGACCCCTTGCTGAAGTTTGGTGTGGTATACCTCAGCCCAGGAATGATTGATAGTTTATGAAATTCTGGCTTAAAAAAAGTTTACATTATGGGGAGCATTTTATTTGATGTCAATAATTTAGGATTTAAAACCTAAATAAAAGCCAAAGCAATAATTTGGCAAGGACCTTACATATGTAATGAATCAGCACAGAAACTGGTGCTGTCTGTCCTTTATGCAGATTATCAACATACTAAGCCCTTTAATAGTGAGCCAGTCTCATGGTTTTCCTATTATTGTATTGATAACACTTCTCCATGGACACCCCCTTGTCTCAGAGGAGAAGCTTGTGTGCCCTTACGAGGTTGTGAGCTGTGCTGGTGGTGGTTCTGCCTCCTGTAGGGTCTGCCATGCTAGTCAGGTCTCAACTGAAGGGTCAGACAAAGTGTGCCCATGGGCAGGGTGGTTCTGCCTCCTGTAGGGTCTGCCATGCTAGTCAGGTCCCAACTGAAGGGTCAGACAAAGTGTGTCCATGGGCAGGGTGGGCTCTCTGGCTCCTCAGCAACCATCCCAGGAGAAGGACAACTCTCACTCCAAACCCGGGCAGATGGAGCTCGCTCAGACCTGTAAGGCCATCCATCTGAGAGAAGGACACTCTAACCAAACCTACGTCCTGACGACTTCGCTGTCCCCATCCAAGCTCGCTTGGCCCTGGCAGATGAACCTTAGGAGTAAAGGCTGGGGCCAGTTCTGCGCATGCTGCACCTCTCCTAAAAAATCCATTGGACAGGCTCTGGGGACCCTCCCACCCTCACAAAGCCCTGTAGGGACAGGTGAGTGACGAAAGGGCAGGGGAGAAGGTGCACTGGAAGCCGCAGCCCCAGCCCTGCCTGCAGGCGGTTCAGGACATTGGGCACTCGAGACTGACCTGGAGATGACAGGCTGGTTCGGCAGCATCCTGAATGACCTGAATGACCCTTGTGGGTCCCTTCTAACTGGGCATACTCTGTGATCCAGTAACAGGTATAGCAAAAGCTGTGCACACAAGCAAAGAAGGACAGGGAATGCATTCACCACATCCCATGGGCAGTTGGGGGTTCAGCATCTCCAGGAATGTATAATGGTTGCTTGGGAAGACAAACACCATCACTCCAAACATCCCCACCTTTGTCCTTCTGTCCCCTACTTTATATACTGAACATGATGCCATATGCTATGGAATATCCCTTTGATGTGTCCCAGTAGTGAGCCCTTAAGCCTGCTCACTGAGGCAGTGTGAGAAAGCAGAAAAGGCATTGACACTGTGCAAAGACCTGCTCAGCAATGACTAAAACATCCCTGTGTTATCAACACTCTTTTCAGCACAGATCTGAAGTACAGCCCCTTACTAGCTACTAGGAAGAAAATTAACTCTATCCCAGCCAAAATCAGCACAGTACTTCAGGTAGTAAGTCAGTTTTCTTCTGGATACAGACACATCCAGTCACAAACCAAACTATTGTGTCAAGCTGCCTGTCCTGCAGCAGAGCAGATTTACAGACACACAGCTCCTTAGTCTTTGGGTGTGTCTTCTCCAAACTGTCAGGGATGTGCAGCATCTGAGAGGGCCCTGCTCAGTGCACTGCATTGACCTCTAGCTAAGGTATAAACGTTGACTGCAACTCAAAGAAAGTAATTGTCAGGAAATGTCACATCGTGGTTGATATTTACATAGTTTGTGTTGGTTTAGAAGAAAAACAAAGCTTGAGGCTGCTGCTGTTGTTTGGGTGGTGTTTCTGCTTTTTCTGTTAGCAACATAGTTTAAGCATCTTTTGGGGTTTTTTTTGGTGGCTTTTTTGGTTTGCTTGGTTTTTGTTTGGTTTGTGTGTGTGTGTGTGTGTGTGTGTGTGTGTGTAGCTAGATGTATTCTTACACATCATTTCCTACGGGAAGGATGGGCTGGGAGTATGGGAATAACAGCAACACAAAACGTGGCAGTACATTAGTAATCGGATCTGGTTTTGTGTAGCCACAGGAAACTCAGTGATTGATTGAGGGCCTGCAAGGGTTGACCTTTCTTTAAGCACACATGCCCCGGAGGCAACAGGGTCCATTGATAGTGGCTAGAAAATAACTATTGTTCACTGACATCCTTTATTTTCTTCTTCTTCCTTTTTAAAACAGGTTTGAATTACAACTTGACTGCAGATGTGGCAAAGAAGGAAAAGAGCCAGCAACCCAGAGTTTACTTTGTGACTTCTGGAGAGGCAGCAGGGCAGATCACAGACAAGTTACAGCTGTCATATATGCAGGAAAAATGCGAGCATTACCTAGCATATGTCAAGGTCAGTTCATCCCTGCCCTTCCTTGTGTTGGCCTTACTGCAATTCCACTCTTTTAAAAGAACTATTCAGCCAGTTGAAGAGGTGCTGCTTGGCTTCAGATGTTTCATTTCCTGACAGGTGGATGAAACTTTTTGGGTGGAAGCTCAGAACTTCTTGCTTGGCCTGATTTGTCAGCCTTGAGCAGTATTGGGCCTTCAGGACCTGGTGCCAGGAAACTGTAATTTATTTCTATTTGATCAGCCCTCGGTTTGTTGCTACATGTGCTATACCCAAGGAGGCAATGTCTTGTTTTGGTGGGAGCAGCAGGCTGAGTGTTTAGTTTTGTGTAAGCTCTGACTGCACGAGGGGCTGCTGACACACTCTGCATGGGATGGCAGAATGGCATCTCAGTGAAGGAATTGGGCCTTTGGATTTGAAGAGCCCTGTGAATTTTATCTGGGCTTGAAAACAGTGGTGGAATCACTTAATTTCACCTGTGCCATGTTCCTAGGGATACAGAGAATGCTTTCTAGACCTGCTGAGACATAGAAACGTTCATTTTTTCCTGTGACAAACTCTTCATCTAGGGCTTATTGGGGCTGTAATTCTCTTCACTGGGCAGCTGTTGTTGAAGAAATGTCACCAGGTACCATTTTGTTTTCAAAGTAAGCACAGCAGTTTTCTTCTACACTAAAAATTTATAGAAAGAATTTTAAAATTATATAGCAAGGACATTTGTCTTTTAAAGCACCTATGTCTTACAGTCACTAATCTGTATCACCAGTCCTTACGTACCCTCCTTTCTGAAAAGCTCATACCCATGGATAAGTGTGACCTAAATTCGGTGGCTGTCACTTGGCACTGTCTTGTTTTGAGAATACAGCATGTCCAGATTTCCCTAAATGTATAAACCTTTCCAGGAAGCTTCGTTGTACCTAAAAACTGTGAGAATGGGGGATAAAATGAATCCTTTGACTTTATCAGTCTTGTACATGGCTGTTGAGAGGAAATAAAATGAATAAAGGGACCAAGGAGGAAATGCTGTCCTGTTGTGTGGATCTCAGGGAAGAGATTAGATGTTTTCCATGGTTTTTGTTTCTGGAACAGCCTTTGCTTTCTGCTGTGGGAAAGCTTGTTAAAGAAAATGTAGACGTAAGAGATTACATTACTTAGAAAATACATCTCTGAGTTTACTAATTCTGGTCTTTCTCCAGTGAGCACGTCTGGTCAGACTTCAGTGTATTGAGTTTATGTGAAAAGGAGCCATGTGCCTTCCTATTTTAACCCAATAATGACTTCCTTCACACTAGCTCTTCTTATAGTTATTGGATACTAGGCAGAATTCACTAAAGAGCTACATATGCCTGAGAAACTCTTTAAATCATTGTAACATTTTTATCTGATTATGGGAATGCAAAGGTAAAAACTATTTTTCTGGAAAATTCCTGGGAAATGGGATTTTTATAGGCAAGAGAAACATTTAAACATGTTTAAAAATGATAGCTTAAAGCGAAACAGCTGTTTAACAGACAAGGCTACTGGCTTTCTGTGTGATACAAGAAGCTGTTTATCAGTGTTGTAAGAAGAGCAGGAAATGTTGTTTGTTCTGGAAAGGGAGAATGCAGGGTAATGCAGAAAGATAATCCCTGTGCTTTCATGGGAAAGGTGATATGATCCACAAGACTACATGACATTAGCATCAAAGAGAGCCCTGCACACTCTGAAAGATTAGAAATGGGGTCATGTTCTTTCACTTTTATCCTTAAGTAACAGCTGGTAAAACAAAACTCCTGGAAACCAAAAAAAAACCTCCACAAACTCCAACCAGAATTCTCCTTGATTGCATAGATTTGTGATGGAATGGGTGCTAAAAGATGTGGGTTTAAAATACACAAAGTATTTCACTTTGGCTTTCCTTTTATTTACTGTATGCCTGATGAATTCCCCTCCAGGGCAAATTGAGTTGTTTGCAGTTGCATTCTTGATCTGTTCTCTTTATTGTTTATTTGTGTCACTGGTCACCAGTGGGTTTCTGTGGTATAAACTCTTTGTGGACTGCTTGTGATCAAGGGTAGGGAAGCTTTTGGACTCCTGTGTGACCTCACGTGCTGCATGGCCAAGCCCTGCTGGGTACACAGGGTGTCCAGTCCAAATGGAACACAGCAGAGCTCTGGGTGCTATGGCAGGTCAATTCCAGCCTGTGCCAGGCTGTGCTGGGTGACACTGTCTCACCAACATGTAGTTCCAGCGTGCTGGAGGCACAGAACAGAAGGACTGAGAAAAATCATGGAAAAAATAGACCTCTACCAGCTTTCTGTGATTTTTTGATAGAGTTGATCTCAAGAGACCCCAGTGAAAGTGAGCACTGAAAGGGTTGCAGTCTGCAAATAAGCTTTGAGGGACACTCATTTAATCATTTTGCAGTTGATAAGTGTGGATGTTTTCAGCATGACTCCTTTCCTATTTGTGATTCCCTCTCAGGACAGGAGCTACTGAATTGGACTATTAAGGTCTGGATTTCCTCAGATCTGTGTGATCAAGAGGATCTCAGAAGGTTTGTAGGATATGTGTAGCTCAGAGTTTCATCCTGTACAAGGCAGGCTACCAAATTACAAGTCCAGTTGCCAGAATTACGGTTGTTCATGAGGAAACATGTTTTTCTGGTTGAGAACAGAGAATGAAATGGAAAGGGTTGGAGCCTTTAAAATGTGTTGCATTTGGGTTTGTAGTGTGTATAGAGATATAAAAGTGATCCAGTTTTATGCTTATTTTTTACTTTTTTTTTTTAATTGCCTATCTTCACTGGAACTTGTTTGATGATTTCTAGTTAAGAAAGTTTAAGTCTTTAGTACACATAGCTAGTTGTACCATTACTCACAGAGCCTCCTCAGGTGTCATTTCCAAACGCTGCATTTGTTTTAGTTTAAACAGCCTTTGGAGGTTTGAGTGATGCATTCAGGAGGAAATGGCTGTTAGCTGAGAAGTTCAGGAGCTCGCTGTTTTTTGGTGTCAGTGCATAGGTGATCCCTGGTGCCTCTCAGGAGGTGCTTCACTGCTGCTCCCCTTCCAGCTGTCAGGGGAGGATGGTGCTGACACTACAGACCTCCCCTCCTTTGATGGTGACAGAACTACTACCAGCACAGAAATACATTATGTGGCAACTGGCTGTCAGTTTGGCTGGAGTAAAAGGAAGCAAAGTTAAATCTGATTAGCTTTTTCTTTGGTAAAGGGATTAGGTTTTTTAGTATAAGGAATAGCAAACAAAAACATGAGAAAATGAAAGGTGGTACTGAGAGGAAAAGAAGCACAAGTTGCAGAAGGGCACAAAATCAGAGAAGATTAAGGAAACAAATGGGTTTTGAGGCATTTACATGTGTCTTCTTAGTAGCTGGACCTGCAAGTGAAATGTAGGGTTTCTCTTGGGAACTGCACTTGTTTGATGGTGTTCAGAAGATTTGAGCTATGTGCTTAAGAGGTGCTGTATCAAGGTAGTGACTGAGGAATCTCTTTCCCTTTTGCAGCAACTGCCCTGGTTGTTTCCTGCTTAGTGGGATCCCCTAATGTTTGGGATATATTTAACTGTGGATAGGAGAAGAGAATTTGATACAGATGGCAAAGCACATTGTGCCTGCAGATTTATGCAGGGTCAAAACGTCTTCCTTGATTTATCACGAAGGTGTCGTGGTGATGATGGTGAAAGCCCCTTGTAGAATCCCTGCCCTTGCTAAAACCCCCCTGCCTGGTTCCTTCCCCCACTGTGGGCCAGCCAGCTGGGCTCCTGTTGCTGTGGGTCGCTGCTGCCTGTGTGCAGAGTGAGCCCTGTAAGAGCTGCAACCCCATCAGCAGTGCTGGCTCAGGATTGACCTAGGCAGAGCATTTCTGTTATCCAGAGATTGCATCTTGGTTAATCTGTGGTTATTTTAAGCCAGTTTCATGTACTCATCGCATGGGCTCTGATGGATCCAGCTCATGGGAAGGGTGGGGCTGAGAAATAAGGGAGGAGTGGCTTCTCATAAAGGCGTGTGGGTGAGCAGCTCACGCTGTGTTTGTGCAGGCAGGTTTGGAATGAAATGCTGCCTTTTCCACAGAAATTGCACAGCTGTGCTTTGTTCGTTGCTGAGTTCTGTGGCCAATTTGCATTTTTGTAGCTGCATTTCTGGCCTCTGTCTGCCGTGCATCACTGTTACCTCTGGAGATAGGCTGGGCTGCTGATCACAGGCAGACTTCATCTCTTGTGTCCGCCAGTTTTAGTCCCCGTCTGTGGTCATGTTCATCTCCCTGTAGCCGTTTCATCTCATCTGAGAGGGATGCATGCACTAAAGCCTTTTATTCTTAATTCATACTAATCTGGCCTCTTTCTAGAGTCTAGGTTGCAAAGCATTCAGTCCCAGACTCATGTGATGTAGGGGTGGTATCACCACGATCATTTTTTACAAGATACACTTTGTTCTGAGAGTTGTCTGCCAGTGAATTAACATCTCTGTGTGTAAGTTTGGCTGGCAGTGTTACGGGACAGAGATAACACTTGAAACAGAGACTGCTTTCCCAGCAGCAACAGCTCTGAAAACTTGGTCATGAGTATCTAGGGTTTCACAGGGTTTGGACCACTTGCCAGAGAAAGGGAATGCTGACCTGTTCCAGCCTGCAGCAGGAAGTTTGTCATTGCTTGCAACATGAAAGCTGCTGTGTAGTTTTACCAGGAATGATGATTGCAGTCAGATTCAGCACTCAGACCAAGAGCAGAGTTGATATCTCTGCATTTCTTCCTTTCTTCTTGTTTTACAGTCTTTTTTACCCTTTTGCAGACACAATGGGAGAAACTGTCAGGCCCAGCCAGACCAGTCATAGCACGTGTGTAGCCTTGAGGGGCTGTGGGCTCAGTGGGGTGATCATGAAGCACACACAGGGGGTTATTTACAAGAAGCTTTTCAGAACAGTTCTGTCTTCCAAAACTGCACAAAGTCTGCTCATAATCTATTAGCACAGACTGCCTACCCTCCAGCAGAGCAAAATAAATATGTTTTAATAAATAAGTGCAAATAAAATTAAATAAGTAGTGCTTTCTGCTGCCTTATCCTTTTGGATACGTTCTGCCTGGCACTGAGGAGAACTGATGTCTCACCTTGAAAAACAAGCCAGGAAGAAGAGAAAACGCATTTTTTCCTGTGTAGCTCATATGGGCAAGGAAAGAACACAGTGGTTAGCTGCATAATTCTGTCCATCACCTCTGAAGTGCAGGGATTTGGGCATACCAGAAAGAGTATTAGGAGTCAGTGACATTTCTGAGCTAAGCATTAACTGTGTCAAGATTTAAATGCTGTTAACAACCACGGAGTTGTCTTTGGCTCTTTCAAAGGTTTTTGCAAGGTTCACCAAGAACAAGTAAGATTGTCTTTCAGGAGTGAGCTTATACTCAGGTTCAAAACTCTCCTGCAAAATGTGACCAAAAAGAAGGTGCCAAATATGCCTCCTTTCCATGCTGCAAGTGCCTCAGAGCAGTGGGATCTGTCAGGGCTGGTAGTTCAGGCTGTATCAGATCCTGTGCCACGAGCTGTCTGGGAGCTCTGTACTGGGCAGCGTGGCTGGAGAGGTGTGAGGTACCCAAAGGCTCTCACGTTCTGAGGCCACTGGGTAGTTTTCAGCTGTGAGCTGAAAGGTTTTGTCCAGAAGTTCTCCTCTGCCCATCTTTCCAGGTTTTTAAAGAAAATACCTTCCTCACCACCCCCCCCCTTCTTCTTGCACTGTTAAATGATGTCATTGGATGAGTGACTGTCTCCAGCCTTTCTGGGTGGAGAGTACCTGTGAGTGTTTTTTCTCTATGTGGAGCTTGTCCATTATAAAAACAGCGACACAAAGAAAATCCCTATCCCATTTCAAGTTTCAGCAAGGTCAGTGATTTTATTGAAGTTCACTGCTGCTCTTTGACCTTAGCCAGCATGTATCAAAAAGGCCACATATGTTGTTCACGGCCCAGGCAGAAAGTTGGTTGGTGTGGTGGAGCAGCTGTCAGACAAAGTGCCTGGTTAATCACATTTATGAATCCAAGAGAGATTTTCTGTTCCCTAAATGAAATAAATAGAATTTTAAATGAGGCTCAGTCAATAGACTTACAGCACAGTGGCTCACTAAATTCTGCTTTGCCTGCTTTTTTTAAACTGTGGTGTTCCCTGCTAAACTCTAAAGGGATGCAAATCTTCAATCTTGAGCCCCTTGATTAAACTTGTCCCGGTGATACATTCTGTGATGGCAAAGAAATAGGACTTATTTTTCAGGCAGAGTCTCTCAAAAATGCCTATTTCTTAAGTTTAGACTGAGTTGAGAATTACTTTTCCTGCATGTGGACTCTTAATGAAGCATGGCACTTCCCTGCTGCTCTTGTGTGTTCCGTCGCAGGCAGATGCCTGTCTTTGCTGCCTGCCCACTGATGAGTATCTGTCTGATACTGTCGTTTCTCAGAAAGACCTTCCAGTAATTGAAGGGGCTCGCAGAAAAGAGGGGAGTGACTTTTTATGCAGGCAGAGAGTGCTAGAACAAGGAGGAGCTCTTTTAAACCAGAAGACAGTAGGTTTAGGTTGGAGGCTGGGAAGAAGATCTGTGCTCACAGGGGTGAAGCCCTGGCACAGGGTGCCCACAGGAGCTGTGGCTGCCCCATCCCTGGTCATGTTCAAGGCCAGGCTGGACGGGGCTCTGAGCCATCTGGTCCAGTGTGAGGTGTCCCTGCCTGGGAGGGATGGGTGGCAAGAATTAGATGATCTTTTAAAGATTCTTCCAACCCAAGTCTTCCTATGGTTCTTTAATATCAGAGTCCACAGTTTTGAGAGGCAGCCCATGGGGCTTTTGTCTGAAAGAAGTAATTGAATTTCCCCATGGCAACACTTTTAGGCAGTGAATGACCAAACAGAGATAAAAGAGGTGTTGCACTTTGTGCTGGAAAAAATAATTTCAAAAGGAAGGTAATGATGGATGGGAATATTTTTGCTTTCTCTGGCACTGCTGGTTAACCAGAGAGTTTGTTTTCTCAGGTGGAAAGAAGCAGCAAAAAAGTCAACACTAGTGTTTTTGAAACTTTCTAACATGTTGTTTGTAGAGAGTGATATAAACTAAACACCTGATGGCAGAAGTTTGCTGTTAGAGTTTATTAGTAATTCTTTGGTACAAATTGACATTTAAAGGGAATACACTTAATGCTAGAGCATTGCTGCAGAAAATTGCAACAGGGACCAGCTTTTTGTCCTAGTGGTTTTGCTGTTTAGAGCACAAGGAGGAACACCAGTGTGTGTGGTGATCTCGGACACACACACACACACGTGGTTGGTTTATCCTGTCCAACCTGGGAAGCGCCTAAAATGATTGCTGTTTCCTTTTGCTACCCTTAGGAAAGAATGAGCAGGCCATTTCATCAGGAAACACTGGAAGCAATTTTCAATAGCACACTCTCTAGGCTGAAGAGAAAACAATTAATTTTACTGGCTGTGGCTTCTCAGTACGTTCCAAACCTATAACCTCGTTGTAATCAGAACGGTCTCCTGAGAGACTCTTAAAGATGCTGTGTTTGGTTTGGGTGGCAACACATAATGCCAACCCAGTGCCCTAATTCATACCAAAAGTGCCTGTCAATATATTTCAGGAAATGTGGGAATAATAGCTTGCAGGCATAGAGCTTTTTTGGCAGAAAATGCCTTTTCCCCCCTTCATAATGTGCATAATGTCAAATGTGGGACTGAATTAATGTTAAACTCCTGAGCTCCAGAACCAAGTGAGCGAAGGTGCAGACTCTGTCATGTTACCCTCACCCCCACACACCCACCAGCACTTACCCATGCCATGGGGTAGTCACAGTTGATGTGGTTGTGCTGCTGAGCAAAAGTTAAATCTTTGGTCATCAACTTCCAGTTTGTTTCATGTTTTTGTTTGTCAATTCCCCTTACAGAGCTCTGTGACCTGTCCTGGAGTCCCAGTTACTTTAGGGAATGTTTAATACTCTGCATTGTCTTACACCATCTGTTCTCTGGAGATTTGAAATAGGTAGTTATCCTGGAGTTCTAATTGCTTTCCCCTTGCCCACAGTGTCTTTGACCTGATGTCATATGCTTAAGCTTGTTTCCTGCCTTTATACAAGAAGTCCTTATGGATTAGGTGCATTAGTCAGATTAGATTGTGCTTCTCCTCTTCAGCATGTGGTGATTTTGCAATGGCCTTTTCTCCCATCGAATGTTTGTGTTACAAAGTGATCATTGTGCTTCTTTCAGTGGTCACTTCTGCCTGGAAAAAATTACCATCTTTGAAAAAAGCTTACTTATGGAAGCTATCTTCAAAGAAGTGAAATACTCACATTTTAGGAGTATGTGCAATCTGATTTTGAGGGTTTGCTGCATCTGTTGGTATCCTCTGACTGGGTCAGTGTAAGGCACCCTTTGTTTTCATCCTGTGTTGACATTTGTATTGCTGCGTGTGAATTACAGAGCTTCCAAAGAACTGTCTGCAGAAGGGGATATTCTAAAGAACATCCTCACAGAACTGAATTAGCTGATTCTGAAGCGAAAGCTCAGTGTTACAGCACGAGAGATTTCTCTGATCAAACTCCACCAAGAACATAATGTAGCAACTTCAGTGTTTCAAAGAAAAATTCACTGAAGGATCTTCTAGTCTGCTTTTATGGTGAAGTTATTGAGCACTTTTTCTGCCTAAGCTGCGTGTGGTGGTGTTCCTGATTTCTCATATGTAGCACAAGCAGTTTCTTATGAGTAAAGTCCTTGGTGAAATTATTTGTGAGCATGTATCTTCCCCATGAAAAACTGTGTGCAGTAATATGTAGTAATGAATGGCTTTTGTGTGCTTTTTACACGGGTTGGTTTATTTCCATCTTGTAGTTGTAGTTATTTTTAATCTCCATTTATGAATTGGCTTTAAGGCCCTGAATATATTTTACTCCATCATATCTGACCATGCTTAATATCACAAGGCTAGGACTGGGTGATAGCCTGACTGTAATAACAAAACATAATGAAAAGAGAGAATCCTGCAATGTTTTATATTGTTTTAGGGGTTTTTTTTGTTTGTTTGTTTGTTTGTGTTTTGTTTTTTTTTTTTGTCCTGGGAGAAGACCTAGATATGATGTTAAATTTTAAAGTGAAATGTGAAAAGTTAGTGGTAAGTCTAAGGGAATCTAATGTGAGAGTAAAGTAAATTTACTGCTTCCTTCTGTTGACACACACATTGCATCACTTAAGACTTCCCTAGATGACAAAATAAGTTAAAAATACAACTGGTTAAACTTGTTATGACTTGGTAATTTTCATCCTATTAGCAAACATGCAGCTGCTCATTTGGCAGCATCGGCTGGGAGGGAACTGACATGAATAACTTTGGTGAGAAGAAAAGAATGTGTGTAGAAACAAGTCATGTCTTAGAAATTTATACCTTCTTTCACATGTTTTTGAACTGCTAGGATATAGAAAACAGCAAGTGAAATGTACCACTAGCCATGAAAAAGCAGTTTTAGTAAAGTCAAAGTGTATAATGGTCTGATGGAAAGGCTTTAAAACCCCTTCCCTGGAAGACACTAAGCCCTTTCACTCAGCATGCAGAAAAGATGCTAAAACTGAAAAGCCAGAAACTTTGTCATGTTAAGGCAGGTTTCCTGAGTGACCATCGAGGAGCCACTGTGACAGTGATGCTGCCACCACTCCAGCGTGTCACTGTGCAGTGGGCAGCTCCAGTGCCCTGCCTGGATCCCCACACCCCCCACTCTCACCACACACAGGTTTCCCTCATGGGCTCCACCAAAGGTTCCCCACGGCAGTCTCACATGTCTGGTTCCTTTAAGTGATTTAATCATGGTGCAGCAGCAGGCTAACAGCTCAAGCTGTGTGTCTCTGGGGAGGGACCATGAACAGAGGAGTTCTTGGGCTTTTGTACCCTCACAGCCCATGCACCCGTTCCTCTTGGTTTCCACAGCCCTTACACGTGCCTTTTGGTCCCACGGTGATATTTGGTCTGGTGTCTTGTTCACTGGGTTCTCCAGATGCCCTTCCATGGCCAGCGCCACAATTTGCCATGCCCTTTGTAGGCAAAGGCTCCTGACAAAGGGCTGCTGCCAGTCCGTGCCTCTTGCCACACCAGCTACCTGTGCTGGATGTGCTCCTCCAAAGTAAGATGCTCTGAATGGTTTTAGCAAGTGTTGAAAGTTTCAGTACAAAAATAATAATAATAATTGTGCCAAGTGTTTCTGCAAGTGCAGAAGCAGCAATAGAGTAGCACTGACATAACCTGTAGACTTTGATTTTTTTGCTGCACATGTTCTATGTCTTCAAGGTACAAAGTTCAGAGCGAAACCTTGTAAAGAGAAACGTTTCTTCTGTTATTTTCACGTAAGGATTTTATTTATTCAGAGAAAAGAGGTGGTTCATGACACTGTAGTAGCTGTAAACTACTTTTAAATCACTAATTTAAATAATTTCATCATTTTATATCATTAAGTAGATAACTGAATGGTTCTGAATCACCTTTTGGTTATGTGCCAGTGGGAGAAATGATTGTTTTGTGCCCTGGTAAAGTGTGAAGCCTGACAAAGTCATATGGTAACAAATCCAATTTTGAATGAGAAAATCCTGTGCCTGTGAAAATGAGTGAGTTCAGTTCCCGTTTGGGGTGCATGACCCCCCCATCAGAGAAGGTGCCTGCTGAGGAAGGGCTGCTGGTGTGCCCCTGTTCCTGAGCTCTGCAGTTCTTGGTGAAGAGGAGCTTGAGCCCTCCAGCTGGAAGTGGCAGCCCACAAGCTTCCTGTGCCCTGGAGATGTCAGTGAGCATTCACCCCATCCCCTGCCTGCTCGCAGGATGGCAGCTGGAGGAGGTGGTTTCCATGGCCTTACCCATGGCATTGTTTCCCTGAAGGCTGCCCCTGTACACTCTCAGATTGCAGCAGCAAAACCCCTAAGTTGACTTTGAGAAGCTGAGCCCTGGAGCGCAGCCAGGTGTGGGAGCCTGCTCTATAGTCTGTGCTGGGAACATAAAACCTGCACCCCAGTGCTGGCAGTAGGAATCAATTGCAAAAACTATGCCAAGCTTCAGTAAGGGGTGAGGACCTCACACGAGAAAGCATTTTCAGAGCCTTTCCTGAACCCACGAAGTGTTTCTGGCATGGGGGAAGGGATGAGTGTGTAAGCCAGTCGGGATGGTGCTTGCACTGCTGCTGTTTGCATTCCCACTAAACGCACTGGGGCAGGTTGTGCTGTTGGTACCTCTTCTTGACCAGCACATGTGCAGTCAATTCTGGCAAAATGTAGCCCTGAAATGGAGACACTGCATACAGCTGTGCTGCAACACTGGTTTTCATTTATCCTTCCAAGAACTTGGACAAATTCCACTATTTATTTTTAACCTTGCAATAGGCAACATTAATATTTGTGATGGCTCTTTTTTTTCTTTCATTGCTGTTCTGCAAACAGTCTTAATTTGCCCTGCGTTGTTCTTTTTGATCTTTTTTGACATTGTCTCCCTCCCCCTCCCCTCCTTCTGTAACAAAATGATCTATTGTCCTGTGTTGGCTGGAGGGTTCAACACAAGGTTGCTGCTTCAGGGAATGAGCAGAATGTTTTACAGGGCTTCTGCTGTGTTCCCCTTCTGCCCATCAAGGGCTATCTGGGAATCTAACATTTCTCACTGCATAATCTCTATGTATCTTACTTTTGGTGTTAATGCTGTCTTTTTTGCCTTGGAAGGAATGCTCCTGAGTGCAGCTGTGGAGAGCTGCTTGGTGGGCAGCCAGTTTTATACTTGATACTTACCAAGTATTGCTGTTAGTCTCTGACTCATCTAAGCATTAACCTTATGGCTGTCCCTAATTCTTTATTGCAGCAAATTTCATGTTTTCAGCCTCAAAAGTGTTGGAAAGGCAATGAAGGTAAAATGCTGCTTAATCATGGTCTGTAGATGTCTCATTGTTGCTTTTCTGACCATCAGTACTATTTGGGAGCCGCAGCTCCAGTGTATGCCAGAGACACAGAAACCACCACGGTTCCTCTTTGACTTCATCTAAAATCTCTGGGATTATTAAAATACAGCAACTCACCAGCTTATCATGGTGATATTTCCTATGAGCTATTTGTCTCTAGTGATTTTTGGATTGTGAGCTGCTGTGACCAGGGACCACCTTTGGTACAGACCCTTGTATAAACCGCAGCAGTGTTCGTGGCTACAAACAGCCAGGGGGACAGTGCCCATGATGCATGAGGAACCTGTAAGGTTTGGATGTTTGAAGGGTTGTTTTCTTAAAGCAGACATCCCCAATATAATCCAAAAGAATCTGTAAGTTGTTTAACTCTTTTGAGAAAGCTGGACATTACATGAAGGTTTTCCTCTTACATTTTCCAATTCTGGCTTGCCTGTAGATTGTAGGGGTGTTTGAGAGCATATGTACTGTCATGCTACTAGTTCTAGTCAGAACCAGAAAGAAAAGTCAGAGATTATTCATATCTTACTAAGAAAAAGAAAAATCCAAGATTTGAAAAGACTTATGTTAAGCTTTGTATATGTGCTGTAATTTTGATATGGCTGCAGTCTTTGCCATCTGAACAGTGCAGTGTTGTGCAGGTGGCTGAGAAGCAAGAAATGAAATAAGTAGATGTGAAAAAGAAATGAAGAGCATCAGTGGTGTATATATATATATATATGTATCATCTGCTTCTAATGTCAAGTTGCAAGGACTGTTTAAATGGATCTAATGATGTGTTTCTCATTGCCTTCTTATTTTCCTTTTTCTTCCTTTCCTGCTTGATTTTTCTTCCCCCTTTCTTAGAGGTCCGTGTTACTTGTATGATAGGGGGAAATCTAGTCAACCAGATACTTATGCTTTATGAAGTATTTTGCAAAGGACTTGTGACAAAAGATGATGGAATGATACCTGGGAATATTCACAACAAAAGGGGTATTGTTTAGCGTGTTGGTTTCCCCACTATGAGTCTCTTGCTGTTCTGCTGAGTACGTTCCTCCAGTGCCAGGCTGGATGAGAGGGGGAGGCTGTGAGACAGTGGTTGTGCAGCAGTTTGCCAACAGCTCAAATTATCCAAAAGGAGCTTGATTTATGATGCTTGGAGAACATGGGGTGTAGGTTAGCTTGGATTGCTAACCAAGAAGCACGTTGCCAAACTCACCCTCCACCTAGGAGATAGCTCACTGGTGTGTGCTGGACCTTCAGCTGACTCCAGGCTTTGGCAGATCAATTCAGCACTCTAGAGCAAAATGCTGCTTCTCTTTCCAAGCCTTTTTGTCAACTGACAATTATCAAAATCAGCTCAGCAGCTCCAGGTTGCAGTGTGTCAGGTGAGTGTGCTAGTTGCCCTAAGAGTTATAGAGTTGCTAATAATATAGTTAAGGAGAGGCATGATCAGGTTTTGCTCATTTGTGTACCACTTGCAGTTTTGAACAGATGGAAAATTCTTACTCAGCTTTGTTCTCACCATTGGTCTGTTCTCCACCCTCCGAAAATTTTTTTGTTTTTTGAAGTGTTGCAAGAAGTTACTTTTGTGGATGCAGACTGCTGAGTGTGGGTATGAAATACAGGCCTACATCAAGCTCTGGGCTGTAAATTATTATCTTATGTATACAATAAACACAGATGATGAAAGTCTTGACTCTCGAGATTGATGAAACTAACTCAAAATATGCAAGCTTATTTAACTTCCTTGGGAAAGGACTTTGGGTCATGAAGTGTCTTTACAAACAACTCTCTATTTTTACTTTAGCATTATTGCCACTAATTTACTAGTATTTTGACTAATATTTACAACTTTTTAGTATGCATTTTCAGCTTATCCTTCATTCTATACAGACCATGCATTTCTAAGTAGAGCTGGCATGAACTCCAATCACTTCAATATTTGCCTTCTAGTGTCCTCCCATTCTCTTACCTTGCAGCAGTTTTGTTCATATGAAGAGAGAGGGAATGATTCTTAACTTTGTTATTTTTATATGTATATTAATGTATATACGTATGTAAGATGCAATGTATATTTAAAGAAATCACCCCTAATCAAAATTTGTTGGAAAAAGCCTGTTTGGAAGGAAGTTTGAGACATCTTCTCTAAGAAAGGAGGAACCTTTGAGGGATCCTTATCCAGTGGCTGGGGGACTGTGTAAGCTGCACCCTCTGGAAGTGTTCAGCTCCACATACAAGAAGAATCCGCCTGGCCCTCTGCCATGGAGGCAGCAGTGAGCAAGAACTTGTGTGTGACATGGGGACACAGCAGTGCCCTTCAGCAAGGGGACAGCGGCAGGGGTTACCACAGCACCTCCTGCAGCTGCATAAAACAGGTGGATCGATGTTGGTTTGTCAGTTAGGTCTATACTGCAGGGGATGGGAACTTTGGTACCTTCTGTATGGTTTTAGTTGTGACTTTTAAAAAGGTGTTATCGGTGTTTTAGTGTTGCAAAGGGACTAAGATGTGATGCTGAGCATATTTCATTCCGCTTGTTAACTCATAGCACTCTAGATTCCTGGAAGAGATAAAGGGGAATGTAGCATGACACAGGGCATTTTTGAGGAGATTGTCTGGAATGAGATGTCACCAGTGGTGGTCTGAGGATAAAAGTAACAGCTGTACTGGTGTAAATGAGTCTGATGTGCATGCCTGGGTGATACTCATCTCATCACATGTCTGTAATTATTCACCTTTGGTTGCTCTTGCAATTAATGATTAGAAATAAGCATTTTTAGGGCACAATTCACTTGGCCCGCTCTATACATGTGTTTAAGGGCAAAATAAATCAGACTCCATTGACTAGGTCTCTACTGGCTCACAAGGAAGCCAAAGGCAACTTGGTGGAGGTAGACCTCGATATTACAGATTAAGAAGGACAAATGTCCAGGTGGTAACAATGCACTGATCTGTTTCCAATACTCTGTTTATTAAGTGAACCAGATTGAATTTTAACCGAAGGACTGGAATAGAGAAGTGGTACAATCAAAACCCCATTTTCCACTCCATCTCTACCCTTTGGAGTTAAATAATAATAATAATAATAATAATAATAATAATAAAATAATCAGTCTTTGCAGCTGTAAATTTGAACTCGACTTGGAGATCCAGACAAGCTCTAATAGAATGGAAGGAAATTAAAGTGAGCAGAGCACAAGTGCTGTCCTGCCTTCCTGTCTTTTCTGTCTGCTGCCATGGCATAAAAGATACAGGAGTCTTTTATAACATCTAAATCCAACTAATTTTCTTCAGCTTTACTGAAATGTGATATGATGGTTATCCACTATCATCAAATTTGTGTTCCTGTATTACAGCTGGATATCCCACCTTGCCTTTAAAATGGCAACTAACACACTTGTGAGGTCATCATAGCCTTTCTCTTGGTGGTTGTAGTAGTAGTTGGATCAGAGCCTAGACAAAGAACTCAACAGCTGTGAAAGATGTTATTTAAATGGTTTAAAATAGTTTATATTACTCTCACTGAAGAGCTTAGTGGTAACATTGTTATGGACTACTTCTTTTTCATGATTGAATTGAAGCCAGCCATATTTTACAGCTCAGCTTTGGAAAATTGAGTGGGCATAAGGGTAAAACCTACTTTGCTGGAAAAGAGATGTACCTGAATTCAATAATACGACTCTCTTATGATTTTTGTCATTGCTTAAGGATTTGGAGAACAGTTTGTGGAAGGCAGATGGCGTGGCATGGGAATGCTAATACAAGGGGATAGCTGAGGTCTGTGGGTGGATTCTGCCAGAATCAAGTCTCATCATCTTTTTCTTCTTAACAGTGACCACAGCTGTATTAAACACTTTTGGTTTGTTGAATTGTTGTCACCTATTTTGTTGAGCTGAAATGAGTAACTGTTGAAACATCTACATAAGGCTAAAGTAACATTGATAGTACATGTGAAGGCAAAAGTATATATATGGAGCTTGTCTCTTAAAAACTGCTGTGCAGGGATTGATGCAAAGTGTCAGTGGAAAGAGTTGTACTAATCTGGCATGGCTTTTGGGGAGTACTGTGATGAAGTGGTGGGAGGAAGGCACTATGGGCAGTACTGAGAAATCATTGCTGTTCTATAGCAGACAACATTTTGCTGAGAAATTTCATTTTTGCTGCAGCAACTGTACTTCAGTCTCTTTAAGTTTTGTTGCCCCATAAAGGAAGGATTGGATTGCCTTTTCCATGGGAGAGGAGGGAAGAGAGCTGGAGGATATTTTTCTGCTGTCAGTGGGCAAGCAAAATAATAAATAAGCTGCAGCAATGACTTCTGGTGGAGGCAAGTATGTTGCTACAAAGCCTTCTCTCTTTTGGTGTCAGCTTCCTTCAAAGCCAGACTGCCATGATAAGAAGAAATACCTTTCTCTGTGTCCTAATAATGACACCCCTCCTACCTGCAGGCTTTGGCCTTATTTCAAGGTTTCAACTCACACCTTGGAGATGTTGGGTTTTTCTGTTTGTTTGTTCTTTTGTGGGTTTTTGTTTTGTTTTGTTTTCCTTTCCTTTTTTAGACTTAGCCATGCACATCTTCCATTAAGTTCCAAACTAAAGTGGGATGTTTAGTTTAGTTTTGCAAGTTCTAAATCAGTATATTCATACTGGGTAGCCATGTTGCCATGTTGTTGTATGGATTTATTTTTCCCAGGGTTTTTAGTGCTTTCCTCAACTGATGTGATCCACAGCCCTAAAAATTTATCCTTCTTTGACAACGACTGTGCAGTTAAGGATTATTGGCAAGGCTGAAAGCTCTGTCATGTAGCAAAATACTTTACCAAGTAGTGCAGGAAACCTTGTCAGAATTAGATTCAATGAGGTCTGAACCAAAACTTCCCCTGGCACAGCAGTTGAGGCAGGATGACTTTCTCTTTGTTCCAGGGCCAGACCTGTCATGTGCGCTTCACTGGTGAAGCCTCCACCAGCCTTTCTGCCTGAGGACGTTTTAGCCAGTTCTAGAACAAAAATGTGGGCTCAAAGAGAGGTGCATTGCGCACTGAAGAGCAAACTGGCTCACGACAGATAAAACCACTTGGTGTTTCTTATCTAACAGAATTAGCATTTCATTCAAGTGTGTTTTTTTCAGGTCACTGCCTTGTGTGCTGAGGGAGGTGGGTCTGCCTGAACTGTCCACAGTGCTGTCCTCTTCCTTCTCCTGAATGATACCCAACAATATAAATCAAATTATTTCTTTAAAGTGGCTATTACCCCAGCTTTATCAGAATTAGGTTTCATGTGCCCTGACTGTCTTTTCCATTTTCTGCTTGTTTCTTAATTTCATCATAGTCTTTTTTAGTTTTGGCTAAACTCAATAATTTGGCATCACTTGCCACTTCAGTGCCTTGCTTATTTTTCTCAGTCATTTAAAATTGGATTACATGGTGGTCTTCACTCTTTGGATTACAGACTGCACTCTTAACCTCTTGCTATGTCTCTTCTGTTAATAGTTTAGGGGGTGATAAATATTCTGCTGTGAATCATCTGGAAAAGGAAAGTGTTCATGTGAAAGACAATGACTGGAGCATGAACTTGAGGTTCATAAGAATTAAAGCTGTTAGAAATAGTATAACATCCCTAGAATACTGCTGTCATTAACCTCCCCACCCTGAAACAAAACCACCAAAAAAACCCCATCTCCCTCCTGCTCCCCCAACCCCTAAAAGTAAGCCAATAAAAAGGCAAGGAATGCAGGTAAACACTTTTAATATTTTAATATTAACAATTAGTGTTGATTAATACCATTGTTTTGTTTTTTTTTATACAAAGGAGTTACCTTCTTAAAAGGAAATGATGAAATAATCCCCTTTTTCTGCTCTCAAACATATTCCATGCTTTATAAATTATTCTGGAAGCACTGAAATCTCGTCATTGTACATTTAAAGACAGGGAGTGTCTGCTTGTCTCCATGCTTTGGGTGAATTCAGGTCTAGTTCTTTGCTTGCTCTCCCCCAGTACATAAATAGACCCCAAAGCATTCAGTGGTCCCTTCATGGGACCTTCATAGGTGAGACAGGCAATACTCCAAGCACCCCTGTTGGACAGATGCAATACTAAACATGCCTGGGGAGTTCCCCCTCCAGGAAAGGAATCCTGACATTAATCTCCAAGGCACCCACCCCGTTTGAACCGAAGGGATCACTTGATTAGCTGCTGCCATCTGCAGTCACATCTCCTTTGGGAAGGAGCCAGCAACTAGCCAGTGTGTGGCAAGCACTCCTGACCACCCAGTTCGTTGTTTAAATAGTCCAGAGAGTTTTAAAAAACAGGCCCTTACACCACGACCACCAAACTTGGCACGTCCTAGAGAGCTTTGTTTGAAACTGTTGTTTCCCTAAGAGGAAATATTGTTATATGCTTGAGGCTCTGGGCTGGGAGTTCAGAGAGCTGAGTTGACTTCTCAGCTGCAGGCAGGAATCTGGGTGAAGTTGGGGAAGCGCTTACCATTGTTTCTGATCCTTGTGTCACCCTCCTGTCCTGCCCTTGAGTCATCATGCCTGCTGGCTCCACAGGCTCTTTGCAGGACAGTCAGGACTGGGAGGACAGTCTGCAGCTTGCCTGCAGTTCCTCTGCTAATCATTTGTTTTATGTGTTTGAGTCTTACTGGAACGCTAATTCTCTGAAGCCAGCTCAATGGTTTAGGGTGGTTCTGCCAGACAAATTCTTTTGTGTTTTGGGTTTTTTATTTTTTCCTTACACTCTGGTTTTTCCCCTCTCTTTGGGTGTTTGGGCAAAGGCAGACATTGCCAAATCTCCCTGCCCTAAGCTGCGGTGTGCAGAGCTCGGGTGAAGATGTGCAGGTTGATGCTCAGATTGCCAGCAGCGTGAGACACAGAGCAGTGCAGAAGCAGAGGCCAATGCACTGCATCACAGAAGGGCTTTAAAGTTGGAAGCATTGTCTGTTCACTTCAGAATTCTTGTCGTCTTCCACGCATTTTGTGCATGTGCACATTTCTTCCAGCTGGGCTACACCAGCCTCGTTCTGTAAATTTACTTTTCACAATGCTTTCGATCATGTTCCTTATTTGGGGTCTTCTGTTAGGGTCTTCCACTCAAATCTATTTTAGTGCATCATACAGCCACAGCTCAAACTTTGTACACACCATTACAAGTATCTACTGATGTGTTTTTTTTTTTTAAAAAAAAAAAAAAAGCAGAATAAGCTGTTATTTGGCTTGATAGCAAAGAATTGCATTGAGGATCTCAAACTATAATACCTCAAGCTGTGACCTTGCTTTATCTCCTAAGAAAAACAAGACCTAACAAGCTGAGAAACTGCATGGGAAAACTTTAAAGTCTGAAAAGCTGTAGCACGGTGGGTCTGGGGCTCTGGCCTTCCTGCCTCTGACTTCGTGATGAAGCAATTGCCTAGCATGATAATGCTCTGCTGTTATAGGTGCCTTTATGTCAAATGAACCAAAAATCTTTAGGCTTAGGTTATCCTTTCTGCCTTAAAGCAGTTAACTGTTGTAAAGTGAGGGTTGAATTGCTGCAGTCTGGCAGTGTTGCTAAATGGAGGAGAGATACCCCCAGGACACAGGTGATTCAGGTCCTGGTGACAGAGTGTGAAAGAAAGAGAAACACCTAAGCCTCCAGCTGCTTCTCCAGCTGAAGAAGCAGACCTTGGGACATCTCAAGCCTGCTCTGGAGACACCAACATCACAGGTATTGGTGCAGCCAACATTTCATTTGCTTTTCCTTCCCTCCAGCAGCTGCTGCTGGAGAAAACCAAGGGAGGCAGAGTTGAGACTTTAGTTAAAAGATGAGTGGGAGAAGTTTGTATCTCACAGCATTTTCTCTGAATGACTCTCGTTAACCTGGGGGGTGTGTTTTGGGAAGCTCAGAGCTCTTAACTGGGTATGGAGAAGATATCTGGTTGAAACTGAGTTCCTTGTGGATGCCACAAATAGACCTCGGTTCAAAAAGTAATCCCATGAATCTGTGGCATAATAGTTCAAGGATTGGAGAGCCTTTCCATGTTGCTGGAAGCTGGATGGTCTGTGAGGAGGATATCAGTGTCTAAGCCTTTGCTTATTCTTCGAGGTAACATTTAGTTTTACCCCCTATTATTACCCTACATTCTCATCCTACTGAATGTTTTAAGCTAATTATAGTTGAACTTCCAGGGCCATAAGAATTCCTTAGACAGGGTTTTAATGAGTTTAACGTGTCTTCTGGTTGACTGATGTATCTGTCAGTTGGTACTGACAGGCATCTTTCAGTAACTGACTACACAAGTAGTGTCTTCAACCAAGGCCACACTCAGTGTATTTTACAGTGACAGGTAGGGAGATGCTGAAGAGCTGTGCCTGGAGGCACATGCCAGGTGGATAACCTGCACACAAGGGGGCTCTGGCATCAGAAGGGTCAGGGGCTGAGCTAGGAGGAGAGACAGAGTGAGTCTGTGCTGTAACCTGAGAGACAGAGTGAGTCTGTGCTGTAACCTGAGGAAGGGACAAGAGTTTTACAGCCCAGAGAAGTAATTGTCAGTGGGATGGGAGACTCAAGATAGAGTTAAAGGCTTTTGGGAAGGAACCTTCCTCTTACCGTAGGTTGTCCCTCCAAGTTTTCTGTAAAAGTCTCATTTCACAGAAAGAAGACAGTGGCAAGCAGTTCTGCAGTGTTCCTTTGCAGGTGTGTGTTTGCCTCAAGAGACCACGAGGGAGAAGGGAAAGGTTCTAAATTGACCATGTGGTTATTAAATGGTCATGGGTTTTATCACTGTTTGCTTTCAAGAAATCAGCTTTTTGCACTACTTCTTACTTCCATAATCAACTGGAAATGTACTTATTAACCGAGAAGGAAGCAACTATTTAGTTAAGCTGCAAGTGACATGGAAGTGAAGCTTTCTGGAAGACTTTTCTTCTTCTGCCACCTCTTGTTTAACGTTTTCTTTCTTTTCCAAGTTATCATTGCAGTGTCCCAGGATTAATAGATTGGCAACTGTCGAATGAAAAATATGTAAGCTGTACTCTGATTTTATTTTTAGTTTTAAAAATAGTGGTTGTATTTTTGTCTGGTCAACAGGTTCCTTGACAAGCCAAACAGTCTTTACTGTTGTATCTAAAAGCAGTCCTGTGACTCTCCCAAAGAGAGACTGAAACAACTTTGGAAGCCTTTTCTGAGTTAGTATTTTATTTTTTTAAAATAAGGGGATAACTTGAACTTCCAGGAGGAATGAATGGGCTGGGAAAGGTTGTGTGATTTCAGGTAATATCATTAAGTCCTGGCAGGTGTGCTGTGTGATGTATTGTGTGATGGGTCAGGTTCTGAAAAGTGCTTGATCAGAATTATAAGTAGAGAGCCAAACTGAAAATTCATTTATTGTCAGAATATCTCTGTGGTGCATGCATATCCTGGACATGGTCATCTTTCTCTGCTTTCAGAAGGGAGTATGACAAAGATAGAAGAGGTGTAGAGAAATAAGGATAGTTAGAGGAGTGAGATGACTTCAGAAGGTCATTGGGCTAATTCAAAGAAGAAGAGTCATGAAGGATTACTAACAAGAATTTTAGGTGAAATTGAAGTGCATGACCTTGGGAGTACCTAGCAGAAACAGTGCTGTGCTGTTCTCTTGGCTGGTGCAGTCTCCCCCTCAGTGTTCTTCACTGAGCCCTGTGTGTGCTGTACCTGCTGGCTGCTCGATCCCATGCAGCTGCTCTGGGCTCCTCCTTGAAGCTGCATTTCTCACTGGCCATGGAAAGACCCTCAGCACAAGGCTGGCTCTGTGCTGCTCTGTTCTCAGCTTTGCAGTCCAGTAATGCTATTCCACTTCCTATCAAGTGTTGTAATCTTGGGGGAGAAAAGTAAACTTTCGACCAAAACCTTATTGTTAAATCATAGACTTGGTGGTTTGCCCTGAATCAGGCCAAGAGTGGGTGTAGACTTGACTTGCTCAAGTTGCTCTTGTCTTGTGTAAGAAATATGAGTACTTTGTGGGAGAGGAGGATGGGGAAGTGGTTTGAGATTTCTCTTAGTAGTTCTGACTGAAAAAAGGTATTCTTCTTGGATTCACAGCAAGACGGTGAGAGCCTTTGTCACCGTTTTTTGCAGCAGAGCCTGTGCTCCTTGGTGAAGCCCAGCCTGAGGCAAGGGGCTTGCAGGCACTGTCAGCCCCCTTGGAGGCAGCTGGCAGGGCTGTGCATTTGCTGCAGGCAGAGCAGTGTCCTGGGGAAGGTTTGAGAAATGCAGGACTGGCTGATCCCCAGGAGGCTGCAGAGCACTGTGGGGTTGATTGCTTTACAAACCTGATGGGGAGGGGCAAAAGAGTCTGCGCAAATCCTTGTGAGTGTCCTCTCTAATTTCTGTGTGTTGGAGGGTAATTAGCTACCCCTTCTGATCACAGGGAAGAGTTTGTACTCTGTAACTGAGACTTCCTGGCTTCTCAGAAGATTTCATTCGTGTTTGTTCATTTAGACATCTCTTGTCATGCCTTTCACAATCCTGGCAGAAAATACTAAGGAATTCAGGTTTGTTTGTGTCTTTTAGAAGAAGGGGGAAACAAAAAGAAGGGGAGGGTGGGAAAAAATGGAAAGGAAAAAGTCGGGTCTTAAAGGTCTTTATTATGGATTCAAAATGAGACCGCAAACTAAACTAGCATCCAACCATGTTTTGTTTAAAAATAACCCAATCCAGTGTGCATGTGAAAGGGAAAACTGGGAATGTGAGGGAAGACCCAAGACCTATTTCAGCAGTGTGTTCACACTGCAGGCATGAAGCATAGTTGTTTATAGCATTTGGCAGGGATTTCAGAGAAGATTCTTTACTTTTATCTGCAGGAGGTAGGAAGTGCTTGGGCTCTCGTTTGAGGTAGTTGTAAATATTAACTTTATAAAACCTATGGTGGAAATGTACAGAAACCTGTAGAGCCAGACAGCAGAACTCAGGGATACAAATGTGCTTGGAAACCAGCAGACCTGTCTACAGAAAAAAGGAAGGAGACAGAGCCTGAAGACTTTGTTACTTACCCCTAGTACTGATGGTAAAGCAAAGGAGAATTCCAGAGGTGGGTACTGGTTTGTTCTCATGCTTTCGCTCAGGTTTCTGCTCCTACATCTGATCATGGCACGAAAAAATAATCTGAACATTGAATGAAACTCACATATGTGGGTTTTCATTGCTGGGTACCAAAATAGCTGCTTTCATATTTGCAATCCCCAGAGGGAGAGAAATCAGGAAAATACTCTGAGAGAATGGGAGTGTGGTGTGGTGATGGCTGTGTTGCAAAGAGACCTTGCGTGTTTCGCTCCTGTATCAAGATGAACTGCAGAATACAATGTCAGGATAAAGAGAACCAGAGACGTGCATTGTTATGAGATCACGTCATGACTGTGTTTCACTGAAAGGAATTAAGTTTTAGTGGCTGAACAAATCCTTTGGCAGCAGCTCGCTTTTCCATTCTAAACACTTCTTTCCCCCCTGCAGACTGTGGGGAAATCTTGCAACACTGCTTGTAAAAAGTAACACCGGTGAGCTGACATTGTTTAGGGGACAGGAGGTCACGCCAGCTGCTTTTCAGCCAGTGGAACAGATGTTCCTTCCTAAAAAGGGCATGTTCGGGAGTCTCCAAAATGCTGTATATCAAGAGCTGCAGCTTTTGTGCAGAAGTCTTGGCTTTAGGTATTTATAGTTACTCCTACACGGGGTGACTCAGCCCCTCTTTTACACAAAAGAACAGGGATGGTTAAAGTCTTCCAAAAGTTGTCAGGTGGGGAAACTTCACAACTGAAATAGGTCACACTCCTGGGGTTTCACCCCTCTGTATTCTGATTTGCTAATGAAGTCCTGTAGTGGTCTTGGTGCTTTGGTTCTTTTCAGTTGAAACAAAACAAAAAGAAAAATGAAGATGTAGTCCTTCAATGACTCTGCTCCTAAGAAAGGTCTCAATTTGATGTAAGGATATATTAGGTGAATTTAAGGCCTCTACTGGATAATGTTTGGTGCTTCTCATGAAATGTACTAAGACCACTGGGAAAGAACAACGTAAAGAGAGTCAAAAAATATGTTGTAGTCAAGAAATGTGCATTTAGCTGGTTTTGCATTCAGCTGACATTGTAGGTGTCCAGTCTCAGTGCTGCTGTCCGGGGTTCCACCTGCTGTGCTACAGGATGCATTTTTATCCCTTTGCTTTGACAACTAATTATCAACATGGGGTTTAGATGAAGGTCTCTTAGTTTGATGGTTGTACTGATTTGGGCAGCTACAAACAAGGTGATGCTGGGAACTAGCAAGGCTACTGAGCAATTGCAAATGAGTCCCTGCTACCCTCCCTCTGACCCTTGGGTAGAACTCACTGTTTGCAGTCCAAAGCAAACAATATCTAGCTAATAATAATACTCTGATTTACTGGAAGTTGGGGATAATGGGGAGGAGGTAGTGTCTTCTCAGGAATTTAAAAATGTCAAGTTTTGGGTTAAAGGACCAAGTCTCCAGATGAGAAGTAAATGAAACAGCCTTCTGGATGCATTCTGTAAAGAAACAAGTAATTTTTCATCTGCTAATTCTGGAGGTAATATATAATTACTTTCTTTCCTCTCTCTTACCTTTTGTTTTGGTGGGTTTTTTTGTTGTTGCTGTTTGTTTTGTTTTTATTTTTAAATAGCCCTGGAAGGACTGTGTAGTCCTCTCCCAGCATTCAGTCACTGGCCTTATATCCTTGTTTGCTTCTTTTGCTGGTCCTGAGGTCAGATGATAACTCTGCAGGATGCAAACGCAACATGAAACCATTTTCCCTCCTGAGGTTCAGTTCAGGCACGGATTTTGTATTTCGGAAGGCACTGTGAATTGGCAAATTAAAGCTCTGCAGCAAGAGTCAAACATTACAAAACTGAATACTCCACAGTCCTCAATCATGTCAGTGAGTTTGCAACGTTGTCATTTCTGTTTTACTGCTGAAAGTTCCCAGAGCTCACTGGAGCTCCTCGATTTTCATGTGACTTCAGGCTGCCCTGAGTCAAATAAAACTACTACTACCATGCTTGTAACCATTGAACTTCATTCTTGAATAGCTGAAATAAACTGGAGAGGTCACTAGGAGAAGAATGACTTGTAGAATGGCAAATATTTAATAAAATGACAATAACTTTTTAGGGCTTTTTTTGGACAAAAAAAAAGAATGTTGATATCTATTGCATTTCTTTAAAAAATCTGTCGACTGGATTCTGGTGACAAACTGGTATCAGAGATTAATTTCTTTTGAAACCTGTACTCTTTCCTAACTGTGCCTTTTTTAAATCTGAAAAGGTTTTTGGGTTTTTTTGCTATTAAAAAAGAACTAAACCACCAGGAACCCTACAACCCATCCTGTAGATACGCTGTTTCCACTCATGTTAGCAACAGTGCTAAACATCTGGTGAGAGTCCCATGTTTCTTTCTGATCTAATGCCCCATTGCAACTCTAATTTTGAAAGTGTTTGCCTTATTTGGTAACCACTCTAGTTTTCTTGCTGCTTTTTATCTCTGTGATTTTCCTGTGCTCTGTGTTAGCACTCGTGTCTCGTGCCAACATTGCATCACCCATTATGCAGCTGAATCTGAAAGCAGCAGCATCACACTTTTTGGGTTCTTTATAACGGGAGCTTCAGTGGTTCTGAAAACTCTTGGTCAGGGAAATCTTGCAAGACAAAATCCTCCAGTGCAGCACAAGCTCTGTAAATAGCTGTAAATCATGGATATGTCCAGATTCACTTCCTCCCCTCCTCCTCAGGCTTTCTGTGAAATGGCAGCACATTGCACAGGGGAAAAAGCCTCCTATCCTGTTTCCCACCTCCTGAACCAGCCCGCACCTGGGTCTCAGTAAGTCAGCAGCACTGGTGGCCATGCACAGGGTACAAGCCCTGGGACACAGGGGCTTGGCTTCAGCTCAAGAGCAGGACCTTCTGCCTGTTGGTCACATGTTGCCTCTGAAGCATGTGGTGCTGAATACACAGTGGAGCTGTGGGTTATTCCCCCAAATCCCTTGTTTCTATTGGTGTAATTTTTGCAGAGCGTGGTTTTGTAGGGTTTTTTTTGTGTGCTGTGGCTTAAATGGTGTGTGATTACCCTGCAGACAATTTAGTGTTTCTGTGAGCCTCATGGGAAGCAATAGCCTTGTGCCTTGTTTGTCACTCAGATGTTTTCCTCTTGTTTAGAAACAGGATGGCCATAGGAGTTTAGGTTGAAAAATATTCTGCTGTGCACTTGTAAAGTGTTTTGCTTCAGGGTGCCTTGCAGACAATCAGTCTCAAGAAGTTCCTTTAAGATACCTGAGTAGCATTACCTCTGTTTTTCAGATCAGAAAGTGAGGTAGTGAGAAAAAACCATTTGCTCAAAACCACCGAGGAAATAAGTGTCCACATCCTGAGATTAAACCTCTGTAGCCTTGTCTTTTTTCCTGGTACAGGTGAACAGGAGCAGCAGGGCCAAGGCAGGCAGTGCAGAGGGAAACTCAGCCACGTTGCACCTTGTGCAAGTTGCACCTGAGCACCACAGTCCCTAAAATTAGGTTAATTGGAAGCAATTTGTTTGAGAATCAGTTATACTTATTTAGTTGTAATGTTTGTTAATTGAATGTAGTGGCACTTCTTTGTTTAGCAAATGTCTGAGCAGGTTAGATGTGACCGGGAGGTTGTGTAATGTTCAGAAATGTACAGATTGCTTGAGAAGTGATCTTTGACTTCTCTTCTTAGTTCTCTTGTTCTTTACTTGATTTCTGAAGATACTGGAGTATAGGTTTGAAAGCAAAGCCGGTCAAAGAGAGGGTGCAGTGAAGTTTTTGCCCAGATCTGCAAGCTTCATTTTCCGTGTCCAGCTCTGTTTGGGGTCTGTGTTTATAACCCTGTAGGTGAGGATCCTGGTTGAGGCAGCAGGTGTGTTTTTCCACTCAGAGGATGCCCTGTGGAGCTGCTGCAGGTGCCATGAGAAAGCCTTTTTTTCCATTTCAGTGATCCCACTGTCCCACAGGCAGTGGCACCCGGAGCTGCCCCCAGCAGAGGCGCTGCACTGTCCCCACAGCCCTGGTGGCACTGGCCAAAAGGGTCCCCTCCACGTGGTGCTGTGGCACACGAAGCCCCTCTTCTGCACAGCTTCTGAAAGCCCTCCCTGTCCGTGGGGCTGCATTTGGAGTAAATTTAAACCTTCAGCTGGTTTAGTAATCCTCAGGGGACATATTGGAGGACATGTAGATGGTGGCCAGTCCCCACAGACTTGGCAGAGATTAGTGATTAATAAAGTATAGATACCACCATTTATCCTTGGACTGGAAATGGGTCCCTGGGAAATTCTGGATGTGTGGATTTTGTGGCTTTCAGGGTGGAAGAGGGGAAAGACAGTGGCAGAGAAAGTGCTGATGCAAGCACGTCCCCACAGCACAGTGTGTCTGATGGGGTGGGTTTAGTGAGATATGATACTTTCAGCCAATAAATCAAGATTTTTGCATCCCTTCCAGAAGCTGGCAGTGGCCAAGACTGTACCCAACACTCTGTTTGGAAAACTAAAAAGAAAAAATAAGTTGGAGAAATGCAAACATATGAATCCTTTTGCTAGCCTTGCAGGCAGTCCTTTTCCACTCAAAACCATCCAGGAGTCCCTCAAATTGGAAAACTGCATAGTTACAGCTACATAGTTACCAGCAGCTCAGTTTAAAGCTAGTTTAGCTACCACTACACAGTTATACTTTTGAGATATAATACAGATAATTAGACAATTTTCCAAATCCTGTTGATTATTCCTGTTTATTTTATTCTGAGTGTTCTTTGCTTTGTCTGCACATCTAAGGAGTTCTTTTTTCTTGCTTATAAATGTGCCTTTCCATGTGCACAAGATCAAGAGCTTTAAATCTTCCTGTATTATTGCCCTCTCCTGTGGTTTTTCCCCATATGAAATGTGATTCTTCTGAAAGGCATTACTTGGAATAGTTTGAAAGACTGTTGTCTCAAAAGTATAAAGAAAGGACCCCTTCTTATGAATACCGTGCCTAGGAGGTAAAAGTTTCTTCATTATGATGTTGCTCTTCAGGGTTTCATCTTAACAGGTTGAAGGGAACTTGACACGCTGTGTTTTGTACTTTGTCACAGGGCTTTTTCATAACAAAGCCAGTTACATGTGCAGTATTTGTAAGCAACATCTGACCCTGCCTCATTACTGAAGCAACCTTCCTTTGGCAGCCCTAGAGGAATACCAAAACTGTTCCAAACCCGAGCTCTTTGTGTGTCCTCTCTGTCTGATGACTCTGGGAGCAGATTTTGCCATTGGGACTGATGAGCATTGAGTGTTTGGGTGACTTTTCAGTGGGATGACATTGTGTTTTAAACCTAAACTTTGCTGGCAAGCATTGTGCCTTACCAAAAGTGAAAACAGTCTCCCACCATGGGCAGTTTGGCACAAACAAAAAAGAAAGTGTTGGGGTTTTTGAACTCTGCTGTGCAGGATGAATTGCATGGCAGATGCTGCTTTTGGGACAAGAACAGTCATGTGTGAGGCAGACATTGTATGACTTAACTAACAGGAACATTATGGTAGGAGTGGGATTGTTCTATGCAAATGAATTTGCACGATGAAGAGATGGAAAGACACTTCAACTTAATTTGGGTAAACATGGGCTTGGTTTGAGTGGGAATGAATTGCTCTGAGATATGCATTTTCTCATCATTCAGACTACCAGAAGGAGGAACTTCACAGTAAAGCTATGCAAAATCTAAACAACTGCAAGTTGTACTGCCAGCAAACACTAATGCTTTTCCATATGATTTTTGCTGTGAATTTGTACAGCTCCTGAAATACACTTTAAAAATGTTTATTCGTTGTAACATTTATCTTTGGGTTAGGATTTTTGTTATGAGTCTCAGAAATGGAAGCTAAGTGAAGGCAAACTCCCTGTGGTGAACGATGTTTGCAAGTGAGAGGAAAATTGTAACGTAGGAAAGTGAAGGCATTATGCCTAAAAAGTACAGGGAATAAGGAGTGCCTGGGGTTTCCAGGAAAGAACAAGTTATATGCAGGCATTGACATGGCCTTGAGAAAATACACTATGTACGAGTGGAAAAGACAGGCTTTTTATTAAGTCACATAAAATACACACAAGTTTGAAGATCAGAAAAAATCAGTTTTTCAAGCTTTGGATGCTGCCTGCTAAAACATTAGAAAGGATATTTTTTTCTGTTTGCATGCTTAGAACAAAAGTCTTGGGTTTTGTCTTCCAGCTGTGGTTTTTTTCCATCACCTTATGCTCAAAGTCTTTTTCTATTGGGATAGTAATTTCCATAGGAAATGGTTATGAATCATTCCCTCGTTTTTCTTTCCACTTTTTTTCTCCTCAAATTCGTAACTAATTATTTCTAGAGTTAATTTTTAGAGTTTAGATTTGGTAGATATTTTCAATCTCTTCCTTACAGAGTCACAAGGAGTTTTGAGAGGGTTTTTTGTCACTAAAAGAACTTGCAATTTTTCTCCTTCAGTTTTGCAGAAGATTTTTTTTGAACCTTGAATAAAACATTTGTCTTTCTGTCACAGGAGAAAGAGGAGCAGTCTCTAGAGTCCTGTGTTTCTGTAATTACAACCATAATCTGCAGTAACCTTTTATCTCAAAGAAAACAAGTTTTTATAGGGAAATGAGAAACTATGGAAGAAAGGAATTATAGGTGTTGTATTTAAGAAGCTGGCTGGGATAATTCAGTAGTTTAGAATAGGTTGACCATTTTTTTCAGTAATATCTTGAAGGTCAAGTGGCCAAAAGTAGCACTGATTATTCTCTTGTAAATGGGGGCAAAATAATAACAGATACTTTTCTGCTTTTTAAAAATAGATGCTTGCTCATGGTATGAAGGGATAAATATGGATATTTTTACAAAGGTTTATTTGTTGGCTAAACCAGTAGTTTATCTCCAGTATAGAAAAAATCAAACATATTCTCTTTTTATAGAATTTGTATAGTTTGAAAAAAATCTAAAGCACAAACCCTTTAACCAGCTGCAGAAGATACCTAACAAATCAGGTGGTACGTTCAAAATCTGTGGTTACGTTAGCATGATTAGATTTCCACAGAATTGCCATTTTGACACCTGGTAAGTCGCAGAGCTCAGCAGCCGAGCCAGTGCTGTTGCCATTGAGGTGCTCCCTGATGTGGCAGCAGTGCTGAGCTCTGGGCAGTCAGTCCGTGCTGCCTGCTCTGGCTGCAAGCAGCAGCGTGGGACCCAGCCCTGCCCCGCTGCTTCAGCCTCGGCTCAGCACAGCCCTGAGCTCTCCAGCACACAGGGTGGCAGCTGGAACACGTCCTTCCTGCACCTGGGAAGGGCAGACGTGGATAAACTGCTTAAGGCAGAGATTCTTGGGTTGAGAGTGTATATCCCCTCACCCTGAGAAGGACTGGAATCATATTGAATTATTCTCAGAAATTTTCTTTGGGCTCTATTTAACTGTGCTGAAAATCAACAATGAAATCTTGGGGAAAAAAAGCAGATCAGTGTAAATCCTATAGCCACACAAAGGAAAAGCTGGTTTCCAGTCCAAAGATTGGGCTTTTAGCTGGGTTGCTGGGTTTGTCTAGACCATGGTGGAGGTCTGGGAGGGTCAGGTGGGTGGGTACAGCAGCCTGCCCTAATGGCCTACCCTAAAGGCAGCCTGCCTTCTTCAGTGAGGACAACAACTTACAACTGTGCTTTGCCAGGGTGACTGAACGGAGTTCTTGCACCTGCTTCTTCTCTTCTCCATTAGCTTGCAGCACTCTTCTCAACTGCTCTATGTAAATTATTAGTTACTCTGTGGCCATAGGAATTTAAGCCATTATGAAGCCTATTGCAGGACTGGGACTTCTTCCCCCTGTTTTTTGGGTAATGATTTACAAATATCCGTGAATTGCATCATGTTGCAAAAATAGAAAGAAGCCTGGATTGCAGCAGAGAACAGGAGCACAGCTTTGTGTCTCTGCATGACCTCAGTCTTCACGACTTTGATTAAACAGCAGAAAAGGAAAGAACCTCCCTCGTAGCTTTCCAAAACAATTGCAGTACTTTTGTTCCTTTTGCTTTAGTTTGCCTTGCAGAAATGACAGCTTTGGCTTCACAGCAACTGCTGTAATTACAGCTGCAAAAGGATTTCAATTATAGCACCCTTTTCTCACACTATCATGCCTTTTTGGTAGGCTGCTGTTTGGGGAAGGAAACTTTCCATGGCTGTGAGAAGCAGAGGAAATAGGACTTTCTCTATTTGTCCTTGGGGTTTGGGCAATGTTGGAAAAGTACACACCTGAGCTGTTTTATTTTTTCATCTTTTTAACATCTACACAGACCCCTTGCATTCAACATGACACGTAAATGCAGCTACTGAAGACAAAAATAGTGTTCCACAAGGAGTATATTTTAAAAGTTTGAAAAATAAAAATGCCTACTGATAAGCTCATAGTAATAAGATAAAGGTCTAAAAGGTCTTTGAGTGCTTTCAAAGGACGGGCTCTTAGAATCTCAAAAATGCTGGTTTTGAGAGTAACTGTATGTAGGGGCTGACAGCACACAAGGATGATGCCCCAGGGACAGTGTGGTGGCAAAGGACAGCATATACCCTTCTCAAAAGGTGGCAGGGAGCTGCCATGCTCTTGGGATTTGGGAAGCATCTAGGAAGGTGAGGATGAAGGGTAAAATGCTTCCATTTTTAGATAGCAGCTGTAGTAAGGACCCATTCTACTGGAGTAGGGGAAGGAGGTAGCGAACACTGTAATTATAAAATACGTATTTTGAAAGGAAAAATATCTGTGAAGAAAGTGAGAATTGATATCTTGAACCAAAATTCACAGGTAAGCTGTCACTCTGCCCCTGGTGGCAGGCTGCCCTCAAAAGAGGGATTCTCCTCAGCACGTGGTGCTCCCGTGCTGTGGTGAGGGCTGCCCTGCCCTGCAGTTTGGGTGGCAGTACACGGAGAACGTCCCCTTTGGAAACCCCTCACCACAGGCAGGTGAAGCCCCAAGGCCAAGCACACTGTTCTGGGTTGAAGCTGAGAGCTAAATACCCAGCCATAAATACTTCAGTGGCTCTGACTGGAAATAGAAAGAGCATGCAGTGATGGGCATGAGCTTTTATCGGGTCTCTGGTACATTTTTTAAAGCAATCCATTTGTTTGATTTTGTGGGTTTTTGTTTTGCTTTTGTTAGTTTGTTTGTTTTTGTGGGAAGTGGTTTGTTTGGGTTTTTTTATTCTGCGTTGCCCAAGTAAGATTGTGAAGTGCCAGTAGTTGGAGAAAGAGGCAAAAGTCTTTAAACTGACTCTTAACAAGATTGGGATTTGGCTGTGACATTAATGAAAAGGAGTGCACATCCATCTGGGTCTAAAAGGTGAATCTGGAAACACAAACCTGTCGAGCACCAGAGTGGTTTGCCAATGGCACAACTCCAGAGCGTGCTCTATTGCTCACGGCACACAGACTGCCTCTCAAGGTGCTGCTTCCTCCCAGTGCCACCCGCTGAACTCCCTTTTCCATGGTTTGCAGCTTGGACAGCACACCAGAATGCTGGTCGAGGGGGTTTGGGCTGGGCTGGAGTCTTTGGGCACTGTGAGGGAAGCAGGTATATTTTATAACTGCAACCAAAGCCAACCAAGGTGATTACCAACAGAACTGCTTCTTGGAGAAGCAGAATTGTGTTTATTTCCTTTTTTCCCCACATGAGGAAAAGGTTAGGTGAAAGATTAAGGAAACTTATGGCTAGATAAAAAGCATTGGCTTCATTATTGGTGCAGATGGACAATGAGCTCTCCTGCTCTGTGTGCCATTCCCAGCGCAGGTACCTGGGCTGTAGCCCTCTTTCTGATCTGCACGCTGCCTGGACCTTCTACTGCACGTTTCCATGCAGGAAAGAGGCTGCTCCTCAAGTGTGTTGAGAAAAATGGGCTTGCTTTCCATGCTGAGTGTTTCAGATGCACTGTCTCCACTAATACTCTTCCCAAAAACCTTTCCTTCCTCCATTGCACTTTGTTTGCTAGCTGACTAGCCAGATATTTGTATTGTATTAACAGAAAGAAGTGTTTTTAGGAAAACAAGGGTATATTTTACACTTACTTCAGTTCAGAGCCTCGTGATCTAATTTTAGATTGCTTTATGTCTGTCTTTGGAGAGGAAAAAAAAGAAGGCTGGATATATAAATTTTCCAGCAAGCAGGTGGGTAGAAAGGAAGGAGTAAAAACAATACCAGGAGATTTTAAGAATAACTTTCAAAGTGCGAATGCACAGCGTCTCCCTTTTTTTGGTTTCAGAGATATGCAGTGTATGTCTGAGTGCTCTGTATGTAAACCTCCTGACAGGGGGTGGAAATGGCTGTGGAGGTGTTTTTCAGGCTGACCAAGGGCCAAGGGGTTCCATTAAGCAAGAGGTGCCACCAAAGTTTTATAGATCAAAAATGGCATTTGTTTGCCTTTCCCACAGCTGTCACCATGGCTCTTTCCTATTCATGGCATCCCATATCAAGGCCTTCTATCACTCAGTCCTTCCTGGTGAGGTTTGCAAGATCTGAGCTGAGGAGCACAGTGAGTTGGGGAGCTGTGGCATGGACTGGTCCAGGCCTCGTTCTGCTCTTGAAAGTCTACAAGTATTCTTATTCCCCAATAATATACAAGGGACGGATATCATTTTGCCATCTCAAAATCATTGAATAGTGTGGCTGCATTTTATTCAAGTGGCAGTGATGGACATGAGGATTGGTATCCAGGTCTGGGTTACAGCTTAGCTCACAGCAGCAGAGGTGCCATAGGCTGCTGGAAGGACAGAAGTTTACTTCAAGAATAGGCTGAAAGAACTTGGGGACAAGCAGTGCTGTACAGAGGACCTTGAAAGTGATTTCTTGCTCTGTGTTGCAGCTGTGTTCAGAGAAGTGGGACTTTGCACGTGCTCTTTATGGGACAGCAGTTCCTGATTGCATTTTCAGTCCTGGCTTGTAATGCGAACAGTTTGAAACAGGTAGTTCATTTTTAGGAGTATTAGATAGAAAGATGTCCAGCCTTCTCTGTCACTGACTTGAGAAATTCTCCCTTCCCATGTCCTTCTTTTCAAGTGCTCTGTAAATTTCTGTTGTCATGCATTGGGGTGTCTGTTAATGTACCATTTGCTCTCTGTGGGGATTGCCCAGATCAGTTCCTAAGTAACACCTTACATTCAAACCATATGTTACGTGTGTCTAGATAGAAAGTCACTTTTAATTGTATGAGGGATTTGTGTGTGTGTGTTTAAGAAGCAGTTTTAAAGCATGCCTAATAGTGCTAAGCTTGAAGTTTGAAAAGGATTGATATTTGAGTAGAGGTCTTGGAGAAACTTTCCGGTGTCATGTTTCTGTAATAAAGGGTTAGTGTGTTACAAGACTGTGTAGAACTCAGAAGAGAAGCAGAATATGTTACAGTTCTACTAAATGGAAATAAAAATGGGCCTGTTTTGAACTGCTGAACTTTGTGAAGCTTTTTCTGGTGGCTCAGGGCTGGGTCAGAGCTCAGGGTACTACACAAGGAGTTTTTAGTGTGAAAAAATGATCAGACCAAGGACAGATTTTTTTAAGACTCTGCATGCAAACTGCATCTGCACTCATGTGAGAACAGAGTCATAGCTACATGCATGGTCATTTGGGAGGGTATTCGTTTGATTTACATGTCAAAATGCACACTCATGGACGCAGAGGATGCAAATGGGCAAGTGCTGTTTAGGCAGGGATTTTCAGAGCAAACTGATTTTGAGTGGTTGCTGAGCTCACGGTGTGAGTGTGACAGTGCTGTGGTTGAAGGTTGTCATCTGACACATCAAAACGAGAAAGTGGTGGCAGGAGTTTGAGCAGTTCAGTAAATTTCTACCCATCAAGTTGCAGAATATAAAAATGTTTTCTTTGACCAGGTGCTTTCAAAACAAGTGTTAGAGGTGAAAGTGAGTGAGGGATGTGTCAAATACCCCTTTCCAAGTGTGTGACCTCCTTGGCTGTGCCATGGCCCAGGTGTGTCCCAGGGCTGTTCCCCTCTGCTTCACCTCTGGGCGATGGTTTCACTGGCTGGGGGTGCAGGCCTTCTCTTCTTTCATGAAAGATTTGACTTTGTCTCAGGAGAAATGATTTCTGGACTTTTTGCACTGAGTAACCCTGACTGTGTTTGAAAACGGGACAATTTCCCTCTCTTTGGGTTTCCAGGGAAAGAGGCCAATGAAGCTTTATCACTCGGAGTCCTGCAGGAGTCACGGCCCCTTCTGGTTAGCCAATTTGCATTTTATGTTCTGTTCACTCTAGCCAAGAAAGTAAAGCGGCAAACCTTCAGTCTTTATGTATTTCATCTTTGCAAAGTGGATAACATTATTGTGGTTTACATACTACACAGAGAATACCAGAAGTATCTCAGTTATTATTTCCTAAAGCATTAGGGTGAAACAACACTGTGTCACTTCTTGCCCAAGGATTTGAAGTTTGGACAAAATGCTCCAGCTGCCACAAGCTGGGACTTGCTGGCAGGGAGCACTTGTTACTTTAGGATCCTCAGGAAGATTTGTAGTTTATTTTTGTGTTGTTTTGGTTGTTTGGTTTTGTTAGGGTTCTTGGGTCTTTTTTTAATGCCCTTTCCAAGGAAAACACGCGGTCAGTTTGGTAAAAGGTAGACGTAAAGGTAGACCTTTGAGATGAGACGTGCTGCAGAGTGGCAGCTAAAGGAGTGGAAAAGTTAACTGAGGCTATTTCTACAGAATGGAAAGGGTTTTCCTCTCAGAGGCCTTGGAAAAACTTGCTGGAGGTGGATGCCTACTACCGTAACATGAGCTTTATTTTTCCTTTTTGCTTCCTTTTTAAATGTCATACGCTGAGAGAAGCCTCTTCTTTACCGACGAGCAGTGCTAAAAACAGGTTTCTGTGGAAAGAAAATTCCACCCACTTCAAATAAAACCCTAAAAATCGTTCCATATTTTTAACAAAATACAGCTAAGTAAGCCCTTCCTTCTCATCCTGTTGCTTGGGATGGCTCATTTTATTCTTCCTCGCCTGACTGGTGTCTATTTAAAAGGAATCAGATCACCTGTGGGCAGGGAGAAATCATTTCTCCATCTAGGTTTAAACGCCTACTTTATTGTATGGAGCTTTTTACAGGGCATGATTCCATTCTTAGGAAAGTGCTCTGGTCTATTGAGACAAACCATACCAGTAAGTCTAGGCTATAAATTTGCCCTCATGTTCTCATTTTGAGGTGTTTTCCTGATTTCAGGTTACGGAGATTTCAAGCTGTCACACCTGAAATCAGTCTGGATGGTGAGGAAGCTGAGAGCAGTTGTTTGGACACATGCATTTATCTTTGCAGAGAAAAGGAAGAAGTGCAGTGCATTTTCAGTGAGGTTTCTCAGCTCACATCCCTTCTTATGTGGTTCTCTAACACACTAAAACATTTCTGACCTATTCCCTGGCCACTCCATGGCATCTGTAATGAGACCATCAGTGCTTGTGGTACAGCAGCTGTGCTTTGTCCCCTCAGAATTTGTGTGAGAGTTTTTCCTCTTCAGAATAAAGTTGTGATGCATTCATGAAATAAATCCTAGCAATAATATTGGCCCATAGTGGTAAAAAATTGTTCCTACTCAGAGGCAAAAGGGCTTCATTAAACACTTACACATTTTATCAAGGGGGAGAAGAACATGGTCATCTTCCATGAGGTTTATGTTGTGCTTGTAATGCGTTTGTGAATATGGAAAATATCAAACACTGCTGGCCAGAAATAAACACACTGAAATGGTCTGGAAACTCAAGAGTCCCAAAGACTGGCTGAAGAGCTCTCTGACTCCATATTGTTAGCTTTTCCTAAATCTTGCAGTGTGAGGGAAATTCCAGGAAACATTGAGGGCTTTAAAGTGTCCCTATACCAAAAAAGGGTAAGAAAGCTGATCTGAGGGCAGTGGATTGACATCATCATGTAAACAATATAATGGAAATACAAATATATCATATGATTGCTCAAGAATTAAAGGAACAAATACAGCTTGATTTAAAAAGAAAAAAACCCAAACCCTGAGTAATGAAATAATGAGTTTGCTCATGAAGGTATCTGTGAAGATGTAATAGAGTTTTAGGGGCTTGCAATTTTACTTAATGTTTTAGGCACTATGATTTAGAAAAAAAAGAAAAAGATTGTCCAAAATCTGTACATGTAGAAGTTAGTACTCAGCAGACTGATGTAAAAAGGAACTGTTGCAAGGTTGCTAAGTGGGTTATTTCTAATGATGCCCTTCATGGATCAATAGAAAGCTTAAAGTTAATATAGTTATTAAAGACCTGAAAATAAATACAAAATTACTTCTACATTTTGCAGATAGCACAAAAATGCCTGGTTAAAAGGGGAAGACGGGGATTTTTTAATGAAATACTTTGGATCAACTACTGTGCTGAGCCACTCAAGTCAAGTTTGTTTCAATCCAGCTAAGTGTGAGGTCATTCAACCAGGAATGAAGAATGCGGGTGCCACCTGCCAAGGGGGAGAGGGGGTTTGTCTCCCACAAACTGGGGGCCTTGAGGAGGATTTCTGGGTCAAAGCAGACCAACTGTAACGTGACTTCTCAGCATGATGGCTGGCAGAAAGGTGCAGGGAGTTCTTTGGGTATACAGACAGAGAGGATGGTACCTGGGAGTTGTTCTCCTTCTGTACAGATTCCGACTTTGCCCAGGGCTAGAACGGTGTGTTCTCTGATGAGATGCTTTGTGTTGATAGGATGTTGTTAAAAAGCTATAAAACATGTTCAAGTGTTCAAGGAAAAGGCTCACTTAGAAATCTAAACTATTCACAGTGTTTATTTCAATCAAGGCCAAGAGTCACCTAAGCAGCTGTTTGTAATCTAGCAGAGAAAGGTGTGACAGAAACCTGTGACTGAAATGGGATGTCCCATGCATGTAAAGAAGCCAGACCCAGGACCTTTTAAATTCCAGGGGGACTCCTATAGGACCTAACTACTTGAATTCCTGGAAAATATGCAGTAGCTAAACAAACTATTTTGTGTAGTGGAAGATTTACAAATGAAATGTAATGTCTATACAAGAAGGCAGACTAAATTATACAGTCCATTACTGCCTCTTAGGATCATTTATTTTTAAGAAAGGAGAATTTAGAGAGTATCATTTTGTTTGTTTGTAAGAGCTTCCTGTTGATGAAACAGGGACAAACCATTGCAAAACAGTATCAGTTTCTCTGTACTGCAGTTTTGAGGCAGTACCAAAGCAGAGAGACACGATAAAACCCCACAGCCAGTGGGATAAAAGGTAGCTGAAAGTGGGTTGAGTCTGGGAGTGAAGACACAATTTTTGAACGAGTAATACAGAGATGGAGATGAAGTTAAAAATACTGCAACTTGCCAGTGTCAGTTTGTATTTAATTGCATTCCCAGTGCCGTTCTGTGGTTATAACACACTACTGGTGCTGTGGTGTCCAAGCCCAGGCAAAGCCCCATGGCACAGCTGGTGCTCGAGCAGGCTGTGCAGGCTCTCTGGTACACGCTTTTGACTCCTTTTGTGAAAAACTGTCTGTGTCTTGAAGCTGAGCACTGGAGCTCCCCACACTGGAGCTATTTTTACTTAGTTAGGACTAAGCATTTAGGTTGCTGGAATTGATTTTCAGAATTTGGTATGTGCTGCTAATGGGTCGGAGCTCTGTCATTCTGGGCTGTGGTCTTGGTATCCTTGTCACTACATGTTTTGTCCCACTTTGCTAAAGCGTGTTGTTTTGAAGAAGCACCTGTAAGAATTATAAGATAGCTTGAAGACAGAACAGAAGAGAAAGGTCAGAGCCCTTGGAGAAGCTCTGGGGAGCTGTTCTGAGGAGTTCTGAGGGTGGCCACCAGGGGCAATGGGTACCACGGGTTAGTTATAGATATCAGATATGTTAATTACTGAACGTTATAAAAGCTGTAACATCTGGCTTATGTGTGCATGTACTTTTGGTGTGCTCCTTGGAAACTTCCAATAAAAGGTTATTTCTATCTATCTATCTATCTATCTATCTATCTATCTATCTATCTATCTATCTATCATCTATCTATCTATCATCTATCTTCAGTAATCTTGTTTTGAGAGTTGTTTGCAGGTATTTAGGCATCAGCAAAACGCCTTTCTGCACAGTCTTGGCTCTTGGGTTTTAATGGGTTGCTGTATGCAGAGGGGGTCATTTTGTGTCACAACCTTTCACAAAATGTGTGTATTGTGCTCAGGGTACCATGCACATAATGATGATCAGGAGGAAAGTAGTGGTTATTTCTGGGACACTGAAAGACCCAAGGAGAGCAATCTGCACAAATCAAGATTATTTTACAGCTCTACAGTACAAGGTATATCTTGTGCAGGTAAACTGTCTTTTAAGGAATTTTGTTGTATCTTCCTAAAAACAGAAGAATAATTAAACAACCAGCCCCAAACATGCACCCTTCCTCACTTCTGATAATTTCTTCTTATTACTCCCACTGGTTACAATCTCTTTTTGACCTTTCCCCGAGGATTTGTGTGTGTTTAGCTGTCAGGGCCTGCAGTTGTCTAGGGCTTGACTCTGCTCTTTCCCAGTTTTGCTGGGATCTCTTCTCTTGCCCCAAATCACAGCATGTTCTGGTTATCCACTCAGAGTCATTGCACGTGGCCAGAGTAGTCCTGTGTGGGCCACCAACTTGTGTTGTCACCCAAATGTTACACGTGGAATTGAGAGATGGGGGTTTCAGAAAGTGCTGCTGTTAAGATAAGCACTCTTGACTCAATGGATGATGTAAAAAATAATCAAAGGAGATTTGTAAGGGGGGTAATACATGCACTTAATAATATTTAGTTAGAACTTTAAATGTAGTACTGCTATTGTAAAATGCCATTTCTTTCCCATTCCCCATGAATGCACCTCCAGTTTGAGTAGAGCTCGCGACTTTCATCTGGGGAACTCTATAGTTTGCTCTTACTTGTGGAAATATTTGCCTTATTTGTTTTTCAAGCCAGTGGAACTTGAAGGGAAAGCTTTGGTTTTGCTTGGTTCCCCTGAGAAACGCTTGTTGCTCCTGCTCCCATCTGGGGGTGTGAACAATGGCCCTTTGTCAGTGTGGCATCCTCCAGCCCAGCCACCTGATGCTGGGCAGCTGTATCTGCTGGTGTGGCTTCTGAGCAGGAGACTCTTGCCTCTATGTCAGTGAATGGTCAGTGAAACAAGGAGAAAAGCCTTAGTGTTGCCAAAATGAATGGTAAGCTTTCCATTCAGTCATGATTTCAACTGTAAATGGACTAAAAAGATCATGAGGCTTCTGAAATATGCTCCAATTCCTTCCTTTTTTCCTTTTGGTTTCATGTTGGCTGTAAGCAGGGGTAGGAGTCTGAAGAGGGGAGGGTGTTAGCAAAATGTTGTCTGGATGATCAGAGGGGAATGGGAGAGGAGAAGAGTGGTGGGGAGGGAGGTGACGTGGAGACAGGGTGTTACTGAGGTGATTGGCAGCATACTGGTGAGTAGGGATGTGCAGCATTGGAGAGCTAGAGGCTGACAAAATGTTCTTGGCACCATCCATAATGCTTGTGCTAGGAAATGTGTAAGTTTCCTTTAACTCTTCTCCTAAACATTACTTGGTTAATAATGTTAACTCCTGTTAGTTAAGGTGTTACAGAATAGTGAATGGGAGTCTGTCATCTCTAGAGATGTCATTGTTTCCAGAACAATATGGTTTCCTCCCCCTCTTCAGACAGCACAGCTCATGTGTGTGCAGAAGCCCCAGGGGAGTGAAGGGCTCAGACTGTGGGTCCTGGTTTCAGAAGGCTTCCAGTAGATACCTAGCATGTCAAACATGAATTGTTATTAAACATAAAAGTAGATGTCACAGAGGAGTTCTGTTCACATTTCTAAATTCATGTGGCAAAGTAGACAGTCATAGAACTTTCTCCTTTTACCCATATTGATTTTAAATCCTGCTTTCAAGAGAGTTAGACTAGTAAATACTACCTAAGGCATGTAATAGTGCAAGAGTAGGCTCGGGTCACATTATTACAACTCCATTAGGTTTGTGTGGTTCTGGTGGTAGGGCCACTGCAGGGGTGGCTTCTTGAGAAGCTGCCAGAAGTTTTCCCCTTTTTTTCTGTGTCTGACAGAGCCAGTGCCAGCCAGATCCAGGACGGAGCTGCTGCTGGCCAAGACTGAGCCAGTAATGCCCCTGTGATATTTATTGGTATTATTTATTAGTTATTGTGCAAATATAATTGTGCTCAGAGAAGAGAGGGTGAGAATGTGTGAGAGGAACAACTATGCTGGGGAGGAAGAGATAGAGCCTGGGAAGGAGGGAAGGGTGGGGAAAAGGTGTTCTTAAGATTTGTTTTGCTTCTAATTGTTCAGCTCTGATTTTGATTGGTAATAAATTCAGTTCATTTCCCCAAGTCAAGGCTGTTTTTCCTGTGATGGTAATCGACGAGTGATCTTTCCTTGTCCTTAACTCAACTCGTGGACCTTGCATGGTACTTTCTGTCCCCTGTCCAGTTGAGGAGGGCAGTGATAGAGCAGCTTTGGTGGGCACCTGGCATCCAGCCAGGGTCAAACCACCACAGCAACACTCCTCCCAGGCTCCCATTGTGGGCTATCTATTCTACTACCAAAAGAAGGATTTATATTTTTCTGTGTAAATACCTTCAGATTTTGTAAGTAAACTGTTCTCACCTCAATAGTATGCAAATGAAAGCAAATGAACATCATTCTTTTCATGCACTTAGCCTCTCTCTCTCAGATGCAGGCAGGCTGCCTGAACATTGAGTTGTTTTCTTTGCAAGAGTTCCAAGGACCACCTTTACTTTCCTGAATTAACTGTCAGTAAAAATGTTGATGGCAACCTTCTTTCATCTCTAGCTATCTTCTTCCACTGAGATGATTCTGCTTATTTTCAATCCTGATACAGTGTGGGGGTTTTTCTGTGATTTTCTTTTTTTTTTTATAGGACACTGAGCTTAACTATAATATTTCCTTGTCCCATCAGCTCCTGGACTTTCTAGAGGTTTGTGTTTCCCTATTGCTGATATTTCAGGTGTCTTGTCATGTGGTGCAGAGATTAGCTGTGCCTTGCCTGGTACTAGGAAAAAGCTGGGCCTCTGAGCCCAGCAGAGCTGTTTTCTTCAGTAGCATGACTTCAGATAGTTGAGGAATTTTCTGTATTTCTCTGAATCCCAGTAAAAGGCCAAAAATGAACTATAAAGAGAGAAAGGGCATGGGTGATAAAACTAAAACTGAAAGCATTAGGTCCAATGAAAGACCCAGCATTCAAGTGTGTAAGTATGATGTGAATCTGTATTGTTATTATGCATTTTATTTCTAAGCTGGAAAATGAAGATCTGGGCTCACTAATACATAATATGGGATTTGGGTGGCACGTAATAGCTGTTCTTCCTGATTACCATGAAATACACACCCTAATAGATTATTGTGAAGCCTTTGTAAGCTGTGGGATATTTATACTATTGATGGCAATCTCTCCCATGCTGACAGCAGTAAGAGCTCTCTCACTCCCCAGCTGAGAGCAGTGCCCCAGCTGCAGAGGGTCGCTGAACCCAAACCCACAGTGAGACTGTGCTCACATCAGGTTTGCACTTCAGCTCTCCCAGGGGGTGCCCTCAGTGCAGGCAGGATCCTGGGCGCCTGGTGTTTATTTGACACCAGATTTCCCCAGGAATTTGCCTTTTTTCTTTCCCAGAACATCTCTGCAGTTATCAGTGTGTGTGCAGAGAGGGGTTGCTGACCTCGTGGAAACAGTTGTGTGCTGGAGTAAAGCATTTAGGAAGAGGATAAAGAAAGCACTCCCATTCTTCCCAATGCTACCCTTAAATAGCACTTGGGCGTGTGAGACCCTGCTTTAAACTTGGAGATTCTTCAGAAGTCCTGTAATAGTTGAAGTTTAGCAACCAAGACTATTCACCTATGTGTTGAATTGTAGCTGTCACGAGATCTTAAAACAGAAGCATTGAAACATCAGGCCTCTGATTGCCTCCATATACTATTAATTTGACCAAAAGTCACCAATAATTTTATAAATGAGCTTTTACCAGTCAAGTAAACTTTTAGTTTTGCCTCTTCTCTGGAAAAGAGTTGGCAGTTTGGTTTTTCTCCCTTTAACTACAGTAACATCTTAAAAAAAAATAATTGAAAAATATATATATTTAAAAATCCCCAAGTTGTGTGTGGAATGGAAACTAGATCTTTTCTAGATGATTTTGGCATGACCCTGTTTTGTATCCCTTTGCAGTGGGGAGACACCAATGCCAAAATTATGCCAGCCTGAAATGAATTATTATAAGTCCAAGAATATCTTTAGCAAAGTAAGCACAGGACAGAGGAAGGCCCTGGTGAGGACAGGGGTGGTTGTTCTTTAGCACAGTAGAAAGATCAAAGTATTAATTTGCACTGGGAATTGGCATCAATGGATCTAAACTTGGTCTCAGTAAGTGGTGCAAGAAATAGGGCGAGGAAGATCCTCCTTATTCATTTTCAGGTACTAGAATGACAGGAACACATTCATTCATCTGAAATGAATTTCATTTAAAAAATCTTCCAGTTTAAAGCCAATTTTTTCTAATTAGTATTCTTACTGAGCTGCAGTGCACTGAAGCCTTGCATCCTGAGTGACTGAACTTGGAGACTGAGAGAGCAGGAGAAGATAGTACATTTTGAAGTTAAGCACTGTCATCTTATTGATTCATAAGCCAGAATGTATGTTTATTAAGACGTACAGCAGGCGTTTTATTTGATAGATGTAGGCAGTAGTGGCCTTTGTTTCTGAAGGCTGGGGGACATTGGAGTCATTTTTGAGATCGCTGATCAGGGAACTATTTAGGAAGACTTATGTGGTAGTGACCTGTGAGTGATTAAAGTGGCATGCTGGATTAGCATTAGCACAGTGTCTTTTATATATTTTGCAGCATTAATATATTATCAATTAAATTGGAATTGTCACATTTATTGTGTGTATTTTAAGGCTATAAAAATTCCTGTAGTCCAATATTGGTGCTTGCTATTTAGCACCTGAAATAAACATGATTGGACTAAAAGTTTGAGTGTTTTAAAAGCCAGGTTCTGGAATTCATTCTTAGTCATTTGACTAAACAGAGCTTGATTCTCAGAAGTACTGAAAAGATGTTTTGAATTCAGTAAAAGCACTGGAATCCATGCAGGGGTTGATGTCCTCGGGATCAGGTCAGAGGGAGCAGGAAAAAAAGCCCAAGAGAGCAGAGAGCTTTCCCACAGAGAAGGAGAAGAGAAACTTCTGGATGACATGGGCAAGAACAAAAGCAAGGAGCAACTTGCAAGGAGTCACCCTGATGATTAAGTGTGTTTCCTCAGTGGATACTATTGAAAATTCCTATTTGTTGCTTTAAAGGACTACCTTTCATCCTTCGTTCCTGCAGGACTCTTGCTGTAGACTGTGGGAATTATTTACATCTCAGTTTATTTCTCAGACCATTGGCCATAATTAAAAATGGAATTTTGCACTCTCCAGAGTCCTTGCCTGGAGACTTTCACCTTGTAGAAGAAAGAGGATTAGCTGTGATGATTTACTGGGCTCAGGTACAGTCCCCTGAGTGTCCTGTGGCACTGAGCTGAAAGAAAGCTGAAATGGTATCCAGCCTGGCAACCACTCACACTGTGAGCAGAATAAATCCTGTCCCTTTGCTGGAATTCCTGATGTGTGTGGGCTCTTGGTAGCATGAAGTTAAGGCTGGGGGAGGCAGTGTGCCTTTAGGGTGCTGGGCTCTGTACCTGTGTTTGTGTTGTCATGGAGTGCCTTGGGCTGTGCCAGTGAAAAGGGCCAAAAAGTATTTTTTGCAGTTATCACATTCCATCTTCAAGAGGGAATTGGAAATGATGTTCAGAATCACAGATCTGGCATTTGGTTGTTGCTCTGTGATTATTTTTCAGATTTTTAGGACTTTCTCATACTGAAGTCAAGCAGAAATACAGTCATAAACTTGGCAGAGGCTTTGCCTTCTTGCTTGCTTCTCCTCGGCCAAGGCAGGGAAACAAAAAGGAAGAAATATGTGGCTGCGCACAGTTACTACCACAACATTAAAAAGATGTCTTTGAGGTGATTGTTCTGTGAGAGAAGATAGCAAGCCTTTGTTATGACATTTGTTAGGGCAAGCTTTCAGGACCATGATGTCTTTTGAAACATTTCTAAGTGCTTTATTGCTTTCTTAGATGCTCTTAAAATTGTGCTTTCTTTCAACTCTGAGTTCTTCATCTTTGCTAGGTACTAATGAGCGATCCTCCTGAAATGCTCTTGATAAAAATCCAGTTTATTCATACGTAATCACCTTTTTCTTAAACTCAGTGATGTCATGCAATATGTCTCACAGGAAAAGATAAAAGATCCTGCCAAAAGGATGTAGCTGGCTAGGGCTGTTTCCATTGCAGGAAGGGATACTGGCAGGAGGGTAAGTTACTGGGACTGAAGAGTATTGATTTCCTTATTTTTATTTGATTTTGCCTTATTGCAAAAATTTCTGATGCCCAGAATGAAATGCAGTCTGAAAAAGAAGGAAAAAGAACCCTATGACTCTAGAGAAACTGCTTGTAAGAGCATAGGATTGCTGATGGCAGTCCCAGCTTCAGGACTTCAATTCTGATTCAGGCACAGTGGAATCTTGCAGCAGTTTAGTGAGATCCACCCCATACAGCCTGGGTCCTTATGGCTATTTCTGACTGAGCCCTAATTGCAGAGTTGTGTCTGTTGATTACGTGAACTCCTTGGATATTACACTTGGGTTAGTGTCCCTCAAACATCTTTTCCATTAATGAAGCTGTGCTCTCTGCATGCTATGATTTGCCACAAATGCTTTTCTTTCCTAGGTTAAAGGGATGTCTTTAACCTATGACACTTCCTTGGCATAGCAGCATTGTGGTGAAAAATGCTGATTACATATAAAATCTGCCTGCAAAACATATACCCCTGGGTAAATAATGCAGTTCCTTAGGGCCATGGAACTGATACAAAAAACACATAGTTTCCTTGATTTGAGGGATTTTGCAGTCTATCTCAAACCTGATTCTCATTGCATCTTTGGACTTGCTCTCAGAAATCAGGAAACTTAAAAGCAATCAGTGGGCTGTGTCATCAATGTATGATTCAACCACTGCAAGAGGTACATTTATATAGAATGAAAGAGGAAGAAACTGGGCTTATTTTCATCCTAAAATAGTACTTTTCCAGATTCCATTTGGGCAAATATTAATTATTCTTTATATGTGCTCACATCCCAGACAATCTATGGTGTACCTGTGAGGCAGAACTGTCTTGTCTCTATCTTACCCAGGACAAATCCCACAGACTGTTGCCTTCATTTTTGTGGGATTGTGAGCAGAAGGAACTGAACATGTGGCAAAATTAATAACTGGTATCAGTCATATTTTTCTTCTTAATTAAGGACAAGTGGGTATGTGAAATGTATTTCCCTCAGGCTGTGGTGAAGGAGAAGTCACAGTTTCACCACTGAAACAAAGCAGAGAGAGACACCAGCAAACAATGTAGGCACACTCTAATATTCATCCACATCAATAGGAAGGCTTGCCTTTTGACTTTAAAGGGCATTGGACTTAACCCTGCAAGATCATATTAAAATGCTTAAGAATGATTAAGTACTTATTCTTGCCATATTGCAATAATAGAGCTAGAATAAATAAGGGTGGATTTTAATTTAACCCACTCCGTACATCTTTAATTGTCCACATTTACATAGTTGGTTGCATACAGTTGGATTAGGTGGCAATTTGCCTGATGATTTGTGTTTCACTGTTGCTGCGTGGCATGCTCTTTAATAGTTTTGTTTCTCTTAATGTAGTCTTTTTGTGGGCTGATACAATCCTCACCTAAATTAACACACCCCATTTTCTGTGCAAGCAAAGCTAGCAACCTCTGTGAGTTGTAGTATTGTTAGTGGTCTCAGGATGGTGCAATTGCTACCCTGGGGGTGGGACTGTGGAAAGCACTGCAGGCACCAGTGCCTCTCCTGCTGAGAGGATTAACAGTGCTGCAGAGCATACACGGTCCTCATTGTGGGCCTGGGAAGAGGTCACGGAGCTATCAGCACTGCTGCTTTGTCTGGGGTCGATCAGTGGTCATTCCCAGGAAAGCACAAACCTCTCCAAGCAATGCACAGTTTAAACCTTGCAGCACTGGCAGCCATCGGTGTTAGGATGGGGAATTTAAGGGCTGGCTGAAGGCTCCAAGGTGCAGGAGCGTAAATAACATCCAGCCTGGCCTCTGTGACTGTTCACCCGACCAACTGATGATTTGGGAATTTGGTTAGCCACTAGTCTTTGTCTGACTTCAGAGATCTGTGGCCCCTCAACCTACTGGGGAGAGTAAAGGGTTGCCTTGAGCAGACCAAACAGGGTGGTCTGCAAGCCAGCCAGTATCCATCTGGAAGATGCACTTGAAATGGCATCACATCTCCATTGCTCCTTGGGGGTGGCAGGCTGTGTTCAGGGAAGGCCATGAACCAATGCAAGGCAAAGCTGAGAGTTGGCCCATTTGTAGATTTGTTGTGCTTACTTATGGTATTTATTTATTGCCTCAGTTTCATCTGCACTGAACTCATGCTAGGTTTTCAAGTAACTAAAATTTAAGATGAATGTCTGCCTAGGAAAAGGTAGAGCATTTGCTGCTTCTGTTTTCTGGTCAATTGGAATTTGGAAGTCAGAACTGAGCAGAGCACAACGAGCCCTTTGTCCTTGCACAGCAAACTGGATTTAAGCAAAGCATGTTGTGACAAATGGTATGAGTTTTGTGGCTTGGGCTCCAGCAACAAGAAAAGGCAATCCTTTTGTCCCATCAGCCAAATAATATGGCACCATTTAATACATCTGGTCTAAAGCCTAAGAATAATAAATATAAATAAAGAAACTGAAAAACTTTCTTCTTTTACAAACTGAAAGTGTTACTGTGCTGAGGGTGGGGGAGCTGTGAATTTTGTTTCGAGAGCCATGCTGAAAGATGGCTTTTCTTGCCCCTGCATGTCTGTAATCTTATTTTATAACCACATTAGTATCTTTACCTGTCCATTCATTTCACTGATACTACAAAGCAGCGGAGGAAGATGGAGTCACCGGAGGTGGCTTCAAGCAAAGTCTGTGATTTAGAAACCTCAGAGATTAAGATGCTTTGCTCTTGGCTTCTACAGAACTAATGGAATCGTTTTCTAATTTATTTTTTTTTCCAAGAAAATGTCTTTTATTGCAAACCGCTTGATTTATAGGTGTGCCAATTATGCCATGCCTCTGTGGAATCAAGAGTAGGTCCCAAAAGAAAAACTATTCCTTTAGTTTTGTTTTTTTTCCCCCCAAATCTCCTGACTTGTTTCTTATATGTGCTTATTCCTGTTTGGCCTGGAGAAGAATAAAGGCAGCTGAGAAATCTGCCTTCTGTCTGCAGTGTTAAATCTGATTTAATTGCATGTTTAATGAAGTGGTCTGGTTTAATTGAATGTATAACTGTTGTAGATGAAAACCTGCTTGCCTATATGCACTGGTGAAATATCTGTGTGGTTTTTTGTACAGAAAAGAATCAAAGACGTCATCTCTCCAATCGTATTTGAAGCTGCCTACAGCCTCGGGGAACATGTGATAGAAAGAGGGAAGGAGGACAAGGAGCTGCCTGCTCTCAAGCCGGTTCTCCGCTGGAAGAAAGGCCAGAAGATCGCGCAGAGGAACCAGGTCGGGTTTGGGCAGCATGGTTTCCCGGGGAGGGCACTGGCACTGGCAGCAGAGGGGGCTGTGAGGGAGCATTGCCAAGCTCCAGTCATTTGCCAAGGCTGCACGGCACAAGCGGCACCACTCTCGTTTCAGGGTGTCTGTGCTGAGAAGGGAAAGGGTAAGAAAGGTCCTACTCCTCCTGTTGTTCCCTTTGTGTAGGAGGTTCTAGTGAAAGGTTGGTCCTGGCCTTCATTCCAGGCTGAGCCTCTGCTGGTGCCAGAGGGGCAGAGCAGAGCCCAGGAAGGGATGTGGGAACAGTGTGAGGGGAGAACAGTGAGCAGAAAAATAGAAAAGGTTGCCTGATTCAGCTGTCTTCTTCTTGAGGAGCCCTCAGATCCAGTCATGTGGCAAGGGAAACCTGCTCCAGCTGTCACTGCAGGATGTGCCATACTGAAACAGGACGGGTTTATGTCAGAGAGAGTACAGTGTAGGTAGAACCGTGACCATGTCAGGATCCTACTGTGCTACACTGCAATGTGGAGAAACCCTTTTGTCTTTAGTTTTGGTGAGAGCGAGAAAATTCACTTAATGTTGAAACACTCCTCATTTAAAGGGTAGATTTTTTTCTATTATTGTTATTTCATTTCTCCCCTGTCCCCCTTTCTCCCAAATTGCTCTCTAGGGCATTTAAGTGCATGTGATTATCTCACCCCTTTTGTTTGTCTGTCTTGATCTCATTAGTGCCTTTGAAAAATGCAGGCAAGTGTTGCCAGGTTTTGGCAGCAGTGATAAGACAGTTCTTCTGGAGGTATTAAACGCTTTCAGGGTTCATGAGCAGGTGCTCATGTTGAGAAGAGAGACCTTGCTGGTGACCTTTGGGAGGTCTCCCTTTTCCGTGTAGCCCTCGTGGGTGCAAAGCAGTCTGCCAAGGAAGGCGCCTGCAGGACAACTCAGCCTTCCACCGTGCCAGCACCGGAGCGTTCAGCCACGGAGCTCATGGCTTCTCAGGGGCATCAAAGTTCCTCTGTGGCAGGAAAAGCTTCTGGTGTGTCAGAACTGCAGGGTGATTTAGACAGGAAGGGTCCTCTGTGGGTCCAGTTCCTTTCTCAAAGTAAAGCCAACTTAAAAGTTGGATTGAGTTGCTTGGGGTTTTATCCATTCCAGTTCATTTTCCAAAGCTTACGTAGTTCTGAGCTGGCATTGCTTGTGAATGCAAAACTTTTCTTTTCCTTTTTTTTTTTTTTTTTCTTTCCTTTTCTAAGTGGCAAAAAGTCTGTCCAGAAGCTGAGGCTTTTAGTAGTGAATAGTTAGATCCGAGTTTTAACCCTAGGACGTTCACATCTATTAAGTGATAATAGCATGGTCATCTGTAACATTACTTTCTGATGCTGCTCATAAGGTCCCTGAATACCAGCTAAAAAAAGAGTAACTAAAAAGTTTAAAGATGTTTGTTCTGTCATATACCCAAGTGTTTTGAACTGTGTTTGGCTATAATCCTTGTACTTAAGAGATACGAGCATTTATTCAAGTGTACTTTATTTTTACAAATGTATGAATGAAAGATGCATTCAACGATTACTTATTTTTATGAAGAGGGATTGTGTGGCTGTTACATATACAAATTTTGTGTTGTTGCAACAGTATGATAGGAATTTGTGGAGAACTTTGGAATCTGAGTCGTGTGCTGAAAACCTGAGTGTTACATGAACAAAGCTGCTTATATAGTTTAGCAATGGGCTCAAACTCCAAAGGTCACATCTTGCCCTTTAGGCACGGTCTCAGATCAGTATTAAAATACCTAAATGCTGAGATTATAGAGGAGAAACAAAAATATGTTAGAAATTTCCCTGACTTGGTTTCTTGTGGAATTTGGATGAGAGGCAGCCAATTTAACAATCCATTTGCTTTCCAGATGTTGTTCACTTAGCTTAGTAAGAAAAAGATTTTGACATGGGGTGTGCTGGCAAGTGTGCTTTCAGCTCAGGAAGCGAGAAGAGCTGCAGAGTGTGTGTGGCAATCACGGTGACAAACCCTGGGGGAGCAGCCTCAAGGCACAGTGCTGGGGTCCTCAAAGACCAGTCTCATGGGAAAATTCAGACACAGCATTATCTTTCTGGGTTCTTATTATCTTCTAAGTAAAAAGTGTTTTAAGAAGCCAAGAGAGATAGTAGGAACCAAATCTATATAATAAAGGATTTACATTTTCTAATAATGTAGTGATTTTGAAGGAACCTTGCATTTTGGAAGTCCAGTTCAAGACGCAGTGGTTTCTGTTTTCAGAAGACAGGGCACTGGTGAGGTCAGGTGGACAAAATTACTGTTAATGTTAGTACTAGTGTCTTTAAATATAGCTGGTTCTGTGTTGGTTTTAGAAGCCCTAAATCCTGTTGATCCAGGAAGAAACGGCATTTTGAGGTCGGAATGGTTGCCTCTGTTCCTTTGAGGCACCATTAAGATAATGTTAAAAGAGTGATACTTTTCTGAAAACACCAGATGACTGGTTTTTGTGAATGAATGCAAAAGAAGAAGCTGGAAGTAGGGAATAGCTGAGAAAATGGGAGGACACCATCACTGAGCAGGAAAGGGCGAGGCTTCCACCTTTCACCATCCTGCTGCAGCTCTGCTAGACCTACTTGAAAAGCCACACCATTTGCAAATGTGGACTTTACGGTCACCTAGAGTGATGTCAAACCTGAAGTGATCGCTTTCAGTGGCATTTCAGTGTGCTTTTTGTGAACCAGATGTTTCCTGCATGCATCACTTCCCAGCAGGAGTACATAGCCTCACAGACTGGGAGGTAGGAAAGCCATCAAGAGGCGTCTTGGCATAAGAATTGCAGATTGTATTGAGCATGTGAAGTTCTTCATGACGCATTTAGGGAGTCACCTTGGAAATACTATTCATGGACATCCATGGCAAACGTGGCTTCTCTTCAATGACACAGTCACAGGAAAGGATTTTGGGGGATATTCATCTTTTAAATCAGTATTGCACTGTATGTGGGAGAACAGTCTAGCCCTGTACTCATCGCTTAGGCCAAAGCAGAACTGTTGTAGTAAAGAAGAGCATTGATGGGAGATGTCATTCAAAATGCTTTTATTTATTGATCACCTTCATTTTAAAAGGATGCAGCTTTTACTTTAAGGTGCTGCAAAAGGCCTATATTTAAAAATAGGCCAAAACAAAAGCAAGCCTCCACTGTTCAGTGAAGGCACCTGCTTCTTTTCCTAAATGAACTGCGCTTGAAACTATCAAAAGATGCCAAATATTTGGAATATCTGACTGGTTTGAAGAAACGGCTCTTCACTGAAATTTCCTAATGAAAACCAAGCAATTTTGAAACTTCATGCAATGGTTATTTTTTTGTAAACAAATAGGCTCAGCTACTTCAGAATGAAGTAATAATGTAATTTAGCTGTCGTGAATGATTTTTTGACCCAAGATGCAGTAATGCTTCTCATGAACTTTACTATTTTCTTAGTTCTTGTACATGGTTACCAGAAATGGCTGTTGCTATAGATTGGTGTCATTTTTTGTGGTAGCAAAAGTATATACTAAAGGGTTATGTGTCAGTGCCTATTGATAAATGGCTCCTCAACTAGTACCATTGTTGGGTGGAGACTAGCTGTGTGCAGGAGATTATAGTGTTCCAAATTAGTCAGCAAACAGAAAATCTCTGATGGATCAAGACTGGGTGGGGGGGAAAAAGATTCGACTTTTCAAGTGTATATTATGAAATGTAGACTTCCCCACCCTAAGGGTGAATTTCCATTTCCATTACCTTCTTTATTGCCTCTCAAATCCACTTGCTACCTCCATCCACAGGAAAAAACGAGTAAGTCTGCTTTCTTCAGGGAAATTAATGTGTATTTAGAACTTGGTTTGACTTACTTTTTTCTAAGTGGTTTGTACTATAACATTTATTTTTGTATATCCACTGTATAAATACATGTCAACCCAGAAGAAGAAGGATCTCCTGCCAGAAATAGTGGAGATTTGTTCTTAGTAGTATCCAGTAATGTATTTTAGAGTTCCAAATGTGGTAGGCTAGAATTCTGCCTAATTCTGTTCTAAATACTCTCAATAAATCACCTGCTATTATGTACATTCAGACACCATTTTGGTTTAGGAAAATATTCTCAGTAGATTTTATTGTGTCAGTGTCTTCAGGAATTTGTAAATGGTCTGCCTTAAAACTGTTTATAAGTTAAAAGATGAGACAGAAAATGTTCAGGACGTTCTGTTCCCAGCTGTGCCACTGATTTGCAGTGAGAATTTGTGTCCATTGCTGCACTCCTGGGTGACTGAGACTGCATGTTCCTTGGATAAACTTCACCTTTTTAAAGCAGAGGTCTGTTTTTTTGGAAACACTTGTGTTTGAAAAGTTGGTTAAGTATTTGCACACAAATTAACTTGGTTGGCAGGTGTGAGAAAGCATAGAGGGATTGTCATTGAGCTGAATTATGAACACCTCTAGTAATTTTTGATTTGTTGAACAAATAATGTCATTCTCTGTTTTAAAAGATGCACACATCCCCAGCCTCATACTGAGAACAGAGCAGTGGCAGATCTGGACAGGCTAACGTGCAGTGTCCGTGCACGCAGCATGGTCCAGGTTTGTAGGTGGTTCTCTTCTCCAGAGATCTCCAGATCCCTGACCTGCTACAGAGAGAACCCCGTGTGCCTGCTTGAGTCAGGTCATGTCACTGCCAGCAAGCTGAGCTGTGTCCAGGGCATTTCTTCGCATGGGAATGAAATCTTTATCCTGGCAAGCTGTTGGAGTGGCTCTTGGCATGATTTTAACCTGTGCCAACTCCTGCAAACCATTTCTAGGCATGGGTCAGAAGTTAGGATGCTCCTGTCTTGAGGCCAGGCCAGGTTAATGTACTGATACAGCTGGAGGGTCAGTACCTTAGAACAGCTGTCAGGAGCTGGATAGGGGGTAAATGCGAAGATTAATTGACTTACACCCAGGAACACAGGAAATTCTTAAAGACTGCAGGGGTCAGTCTAATTGTCACGTTCCATAGGAAATATCTTGCCACGAAACTCCTTCCTTCTTGGGCAGAGCAAGCTCCCAAATTATCTTCTGCATTTACTCTTGCAGAAATCCACCTTGAGCCAACCTTCCTGTCTAACTGCCATTGTTTTCTCTTTAGTTGAAGTGGGACTGTGGAAAGCAATGATTCATGTTCCTCCCTCTGCTCTCCCTTTGGTGGTGTCTGTCTTTTGCTCTAGATGACTTTGGTCAGAATCGGTGCTGAACTGGCAGGGACTGGATGCTGTTCATGCCAGGAAATCTGGGAAGGACCCTTCCTGGGCATGCACTTTTGCCTGAGTTTGTTTTGTGTTTGGCTGGGAGTTTTTTGGTGGGTTTTTTTTGAGGAGTTTTGATGGTTGTTGTTGCTGGTGAATGGCAATAACGAGGAAATATTTAAAAGTCTGAAAGAGATTCAGAAATGAGCAAGAACAGCAGGTGTCCAGATGTACTGTACTTCAGCAATGGTTGGAATTGACAAACTCACTGAAGTAAGAATGAGTGGAAATCAGTGCCTCTGATTCCATCCCTGCTTGACTAGTAATTGTCCAATTTGTTCAACTTGTAGATGAAAACCAGCATAACTGAGAATGTGTGGTTTGATCCCCAGGTTTAGAGCTCGTGGGCTTTCTGAAGAGCAGTAGCCATGTGCTAACACACACATGAACACACAGAGAGATGTGATGTCTTGGTATATACACTAGAGGAGCCTCAGACTATATAGTGATCCTGTCTCAGGGGATAGGATGTGAATTATCTGATATGGTTTAATGTTTTTTTTTTTTATAAACGAGGTAGTGAAAGGAGAGATAAACACACAGCATTTGCAAGCTGAACCCCAAATTAAAATCCCACTGGGCAGTTTCTGCAGTTCAGCATTAATGGCATACATTTCATTTCCAAGCTGCAGCAAAGGGGAAGAATTGTAAGAAATGCTGAGTTCCTGCTTATACTTGGAGCTGTAATAGAAAATTGTAGTATTCTTAAAAAACCACAGAGACAGGTGGCAGGCTTCCAGAAGACAGGCTCCATTAGCTTTGTTCATATCTTTTTAGGAGTTTTATGAAGGACCTGGAGACCTTAATTGGGATACCTAACATCTTGAGGAGATATTATGATATATTAGTTCATTTAGTTTGGGATATCTCAGTACCACAAAAGCCTTGCCAGTTCAGAGTAGCATTCATAAATACAAAACCACTGAAGTGCAGGTGAATTATAGGGCAAGACTTTCACATATCCTTCAGGCTCTAAATGAGCTAAAGGTAGACCTAAATTACATATGATTATTTGGACCTTTTTTTTTTTAATTGCATTTTCAGCTGACAAAATATCTGCTGCATCTGCTTTTCACCTGTCATTGCAATTATGCTTTTAGATTTTTAATTCCACGATTGAGTGGAGAGTAACAAAGAGTTTTACTGTTGTGTTAAAATGTTTAAGCATGAAAGCATCCTGAGTCAAAAGGATTCATTTTACACAGTTCCACTTTTAGTAGTACAAATAAGAGGGTTTAGAGTAGAAAATGTTCTCAGATGTCATAAAAGAACCCTCCTGAGATTATATAATTTTTCTGTAGTTATCCAAAATAAATGGAAGACCATTTAAGATGAGACAGGAAAATATAGAGAGAAATGTGCTCCAGAAATCTGTTCTGTAATTGTATGGGGAGATGGGACAATTACCCTGATAGCTCTTTCTGTTTTTCTATGAATTTATAAGGTCTGAAGTCTTGCAAAATGAGAACACTGTTTGCATGATTTAAACTGTTAATGATTTAAAAAAAAAAAAAGAAAAAGATGGTCTCAGCCTGAAAATTGAGTGTGTCACACCAGAAATCTAATAAAGCTCTGAAAGGCTGGGGGCATATTTTTATTGCCACCAAATGCAATTCTTCATCCCAGGAGAATATGAGGACAAGAGATTGCATTGTTAAAAGCACTCACTGCTCTGGGGAATAACTAATACCTATGTGTATTAATTTATTGCTTGCTTTCAATAGCTAACAGGTTTCATGCCTGATCTTTTCTAAACAGCTGATTTGGTTTGGGAGTTTCTGTTCCTCTCACATTTGAGTGTCCTCTGCTCTTTAGTTTGGTGATCCAGCCCAGGTTTTAATTCTTACTGAAAGCAGGATGCTGCTGAAACTGGGGACAAATGATTGCATTTGGCTTCCATGACTTGACAAGTGGCAATGTGCTGGGTGTGAGCTGTGGGCCCAGGGTCTCAGGGAAGTGGATGAATTCCCCTGTAGCCTCCCCAGCTGGAGAAGTTTGATTTATATGGTTGTGCCCTTTCCAGTGTAGTGTAATAATTATTACTGGCCAGTTTCTGTTTTCTTATGCTAATTAACTATAAAGGAGCATCTGTTTCCTTTGCATGAAGATATCACAGAATCACTATGTTGGAAAAGACCTCTGAGATCAGAGTCTAACCTTTGGCAGATCACCACCTTGTCAACTAGACCTTGGCACTGAGTGCCACATGCAGTCATTTCTTGAATACCACCAGGAATGGTGAGTCCCTCAGCTCCCTGGGCAGTGCATTCCAGTGCCTGACAACCCTTTCAGTGAAGACATTCTTCCTAATGTCCCACTGAACCTTCCCTGGTGTGGTTTAAGGCCATTTCTTCTTGTCCTGTCCCTAGTTGCCTTGGAAAAGAGGCTGACCTCACTTGGTTACAACTTCCTTTCAGGTATTTGTAGAAAATGAAAATGAGCCTCCTCCTCTCCAGGCTGAACAGCCCCAGCTCCCTCAGCTGCTCCTCAGAGGATTTACCCTGCAGACCCATCCCCAGCTTCTCTGGACTCACCCCAGCACCTCAATGCCTTTTCTGTATTGAGAGGCCCAGAAATGGAGATAGTACTTGGATTATGGCCTCACCATAATGTAATGTGCCCGGTACAGGGGACAATCACTGCCCTGGTCCTGCTGGCCACTCTGTTCCTGACACAGGCCAGGGTGCCATTGTCCTCCCTGCCCACCTGGGCACACGCTGCCTCATGGTCAGCTGTTGTCAATGAACACCCCACGTCCTTTTCCACTGGGCCTCTTCCCAGCCACTCTTCCCCAAGCCTGGGGAGCTGTATGGGGTTGTTGTGGCCAAAGCACAGGACCCAGATCTTGGCCTTTCTGAACCTCATCCCATTGGCCTCATTCAATTGATCCAGCCTGTCCAGGTCCCTCTGCAGAGCCTTCCTGCCTTCCAGCAGGTCAACACTCCCACCCAATTTGGTGTCATCTGCAGATTCACTGAGGGTACACTCTATCCCCTTGTCCAGATCATCAGTACAGATGTTAAACAGGACTGGCTCTAAAACTGAGCCCTGGGGAACACAGCTAGCAATGCATTTATGTCCATTCAATGTCCCTGTTGTTCCATGACAGCTCTCTGGGTCTGCCCATCCAGCCAGTTTTTTACCCACTGAAGGTCCCACTTTTTCAGTGCTTGTATCCACAGCACTCCAGTCCTGTGAGTCATCTGACCCTGTTTCTGTGATGTCAGCTGTGTCATAGCTGTCCTGCTGCACAGTGACCTCCAGCTCCATCCTGTTTGCACGGGTGTAGATACACTTCACCTGTAGATACACTACCCTGCATTTCACCCCCAACTATGGCACTCCTCTTCTGGGTTCATTTCTAATGAGCCTGATTTTATCACCTTCCCCCTTCAAACTTCGTGCTCTGGTGTGTTCCCTGTGGAGCTGAGGGAGTTTGCTAGCTAACCACTGTCCCTTGCACTGTGTGGTACCAGCACAGTTCTTTGGTTTCACAGCAGGGTTCTGCTGAATTCTCCCATAGCGTTCCTGCCTTTGTCATGGGTTCACTCTGCCTTTCAGTCAGGGGTATGGTGCAAATCATGCATTCTCATTTTAGCCAGCACATCTGATGAAATCCTGGAAAGTTTTTCACAGTAATAGCTGCTTTTCTAGTGGGAATTTAAATCAGCCATGTTGTGCTTGGCTCAGCAGGATATATGAATGGAACATTTCCATGAATAGTATAGTGAAGCATGGGATGCCTCAGAAGACTCAGCCTATACTTCTTTTTCTGTGGCCATTCGACATGTAGGCAATACCTTTATTTTGCAGGCAACTTGAGGGTTTAAAAACAAAATAAATGAAGGTCTGAAATCAGGCTTCTGTACCTATGTTTAGACACATTAATGTCTGAGTGAAAATTGTATAGTGTAAAGCTATAAACAGAAAACACTTTCTAGAAAAGGTAGCAAGCTCAGCACTTTTGAAAATTGGATCGTATATCCTGGTCTCTAAATAAGGACCCCAGAACTCAACTTCACCAGATAATGTGGTTATAACCATATAGCATCAAGATCTAAAAAGTAAAGAATTATTAGAATAACAAGCCCCCTTACTGAATTGTTTTTTTGCTACTAGCAGGATCTAACTGTTAAGTCATCTCTGCACATACTGCAGGTTTTGGTGAGAATTTGCAGAAAATCAGAGATTGAAATACTGTATTCTTAATGCAGATTATTTTGCATAACCTTAGTTTTTGTGTAGAAGTCCATGGCACAGTTTATGAAGTTAAAGGGATGGATCCTCATTTACCAAAGGCTGGGTCTGCCACCTTTTAAGGGATGCTATCTGAACCTTCTAGAGACTGGTGTGTGAGGAAGTAGTTAAATGTAGTTAAATGCCTGATCTCCAGTGAATCACTGTTCTCTTATCCATGGACATAAAATGATGTTTTCAAGGCTCCTTTGGGGAATTCTCTTTCTTCCCCTCTTCCCCCCTTCTCTTCATGCATTGACCTTCAGCTGTCACTTTCCCTTTCTGTGAAAGAATGGGCAGAAGTCTTACTAGAATGGTGCTGGCAACGCCTCAAAGTCTTGTACATTTTGGCCGCAACCTGAAATTTCCATGTGTGTCCCTGAATTTTGGGAGACTGGACATCTTGAAATATATATTTTTTTTTTCCTTAGTTTATAGGAAGATTTGCAATATTTTCTGTAGGGAGGAGTGCCATAAACACAAGTTTATTTCTTTATTATTGTTATTGTTATTATTGTTGTTATTTTTTATGTTTCCTGTTCTCTTCCCTACTTCCAGAAACATAAATGTCTTTAATTTTTGATAGCCACTGAAAGAAAGTGAGGCAGTTGAGGATGCCTAGTGTGAAACCCTTGCTCTGCCTACACAGCTCTGACCATTAGCCTGAAGCCATGCTCCTCCTTTCTTGGTTTACCTCCTGGCAGCTTTCAGGAGCAGTCCACTGGCAGCAGGAGGGAAAAGGAGAGTGCCTACATGCCCGGTACTGAGGAGCTTTGTGCTCAGGTTGGCTTAGAGTGCAGGAACTAGAGATTTATCCCTCTTCTGCTTTCTACTGCATTTATCACAAAATGTGGATTTTAAGTCTTAGGTCTTTCTTCAGGAGGCACAATGGACACAGGTGCTTGCTTTGAGGCCCTGATGTGACTGCCTGTGTAGGCATATTCCCTTTCTGATCATCGTCAGATCTCCCTCACTGTGCATTTGATTGTGTACAGACATGTATTTTCTCTCTTTATAACCCGTGTACCTTAATGCAGGCTTTTTGACTTGCCCACTGGAGGATGTGGGTGCCATCCATCATTTCCACCCTCTCAGGGCCATACCTGTTGCTTTCCTTGACCTCCCAAGAAGCAGGACCTTTTTTACTGATAAAAGTTGCCATAGAGAATTTGAGAACAGCATGTTTGTTGAGGAAGTTTGGTGACCTGGTGGGAACCACTCTGGAAGAGTTTCCCAGAACTGCTGGGGTCTGGGCAGCAGAGATGGGAGTGCAGAGAGGAATCATGGCCCCTGGAAACACTGGGTTTGCTCTGAGCTTTGCTGTAGATCTGGAGGTTTCAGGAAGCCTGGCAGACTCCGTGAGCATGCACTTCACACTGGTTTGGTGCTTGTACAGTGAAGATGTGTTCTAAAAGCATTGGTGCTGTCCTGTCCCTGCTACTGAGCACACAAACAGTGTTTTTCTTGTGGAAATGCCAGACAAATATGTGGTGGCCTTGAGATAAGAGATGCAGCTGCATTGCCACTCAGGACAGTTTTTGCCCTGCCCTCACCCCCCTCTCCCCCCCAGTTTTTCATGTGTGTTTTTATTATGGAAGGAAGCTTTCTGATAAACATATTCAAAGCTGTGAGCTGCCTGGTTCAATGCTAGTGGAATACAGTAAAATTGAACTAGATCTCAATAAAACTGCTGTCCAGAATTGCTCCTCTTCACTTTGGGTAATAGTAGCAGCCAAAATTATGAAGTCTTTCCACAGTGCAGTGACTTTGTTTGGCCTCCTCTCTTTTTCCAGTTATGAATAACACGTGCAACTTATTGCTTACCTTCTGTAACGATTTTAATATTTGAAGAGCTCTGTAAATCCTCAAAACTGGTTCTGTAAAGCTGCAACCACTTTAAAGATTGCTTGGAGTTAAAATCCATGAAGATATTGTAACAGGGCCTGTGCCATATCCTCTGTTAGAGAGTGACATGATGAAATATTCCCAATGTCTTTCAGAGTAGCTTGCTGTCTGCTACATGACATGCTGGAAGAGACACATGCTCAGGGAGTTTAGAAAATGAAGTATTTCTTCATTCATTCTGCAGAACTGTAATTATAGATTCAGTAACAAAATGCCAGGATTATTAGATACTTACTTAAATGTACTTATAGATGCTTGGAACCATCCAGATCATTTCTTTGATAACTGTGTTCGCATTGCCAAGATGTCTGCAATGCAAACAGGGAAGCTGACAGGCAAGGCTTTTTTTGCCATTTATTATTCTTTCTCCTCTCGAGGTCAAAGAGCCTTTCCTATGTATAACTACTGCAGTGTTTGAGGATTAATTCGGAGGACTTTTGAAACTCTGCCTCTGAAATGTACTGTGTTTTGAGAGGGATGCCTGGTGCCTGTGCCTCTCTCAGGGCTATTCTTGCCCTTTAGTTGTGCTAGTCTTTATTAAGGAGGAAGGGTAAGTTCAGTCCTTATTTTTAAAGCCACAACAAATTTCACTTCCGAGATTCTGAGAAAGGAAAAGGTGGGGAAGGAAAGTGAACGAACAAAGTAAAAACAGCCCAGATGAACTCACCACCTTCCCTCTTTCTTCTTTTGCAACTCAGTGCACAGTTTGATATCTGCTAATCCAACACCAATTAACTTTATAAAGGACCACTCCTTTTTGAGGAGCTCTGACAACACAGGAAAAGGAGAACAAGCTGCCTCCTTAGTCAAGAGTCTTCCTGGAAAGCAAAGGACTAGAAGTCTCTATGCCCTCTGGGCTTAAGGCTCCAGTCTTTCTCAAGTCCTAATACAGTTGGGCAGAGCTCTTAAAAAATGTACTTAATTCTGTAAATTCTTTTTTCCTCAGTCTCTCCAACCCTGTCTGACTGTTATGTGTGTCCTACACAGAGCTTTTTGACTTTGCATATACGATTGAAATATATTTACTTTTGTAAAAAACACCAGTGAGGCCAAGACTGGAGAAAGGAACATTCATATTAAAGGAGCAGGTCACTGGATTGCCAGCTTTCTGAGCTGAAGAGTGTTGGCATCACACATTTGGTGTGTTTCAATATATGGTAAGCTGAAAGCATGACCATTCTGAAAGAATGAGCCATCCAGCCTGAAAAGCCTGGCCTCATGTTCAGAAGGGTGTTGCTCTCTGCTCTAAACAGCAGGGGAAGGTAACCATGACCTTGAGAGCATCTGTGCTCCTTTGATGGCAGGAACATGCTCATGTTCCCTTCTTCCCCTTACTGCTGGCTGCCTCATTTAGCCACCACATGCTACTGCAGGGGTACCATCAGTTCACAGATTTCTCACTATTCCCCTTCTCCTTGCCACTTAAATTGCACGCCCATTTGTTGTCCCTTCGTACTTCCTAGATGGTCCTGTGCAGGGCTGAGGGTTGCACTCGATGATCCTTGTGGGTCCCTTCCAACTCAGCATATTCTGTGACTCTAAGTGTTACTGGAGTTGATAGGATTGAGAATGGTTCCACTATTTGAGGGTGTCACTGGTATGTGGCAGTCTTTGTAATTGTCTTTTGCTTGCAGGATGGCAGAAACATTTCCCACTGTACATAAAATCTAGAGAAAATGTTTGCTGCATGATTTCCTTACTTGCAGTTTTTGGGACTGAAAATAGTTTCATAAATACTTTATTTTCTGTTTAATTTTCATGAGCATACCTTGGGAAGAGAAAAAAGAAACCAGAAATATTGTGTGAGCAGTAATTCTTATCAGATGAGATGTGAGAATGGATTGAGGAAAACCTCAGAGAGAGCCTAGTTTGATGAAACTTATCGTTCAATTAGAAGATAATAAAACCAGTTCTGATAAAGATAAGATTTGCCTCACCTTGAATTTCCTGAACACTCACACCATATATTCCTGAGTCACAGAGTTTGGTGGTTTATTTCATCCAAGCATGTTCCTTCTTTGAAATTCGATCTCCTCTTTTCATGCTTTAACAGTTCTTTTCTCTTTTTCACAGACTGTTTTTGAGAGGAACTGTCAGTCTGATGACTGTGCTGCTGACTTGAAACTCCAGGGTAAATTATTGCTATCTGGGTGAGTAGGTGGACGTTTTTTTTCCTTTCTTGCACACTAGTATGCCAGTTATTTTATGTAAAATGGCATTGAAAAATCAGGAGGCAAACATGGATATTTAAGATCCAGACTAGAAGGGTGGTGACACTGATGCCATCTTTAGTGCAGAAAGTTCTTGAGATGACACAGAATCTGAACTCCTGTGGTGATGGACTCTGGGCACGTACAGCACAAGTCACCTTCACCTTCCCAATCAAAATAGACAAAAACAGAGGAAAAAAAATAGCATAACAAAAAGGGGCAGAGAAAGTAAAACTGCATGCTCAAATCAAGTACCAGTGTGAACCATGTAATTTTTCAAGCGCCTGAGGAAAAGCAGTTTGTTCAAAAAAAATGTCAAAAGGTTGAAAAATTCCATCTGAACATGGCAAATTATCTTACTCAAACTATCATTTTCTGTTTCTCAACTTGTAGTTTTGCTAGCTGGTCTGAAACACTGCTATTCTTTCAAATTCTTCTTGTCTGCAGCTCGGGGATGAGTGTCTGATTTCCCTTTCTTCTGAGATAATAAACCTCATCAAGCAGAGCAGAGGTGAAGTTTATGTTCTGTCCCTTGTGATGGGTGATCTAAGGAAAATACCTATTGTTTGGCCAGGATGTGTATTCAATTTGGGCATAAATCAGGCTAAAGTGAACTTCACACCACTCCTATTTCCTTTTGTTTTTTTTTTTTTTCAGCATTTTTAGAGATGGAAATGCTGATGTGAGTTATTTAATTGTGTGCCAGAGGTTTTGCTATGTGATGGAGAAGCTCTCTGTGAAAGGCTGTGCTTTCACGTCAGGGGAGAGAAGGCAAGACACTCCCCTGCTTTGGAAAAACAATAAAACACAAGACAGAAGCAATAGTTGGGAGATACACACATGTTTTATAGATGTCTACAGCATGCTGAAGCAGTACTTGGAGACAAAACTGAACCATAGTCCAGTCTGGGAAGTTACAGGCTTCTCCAGGCATGACTGAAGTCCACGTGAATGTTTGAGCTTGATACATGTCTGTGTGGATTAGAGAAGCCAGTGAGGGATTTTGTCCTGTAGCTGAGGAACAAATAGCAAGGGACAGGTCTCCAAACTTGTCAGTCACTGCATAGTAGTCACAGCAGCAAGAGCTGTAGTTGTGATTGGAGCATTAGGCTGTTATTTTGTTATATTGGCAATTTAAAAGCCACATCTGTCAAAAGAGCTTGGGATATTCAAGGGCAGTTTCTGCATTTGTGTAGCAAAATGCTGAACAAATGCTCTCAAATTTTCTTTACCCAGTGACACTCTGAAGTCCTGTTTGAAATACATAGGATGTTACCAAATCCCTCTGCATGGTATGGGCTTTCTTTAGCTAAACAATTCTCTTGATGACAATGCAATCTGAGATAACTTTTGGCTTTAACACGCTCCAAATTTAAGAAAAGTGTGTAAGTCCCTCTAGCAGAGAGCCCTGTATCCAGCTATGCCTAAAAGCAGGAGGATATGGAAGAACAAGGCAAGCACAGAGTGGCATTCTGCTGACATCCTTCTGCAACTTCCAGCATTCATGCACACTCTCAGAACTTACAGTATCCCAAACAGGAAAACCCACAGATGAATCACAGCCCTCATGGGAACATACCTCCTCCTTTGTTATTTTCACTGCTATGAATAGTTCAGTATGATTAGCTAACTTTAATATTTCATCCTAGCAGATTATTTCCTGTATCAGTTGTGAATATGCTGAATACCTCTAGCACTTGTAGAGTTCTCTCCCCCACTGAAACCAACTATTTATACCTTTTCTCTGTTGATAACCTTTTAATTAGGTAGTAACACTCAGGGCACCATTCTTCACAGATCTGGGTGACTTATATTCTTTGAGAACCTCTGGTGAGAAATCTTAATCAAAATCTTTTGCAAACCCATGCAGATGATCTTAAACAAACCACCCAATCGTGTGTCTTTAAACTGGGAACATTTCACTTTCATAATACCAAGTAGCCAGTCCAGGATGTTAACACTCAGTCTGTGTGATGACCTCTCAGATGGCCATTTATCCAAAGTGCAAAAACCAAGCAAATCTGCATGTGTGAGTTAGAAACTTCACTGCTGTTCTGACCAGATATGATAGGGTTTGCCTGGTTATTTTGTGTTGTTGAGGAGCTGCTACGTGTGGAAATGGTGCTGCTGGGCAAACAGAAACCCTCAGCTGTGAGTTTGTAGAAGAGGCCAGTGTAGAACTGCTTGGAAGCAGGTGATGATAAAAAAAAAAAGGAGGTTAAAACCTTCTAACTCTACCTGGAAGCTCTTGTGAAGATTTAGGAAGCTGGAGATGGGATGCACTCTTCTTATGAAAGCTTCTGTTACAGTGAAAGGTGTCCTTGAAGGCTTGGGCTCCTGTATGTGCTTTACTGAAGTGAAGAAGAGTTGGGGTGCATGTATTCTGGAAAGAAAAAGGTTTGTTTCAGTTAACAGATAAATCCCTTCAAGGCTTGTGCCCTTCATTATCATCTGTTTGCATGGAAACCCATCCCAGCTTCCCGAAGGGATTGTTGTACAAAGGAGCCAACCTCTTCTTGCTTGTGGCAGATGGCAAGAGAGGCAAGAGTCATGGACTGTGGCTTGGCAGGTTCAGAGCAGAGATTTGGGAACACCTCCTGGCGTAGGCAGTTCCTGCTGCACAGGAAGGAGGCGTGGGGAGATGGTGTGCTCTGCCATCCCGGCTTTCAGGACTCATCTGGGTGAGGTCCTTGCTGACCTCATCTGTTGCTGGCAATAGTCCTGTGTTAAGGAGGATAAGGATGGATTTTAGAATCTCTAGAAATCCCTTCCAACCAACTTTTCTGTAGTGTTCTGACTTGTGTTGAGGGAAATCCTTTCTGTAACCTAAGCCAAATTGCTTGAACAAACCCAGCTCTTCTCCAGCACGGAAGCATCTGCTTAGGGATAGTTAAGGGTGTCTTGCAGTGCTGCAGCTGGACACCTGCCTGTGGGACTCTGGGCCTTTTGCTGATGCCACCTCTGCTAGCAAGAACCTGCAGCTTCACAAGAGGGGACAGTGCTATCCAAAACTGGACCTGGCAAAACAAACTGTGGGGGTTTAACTTTCTTTGGCAGAAGCCTCTGTAGAAACTGCTATAGTGCTGTGTGCTAGTATAGCTAGAAATGCTCTTTCTAGTGGTTGGCCTGGACTAGGGTGTTGGTTTTGTAGCCTAAAACTACAGATGGCAATATAAGAATAAGGTAAAAAGGATCCATGGAGTTTGCTAGGGACTTGATGAGGGCAGTGTTAGGAGAAACTGAAGGAGCAGAAGAGAGCTATTCATCTTTCCAGTCATGACTGTTTGCAAAGCCAGTTTTCTTGAAGAATAAATATGTGAAGTTTTGGCAGCATGGAGCAAGAGAGACGACTCATTCCCTCCCCTTCGACAATTCTCCAGTATTAAATCTTGCAGCTGTCACAGGAGATGGCAAAATCTGGCCTTACTCATGCTGTAATACCCTGTGGGTGGTGGTGGTGATGATTTCTAAAGGAAGAGACTCAGAAGTGTCTTAGTCTAAAGAATATATTTATGTATTGTGTACAGGTATCTTTAATGACACAACCTGAAACCAGAAGAGAAATAGGAATAGAATATTTTGCAATAAGCTTTATTTTTATGACCATAGCTTAGGACAGCAAGAGGAAACCAGGTTTCCTTTCCAGCAATCCAGTACTGAAAAGCAGAATGTTATGTTATTATTTTAAAATACTGTTTAATATTAAAAATGCATTTATTACATATTATGTTTGACTTCAATACCTCACTCTGTTTGCTCAGCATGGTAAGGGTCTTTTCTATCAGGTTTCTGTAACAACTAACTAGCACACTTTTATTGAGCCTCTCTGTAGATTCTTAGAAGCTGAACTGCATCTGTTTCCTCAAGGTTTGCTGGGGGAAATTCTGAAGTAGGTGTTCTGTAGAAGTTTATACCTCCCTAGCCTTTAAAATCTTGTATTCGTTCCTTTGGTACTTTATAAGGGAGAAACAAAACTCTTCTAAGAAGAAACTGAAAGTGCTGAGAGAGCTCTTGTGTGACACACCAACACAAAGTCAGCTCCTGACCTCTCTGCTAAGGCAGTGGTGGCTCTCCAGCCCTGTTTAGGCTGTAGAGGGAACCGAGTGAAAAGTGTGGAGAAGACATTTGAGGGTGTTTGAAAAACCAGCCTTTCTTCCATCCATCCTAAACAAGCTGGCTAAAAGGGCCAGAGCAGAATGGGTGGTTGCTTCCCTGGGTGATGCAGCTGGGAAGGCAGGCTGTGTGAATACACGGCCAGCCCTGTGCTGCAGGGAACAGAGCAGCCTTACCGAGAAGAAACGGTGCCAGAAGAAGGATGATGTGGTGACATGTCATGTAGCTGCTGTGTCCCAGCACAGGCTGTATGCGTGGTATGTAAATGAGGTTATAAACACAGGACTATGAGCCCCCTTGGACAGCACATCTGTAATATATATTGCTATTCCTGAGAAGGTTCCAGGAGGAAATCTGTCTTCCACATGTTTATGTGGTATGAGGTTCCCTTTTCTCCATCATTAGAACAGAACTGCTTGCACACTGGAGTGCTTCTGACTGATGTTTGACTCTAAGCAATAAGCAGCTTGCTTTTATGTGTTGGTTTAGAGCATTCTTAATGACCACCATTCATTAGGCTGAAATTTATGTTCTTCCCCTACAGACTGGCTGGGGTTCCTGTATATACTGCTGGAAGTGCTTTATTTTGGAAATGTGCAATTGGAAGCAAAAGTCATAGAAATGCAAAGGAGTGGCAAGTGTATTTTGCAGAAATTTTTAAGTTTTTCCAAATTGTAAGTTTTATTGAGATGGAGTCAATACTTTCAAAAGTTCTCTTGTGAAATGGGATTTTTGAGAAATGTCCTTTTCCAGTTGAAATGTCAAGTTTGTGTCTTGGGCTGTTTCTGCCTCTATTAGTCCCTTGAGAATTAGCCAGAGAATGAACAGAACTCCAGTCTGTCAAAAATTTCATTGACCTTGAAATGTTTCCATTTTAATGAAATAGTAATTTATGAAAAAAAAGGTTTTTTGCAGTGTCATCTGGTCAGCTCCATGGAAGGTTGGTTTTGCCTTTTTTCCATATAAATTCCTTCTGTGACTTACTGAAGGATTAACAACCGTTTCTGCCAGTGTTTCTTTTGTTTCTGTGATCTCTTTTGTCCTATACATGGCTCTGTAATTGATAAGCAGGTAAATGATTGGATGTGATGTTTTGGGATGTAGAATTGAAGTACCTAAACCAAGTCTCTCTGAAAAGGTAAGGGGGTGTGTGCATCATCCCCCTGGGATTCCCTCAGACTTTGAGCTTACAGCTCTGAAGTTTATAAGCATATTGTTTGTATTATTGAAGAGTGACTAATTTCACATATACAGCTGCAAAACTGGTTGTTTTGGAAGTGCTGTGCACAGATCCAAGGATGAATGTGCTCATGGATTTATTGAAATCAGTGGAAGGACTTCCCCTGGTTCCCTGGGCACATTGTCAGATAGTAGGCATCTGAATTTGAAAAATGAACCTCACCAGGTTCATACTGACTTGTCAAATTATTACAGAACCTGAAATGAAGGAATTCAGAAATCATAGATAAAAACGTGTTCTGACAGCTTTGTCCAGTTTGCTTTTCACCAGCACAACGTGTAATGGCACAGAACATACATTAGTGCTGGAGCAGTGCAGACAATCAGTGTGTTCTGATGGAAGGAACAATAAAATAAAATTTTGATCAGAAAGTTCAGAACTTTTCAAGTGTATCTCGTGAATATAGTAATGTTTTATAAAAAACAGTTAGGATAGGTTTTCACTGGTCACAGACTTTTGCAAAGCCACGGAGAAAAGATGCAAGCCTGTGGTTTAATGTGGGAAGTAAAACTGTTTGATAAATTTGAGTATACTCACACCTCCACACTTACCTTCCTTTGATCACACAGCAGGGTTTGTTTTCAGAGAGGCCTCATGTTTCACAATATGCCCATTGAGCTTTTATGCCCCTGAAATGTGTCTTAACAAAACAGTCATCACGATGAAACACAATATCCTTTCATGTAGAGCTCAATTACATGCTCTGATACTATCTGTTTTCCCCTTCCTCCTCATTCATAGAAGAAAAAGAATTTGTTTTCACTTATTTTATCCTTCATTGAACAAACACTTCTTTCAACACTACTTTTGACCTTCTGTTTACCCCAAGTAGCAGGGCTGCACAGATGGAACTCCTATCTGCTTTACAGAAAAAAAACCCAAGGAAAAATTAGTGAATGCTGTGGTTAAACCAGTGCTAAGCATTTCTGGAGCTAGAGAAGTGGTTTTGGCAGTCCCAGCCCTTTGTGTGCCTGCATGGATATTCCCAGCTCCCAGGAGACACACACAGGGCCATGCCTGCAGTGCTGCCCACTGATTACTCGGTCAGTGCTGTCCGTGATCCTTTCAACCACCAGAAATGTTCCAAGCAGAGAAGAGCAGTGAAACTTTGGGAAATGGATATGAGTGGATTGCTTACTTTTTCTCAAAAAGCTAAACCAGGTTTCACGCTGTAATTTAAGTGGTTTCATAAATTATAGCATAGTTTAGTGTTATCTAAAACTAATTTAGAGTACTGCAAAGGATGCAATAAAAAAGTGCTTATTACCATTTCAAATGTATTAGGATATTTGCAATTCTGTTTGGAATTTAGCCCTTTTTTGGTGAATCTAGGAAGCCCAGTTCTGATTTCCAATTTATATTTACTTTTATTTATATTTTTGCCTGCGGACAGTTGTTAATGTATTGAATGCTGAGTTTGTGGGGCACATGGAAAACTCTGTTGTACCTCCCCCAGGACTGGGTTTGCAGTTTCCTGAAAGAGCTGCCCAGCACAGCCCACAATTAATCAGGCTGTACTACAAGTTGCAGCAAGAGCATCATCTCAAGGAATGAGTGAATATTTTCCATTGTTGAGGGTAGGTGGGGATGGAGGAACAGTTTCTTGGTTTCCTGGTTAGTTGTTCTCAGAGCTTCATAAATCTTCCACAAAATAAATAGGTAAGTGCAGTTTGCTGGCAGTGGACAGTCCTGGTCCTTTTGAACAGGTGATATAACCCATATGGATGGTAATGGAACCATCAAGTGATGTGTGGTAACAAACCAGAGTAGTCCACATCTCATACAAGGATACAGATTCCCAGTCTCTTCTAATCACAGAATGATTGGTCAGGGCTACTGTACAAGGCAGTGGTGCCCCTTCTTAAATTCTGCTTTGGTTTTGTAAGGATCACTTGACATTATCTACTGGAGTAGGATTGTGTTGTTTCTTTTAACCTAGACCCTAAAGAGCTGTTCTTTCATATAATTTGAATTAATTGCTGAGCTGTTGTGTAACCTGGCCCTCCTTGTGAACATCTCCACATCAGTGTTTTATGGACCTAAGAGAGTTAAAGTCACTGTATGGTTTCTTGCTCTAGCAACTGAAGTATAAAGCTAACAAAACAAAAGCTTAACCTCAGGAAGCACTGTCCTACATCAGCTGCCTGCAGAGGTGGAAGTTCTTGATATTACACTGACCACAAGGTTTTGTACTTGCAGAATACATCTTGCATGTGTATGTTTATATACATACATATACACATCCTCTTTTGTGATGCAACTGCAGGAACTTTATTACACCCTGAAATTGCAAAATCTGGTAAGCCTGAGATGCTTCACAGGTCACCAGGTAATCCCTCTTGCTGGTTTTGGAGGAGCTAAAGAGGAAATGTGCCAATATGGGTAGATGTTGCTTCTCATGTTTGACAGGTAGACATAACTTACCCTTGGCATGTCACACGTGCTACTGCAAAGCAAATTGCCTTAAGTGACAAACCTGTACTGTTTCTAATGTTTCAACTCAGCTTAACTGCATTTTATTGACCTCTGAAAGTGACTGCTGGATAGGGCACTGATGGTTTTCTCTCTCATCAATGCTTAGCTGACTATGCTTTTTAAATTGCATATTATACCCCAGCATCCCAGGAAGAGGACAAGCAATTGAAGCTACCTAATAGTAGAAAATCTGTTTCTGAAGGCATAGTTTTTATGGTAAATTCATGGTTTGCATGATGACTTTATTAATTATGTAATGCCTAGAAACACTATGTTATGGAGTGCCACTGATCCAGCTTCAAATTACAGGGCCACATCTGTAGTCACCCATCATCTGTTTTAACAGAGCTCTTCAGATATTTTATCAGAGGGAAAATGCACAGGAGTTTTTTCTGTCATGTCAGGCTGATGTGTTCAACTTTCATCTACAGCTCACCTTTCATCTGCAGTTTTGCATTTCCTCCTGCCCCTGGTACCTCGTTGTTGTTTGCATTCCAACCTCAGGATGCTGTCTTAGACACACGTGGAGGGATTAGTTTGTCCCCAAGGCACGGTCCCATTGATTCCAAGGATAGCTTGTGGTTATAAAAGATGTTAGTTTCTGTGTGTCTGCAAGGGTGAACGATTAGATTAGAGTTCTGTAGATGTTACCCCTCAGCTCACTTTCATGTGACAGTTGCATAAACCAGAGTAGCTCCATTCAAGACAAAAGCTACTCCCTGGAGTAAACATTGTGTGAAACAGGGGCAGCTTTTTGCCCATTGATTCTTCAGTTCTGTTTATAAAGCGTTGTGAACATCTGGGTGCAGTTGAAATTACTGACAATACTAAAAGGCACCAAATTTCTGTAGGTGCCTAACATCTACAGAAGGGTTATGATGGGGGTATTTTATATGGATCGTGTGCCTTTTTTGTCCTTTTTATTTAAAAGTTTGAAGACACAGGTGGCTGGGACTTGTATCTGTTTCATGCTTAAAGTGGACTTAAAACTACATTTGGGGAAAAGAGGACAATTTCCAGAGCAGCTTTGCCTGTCTGGTAACTAGCTGTAACTAGAAGTCACTGTTGTTTCTATACCATAGCAAAGAGTGGTGTGTCATGTGTGTCTTTCCCCAATCCCCGTCCCCTCTGCCCCCCTGCCCCTTGTTTACTACTCAAATGTTACACTTTAATGTTAAAGTGTAAAAAGGATGGAGGTGGAGGACAGACTGGACTTTGGTTGTTTGAAGCATTTTTACCCATCTTGACTGACCACAGTTGTATCTTCCACTATCCCCTCAGCAGTAGGGGGGCTTTATCCATAGAGGTGCTGATGTGCCGGAAAGGGAGAAAGGTTCCTGATAGAAAAGGGGAAGTCAGTGAGCCAGACTGACAGGGTAAGTGTGACCCCGTCACGTTCCTTGCCCTAGGTATGATCTTCACAGGATGAGAAAAAGTGCTGAATGCTTTCTCAGTTTTGTTTCGGTTTTTGTTGTGGGTTTTTGTGGCTTTTTTTGTTTGTTTGTTTGTTTGTTTTGTTTTTTAAATTCACCCTAGTACAGGAAATAGAGAAAAATGTCCCTGCATACCATTTGGAATGCAGCTTGTGCCCCCGCTGACCCACATTAATAAAAACACCAACATCTTGGGGGATGGAAAAATGAAAATTGCAGATCTTTTCAGTTTGTCTTTCTCAGCTGGTCTTTCTTCCCTTGCTGATGTGGTCTGGACATTATCAAAGAGCATGCAAAAGAGATGTTTGGTTTATCCTGGAATTTGCTGCTCTTTTTTTAATCAGTTAAGAGAGAAATATAAAGTATTTCTATTTACACTTACGTCATTGTCAGTGAACTCAAAAATTTGAAGCCTGAATTTCAGAATTGCTTGTTTCCTGCAAGTCTAGGTCAGGTTAAAGGCAAGCTTCAAGTACTTAGTACTTCTGAATTTCAGCCTTTTTTCTCTCCATGCAGGCATTGATAGCTTGATATCCTTCATGTGTCTGTATGTGTGTTTGTCCAAATGTGCTTGCCTGTATATAATGTGTATGTCCATCTACAGTTTACCCAAATCTTTTATTCCGTTCATTTTTATGTTATGAAATGGTAGTGTTCTGTCCAATGAAATGATTATTTCTTGATATTTTCCCCCTTCTCTTTCTTTGCTTTTCTTTTCCCTTTTTGAGTTTGTTTTTGTTCTGAGGGTCATGTTGAGAATGTTAGCAGCTTTGTAGTTCTCATACGAGGAAGTATAAACATAAAGTCACTGCTAGATTATGTTCCTTAAATTGTTGGACATACCTTGTTGAGATGCAGGGGTGGCTTTAGGTTGTTTTCCTGTTTCTGGCAGGTGACAGCAGCTCTTTAGGTGGCACATTTTGACTTGGCAGCTGGGGTGCTTCATGCCTGGCAGGCGCTGGGGGAGGATGGCACCAGGCTGGCAGCCAAGCCACCCCAGCAGCACAGCAGGCTGTGTTCAACCATGGCATTACCTTCTCAGGCAGCAAAGAGGGCTTGGAAGCTCCCCGTGAATACAGAGGGTCCTAATCCTCTTCTCACTGCCCCTGAACCCGATTCATTCACATGCACACAGATTCAGTGACTCAGAAAGCTGCTCTCTTCAAATGGGGTTTACAGAACAGTCTCATGGAGCCTTTCAGAGGGAGAACTGAACTCGCCTGCCAACTCGAAATCAATGAGATTTTCCAGAGTTTACTGAAGGGTGAAGTTTGTATAGGAGCAGCTGCAGTGTGCTCTTAAAAGTGGGTTTATTTTCTCTGCTGAGGAAAATGTCATTTTGGTATGATACATTTTTGATAGAGCAGTGATAGCTTTAGAAAGGGGTAACACAACCCTTTGGGGTTTATTTTTGCATTATTTTTGTGGGTTTAGTTTTAAATAGAATTTTATTCTGGGCATTTCTACTTATTCAGTACGAAGGAGAGTATTCTTGATTGTCTTCACTTCATGATAAATCTCAAAGTTCTGACAGGATTCTGTACATGCATGACATTTAGTACCAACCCTACACATGATAAATATCTTCTAATGTTCCTTTGCTTGCTAAAATGATACTTCCAGATTTTGCTAATGAGTATGAGAGATGCTCACTGATTTTGAAGTGATTGCAGGAAGTGAGATTATAAAGTTCATGAGAAATAATTCGCAGTATTAAATTATTGCTTTATTTCTTTACTTCCAAATATGCACTTTTTATTACTAGAAAATCCCAGCAGATTATTTAGCATCTTTATAATTTGTCCATCAACAGTATATTTTAAATTTGGAGTCAAAGTGTTAAATGCTTACAATTACTCTCATATAGAGGAGCTATTAATTTGGTATATAAGGGTCAACCACTCGAATTATTTGGACCTCTCAAACTAGTTTTACACTTGACCCTGCACTGAATACTTTGCAAATCTTTATTTGAACTGATAATTGACTATGAGAATAAACTATAATGTTTTGAAAGCGAAGTGTCCAATTATCAATAGGATTGCTTGATGTCTGCAGCTGATTTTTAGTGTGAGAAAGCAGACACGTTTCGTGGATACCTATACCTGCTTTATAAGAAGCTGTCATTGAACTGTAAGCCATCATTTTGGGCTTAATAAATGAGGACCATCATAAATGAAGTAAGAATAGGAAACAAATATGCTACAAATGTTGCGTGCATTATGCAGAAAAGTTACACTCACAGTCTACATCCATCAGCTTTAAAGCTCGAGTCTAGACCACATTCCTCCAAACTTCTCATTCACAGTTCTGATTACTGTAGCAAATTTGATATTTGGCTAATTTTGCTATTTTTTTCATAACTACCTGGTATCTTTCATATTGTCTTTTCCTGTACTCTTACTTCCAAGACCTGCATTGTGTGCAGGTTATGCATGTTGTGTGCATTGATACCATATTTTCCCCTGATTTACCTTTAGCCTTTATTCCTGCTTGTTAGCTGATCTTCTGGACAGCCTAGGAGGATGAAATACGAAATAATAAATGTGTCATGAGTATTTATATTTGCCTCTATGTCTGCGTGTCTGTGTTTGTCCATCATCTGTGATGCCACATTGCAGTAGTGTATTGATTGAGGATCTATAGCATTGAACCATCCCTTTGGTATTCCCTTTGTAAAAGATGACTCCATCATGTTCAGTCCAGCGTAAACATCTGAAGAAAGATTAGTCACATTCAGTGAACACTTGTTGCAATTTCCACACTTTTTTTCATTTATCCCAGTTTCTGGATTTTATTTGATCCTCTTTTTCATTTTTTCTATCCATAGCATAACTCAAAGAAGATTTTGCAGTTGCTAGAATGTTAGAATAAGTATGAATCATTGAGAGACAAACTGAAATAGGTGGTGTATTTGAATGCAGGCATAGTGCCTTGCTCGTTGCATTTTCTCTGTGGAATTACATGACAGTTTTCAACCACTGTGTTATCACTAACAATAGGTTGTTGAAATAATTCCATATGAGGATCATGTCCCAGAAGACAGTGTCAGAACCAGGAGTCAGGAGCCGTCCGTTCCCAGTACGGCCCCTACACCATGCATTGGCTGTAGAGCACATTCCTCAACTACTGACTGCTGAGCTTTCAAACAGTGGAGTTGTGACACTCCTGTCGCAGAAAGAAAGCAGAAAGAGCAGAGTGTGAAAGTTGGGCAGAGTTAACCAGTGTAACTGTTTGTGCCTGCAGTGTTGATGACAGAACTGCCTACCTGGCCCTGGGAGCGGTGAGGAACATCTCGCTCAGCATTGTCATCTCTAACATTGGGGACGATGCCTACGACACCAACGTTTTCTTCAACTTTTCTGGGGAGCTCTTCTTCATCAAAATGTGGCAAAAGGTAAGAAAGGCCAATCTCACTGTGAATGATTTTTTTAACTTTAAGCCAATTTAATTAGAAGATGTAGGTCCAGAGGGTGGCCTGGTCCGCACTGTGGAGATATTTGGAGATTGGTTTTAGTTATGCAGGACTTGAATTTCTTTCAGGCTATTTAATGAGATTTTTATTTGCATGGTTTTGATGTGTGTAAATTACACCCTTTTTATTCCTGTAGAAGATGCATTCCTGCTATTTGTGGTGCACTAATGAAGGACAGTTTGTTTGAGGTATTAAGAGGTAGAGGGAGACTGGTTTGGAAACTGGTAGGGTCCCAAATGGCCCTGAAATACAAAGGGTACCTCTGGTCTGGGTGATGCCACGCTGCACTCAGCAGTCCTGGGTCATCTCCTGCCCGGGGCTCCTGGACCTACTCCTTGCTGAAACCACAACGCAAGGCTGTTCTTTGCTGGTGTCCTGGTGCCCCTTTGGGTTGTGGCCAGGGCACACCACGAGTTCAGGAGATCAGGGGTGCTTTTAATTTCACCCACATGGAGTCAGGTGAATATTTTGAGTTCTAATCTCTTTTCATTTAGAATGAAATACTTTAGTGTTTCCTTTAGCAGGAGTTCATTTAGAGATAAATAATACAAGCACTGAGTCAAGCTTTTTGCAAACTGCTGGCCATGAAAGGTGTCTGAGTGTGAATAATGTGAAAGTAGTTGTGCAAAATAGAAGCTGTACAATCATGACAACATTCTGTCTGTTTGTTCCTGCTTTTCAGAGTCATTGTCTCTTCACTGGAGCTTTGCTTAGCTGTGCAAGCCACAGTAAGATCAGTATTGAAAACTAACACAGCTGTTGCAAACTACAGCATTAATTTGGTCCATGAAATCTTGACATTATTTATCATGCTTTATTATAGATAAAGATTATTATAAACCTCTTAAATTAATTCATTGTATAATAAAACAACGTGTTATTTCTTATACATGTTAATTCTCTTAATGTTCAGTTTTGACTACACAGTTGCAAGCATCAGAGAATTTTCTTTTTATTATGAGCTTCACTTTCAGACCTTACGTGCTGCAAGGGTGCAATTTATCAGGAGGAAAAAGGCAGGGAATAAAATAGAAATGCCTTATGCCAATGCAAAACTTCTCCTTAATGGCAGTTTTATAAGACTTTCAGGGGCTGTTGCAGCTCCTGCTGAACTCAGTGGGAGAGTTTCCATTCCTTTGCACTGGAAGAGAAACAAAGCTTATTGCATGTTTGTAAAGGGTTGCTGTGGTCATTTTTTTTCTTCTGTGCTTGCATTGTAAATATTTTACACACACGGATTAAGTGGAACACAAATTGTCTTGTTTGTTTTCCTTGGCCAATGCTGTGAGGGAAGAAGCTGAAGCTGATGTGCTATTTTCCCTGGTATTTTACCTTGAGCGTGGGTCTCTAACAGACTTGAAACATCTGTGCTGAATGCTGCGCAGAAGCAGCAGGTTCTGGAAGCAGCTGACGTTGTAGGATTATCTCACTACTAAGTACATCTTCTTCTAATAGAAGCTACTATTTCCTTAAAAAAAAATACAGCACACATCAAAGAAAGATACAGGTTTCCTTAGTCTGCCATTATTCCTGCAGTTCTCAAGTTCCTATTCATAATTTCCTAGGGTTTGGCCTTTTAATAAATAGCACTAAAGTGAAAAAGGATGATATCTTCCATGTCTTGTTTCTCTGTAAGGTGACTCTGAGAATGATGATCATGTGAGGCTTTTGTAACCTGTCTCTGGAGTCCTTCCAAGATGCTGGGTGTCCCCCGTGTGTTTTCCCTGTGACCCCACTGGGATCATTTCTACCAGAGGCAGTGTGGTTTTGTTTCTTTCTGTGAGTTGTTTACAGTGAAACCCAAGAGTGCAAAAGTTTAATGATAATTTTGCTCCACAGAGTTACTGAGACAAAATGCCACATGTCATGTTTGAAAAGAAATAGGGTGGTCTGGTTGAGGGATGGTGCTGGTAGTGTTCTGTGAAGGATCTGAGTGAAGCCAGCCCCTCTTGCCTTTCTGGAGGCTGAGATTTCATGAGACTTGGTAGATAGAGAGGCCACCTAGAGATCAATCACCCATTGCAATCTTTTCCCCTGGGAAGTGATGGATACCCCAGTGTTGGACACTTAAGATTCAGCTGGAGAAGGTGTTAGGCCATCTTGCCTAGACTGTGCTTTTGCCAGGAAAGGTTGCACCAAATGAGCCTTGAGGTCGTTTCCAGTTATAGCAGTTAGCAGGGAGGTCACAGAGTTGGGGTATGAATTCTTGCTTCCTTGCTCCCAGAGCTCTTGCTGGCATCTCTTGACTAGGATTGCCCAGAAGAGCTGCAGATGCAGGCATAGTGGGACCAAATTGGAATTGTCTTGCACCAGTTTCCCATACTGAGCATCCTTTCTCAGGGTCTTAAGGCTAGCAGATAGGATAGGGCACAGAAGCCTTTTGTGCCACTGGAAGAAAGTTTAGGTCCTGGGTATTCATTATATTTTTCCATCAATTCTGCCCCTTTGGATCCCCTGGCAGACAAGTTAACATGATCAGTCTCAGTTCACAACCAGCTGGTTAGCAGAAACCTTTTAAATTAGTGCTTTGATTCAATCCAGATGATTTTGCATGTAGTGCATTGGACCAGGTCTTGTAAACCCCTCTGCCAGAGGGTCAGGGGGCAGTGATGCCAAGGAGTGTGAAAGCTGTGGCCCCTTGCACTGATGCAAGTGCATCTGGAAGACTGCCCAAGCCATAGATCACTTACCCAAGGGGGTTTGAACCCTCTTGCCAGGAAAGCAAAAGCTTTTAGAGACAAGGCTTGGGAGTAGGGGTGGCATGGGAGTAACAATGCCATATGTTGCCTCTCTGTTTTTGCAAACCTAGTGCTTAACTATTGCTCCAGAATCCACCAGAATGTTTTGCATCCCTGGGGTAAAATTGTCCACTTCCTTAACTGGGAAGAAAAAATATGTGTGCAGCTCAAGCTGTCAGCCTTCATTGTTTAATTTAATTCTCTCATTCTGTGAATGGTCAATGAAAACACAACTTTGCTGCTTCCCTAAAGAGAAGGAAGGAGCAGCACCTTTTTCGGGTCGAGGGCTGTTTTTGCCATCTGATATCCTTCTGCTCAGAGCAGATAGGAATTGAGGGCTAGGCTGTTGATCCAGACTTTTCACTTGGGATTCACGTATCCCTCCTATGATCAGGGAATGGGCACTGTAGATTGGGTTTGTTTGTGGAGTTAGTATCAATCGGAGTATTTTAAGTTTTCCTCCTATACTCTGATTTATCATGTAGGTCTGAAAGATATCTCTATATAGATGTGGATATATAGATATGTTTTTAAATAGGGTGTATATATATTATTTTTTTATTATTTTTTATAATTTTTTTGCCAACAAATTGGGCTCTGGGCTACATGATTTGGAAAGTGTTGGTCCCAGAAGTAGCTTATCATGACTTTTAATTTGCCTGTTCATCTTTTCCAGCCTTGATGACTCTGTGATCCTATTCATATGTATAGTGGTTTTGAGGAAGATCCTGGGATGCTTTGTGTGGCTCGGATTATTAAGGGAGGTTTTATTTGTGTGTCTAGTTCTGCTCTTCTCATGGGTCTGTGAGAGGCATGGTTTTCTAAAGGAAGAACAGCTGTGTGGATGAGTCCTGTGAGATGTACTTTTTGTAGAGGTTTCGAGGTCAGTTTATGCTCTAGCAAAGCCTGTTCACAGTGAATCCTGAGCTGCCTGCTGGTGCACCACCCAAGCTAGTGTTTCACCGTGACTGGGCACCAGCAGAGTGCCTGGTCTCCAGGCAGGTGAGTGAGGGAAAGGGAGATCCAAAGCACTGAACTTTTGAGACTTCTTCAAGGGGGTGGAGAAGGGCTCCCTGAGCCACAGGCAGTAGGTGCCCACCCAGTTTTAGCTCCTGCATGGCCTGTAGCTCCCCAGCTGAGCTGCTTCTCTCTGCACATTTTCAGGAGCTGCACAGAGCCAGGAGCCACTGCTGTGGTCGCAGTAGTGCCAAGTCATGGCAGAGGGCTTTGGAAAAGGGATTCAGCTGCCTCTCTTGCTTAGATCCAGCCACCCCAATCTAGACTGTTATCTTGATAATCTGCATTACAAGGAGAAAGGTTAAAACCCGTCACTGAGGGTAGAGCCCAGTATACAGTGAGCTCAATACACTTGATCTTGGATGTGCTTATTTAAAGATTATGCTGTCTCTATGGTAAGATCACCAGGAACTTTCCTGTGTCCCACTGTCTCTCTCCTTTGTCATGTTTTGCTCATAAACTCTGTGGACAGAGGTTTGTCAATGTTTGAGGTGAGAAATCTATGGGACATGGTTTGTCTCCGGTGTTCTTAGGATGACACTTAAAATTGTCCAGATTTTTATATCTTCTGCAAAAGGCTTAAGTAAGGATTGATTTGCATGACTTTCAGTGGCTTTTGTGAAAGCAAGAAATGGGGGTTTGTTTTTGTTGTAACTTGAAGCTTAAAGTTTATTGGGTTTCTGGCATGAAAGATGAGTTCATTCAAAAAGCTCAAGATGCTGTCAGAAGATAAATTACTCTCCAAGTGGAAAATTCAATAGAATTGTAAATAAATACATATCTATCTTCGTAGTATATATAAGCATATATATTACAATATGCATCTGGGTATACATACATGTGTATTTGCATTGCTTAGTCCTGTGGGATGTTATAGCCATGGTGCTCTGTGGCTGGAAGGGGTGCCAATTGCTCTCTCTCCTGGTTCTTTACATTCCTCCTGTGAACCTGAGAGAATAGAATCAAACCCCTCTTTAATTAATCTTATTAAGCACAAAACATGATCCTTGAGGTGTAGCCTCTCTGAAGTCAACAAGTTTTTCCGGAAAGACTAAAAAAATACAGCTGTGCAGTTAAAAACATGAGTAAAGATGTGAAGAGTTTTCGGTGAAAACTCCAAGGAGGGGCCAGTGCTTCCTAAGAAATCAATGGCTTTCCTCTCCTTGTGTTTGCCATCAGGCTGTGTTCCTGTCGGAAGAGGCAGGCATGTTAAGCCCTGGCTGAAGGAGGCCCCAGATCTGGCTGTGGTTTGTGGTTTTTTTGTGATGGAGCCTCCTGTGGCATTTCATCAGAACCAGAGGCGTTGGGCACAGAAGGGAGGATGAGGGAGAAGCATTTCAGCTGCTGCAGTGCAGGCTCAGGGGGGAGCAGGGCACCTCCTAGTCACTGCAGACCCCCCAAACAGGCAGGCTGCAGGGCATGGAGAGCCTGCTGCATTCCCAGCCAGCGGCTCTTTCACCCTGGGAGGAGGCCAGAAAACTTGCACTTGACTTTTGGCCATAATGATCTGCAGACACAGGGATTTCCACTTAGCAAGGAAAAAGAGCAGTGCACTAAAAAGCTGTTCTGTAAAATTGTGTGGCACCTCTTAAAGCCTTACACGTGAACTGCTAAGCTTTCCTTTTAAAACAAGGATGTATATATATTAAACAAGCCTGTTTCAATATCCCAGTGCAGCAGGTCATGGATTATACCTTTGCATTTCAGCACTGCTCCTATGTTACAAGGTATCGCTAATGTTACAAGGTATCTGTAATGTTACAAGGTATCTGTAATGTTACAAGGTATCTGTAATGTTACAAGGTATCTGTAATGTTACAAGGTATCTCGAATGCTACAAGGTATCTCGAATGCTACAAGGTATCTCGAATGCTACAAGGTATCTCGAATGTTACAAGGTATCTCGAATGTTACAAGGTATCTCGAATGTTACAAGGTATCTCGAATGTTACAAGGTATCTCGAAAGTTACAAGGTATCTCGAAAGTTACAAGGTATCTCGAAAGTTACAAGGTATCTCGAATGCTACAAGGTATCTCGAATGTTACAAGGTATCTCAAATGCTACAAGGTATCTCGAATGTTACAAGGTATCTCGAATGCTACAAGGTATCTCGAATGTTACAAGGTATCTCGAAAGTTACAAGGTATCTCAAATGTTACAAGGCATCTTGAAAGTTACAAGGTATCTCAAATGTTACAAGGTATCTCAAATGTTACAAGGTATCTCTGATGTTACAAGGTATCTCTAAGGTTTTTCCAGGAAGATATCCTTAATGCACAACGTGTTTGAGTTTCTGAAAGAGAAAGACCAAAACCCCAAACCTGTGTGTTTGCAAAAGGCATTTCATGGGATTTCAGATTTGGCTTTGGCTGTTGGTGATTGTACATTGAGCTAGGGTTTGTTAATTCCAGGAAAATGCCCAGTGCCAAGCTTGTTATTATTGTTATTACCTAATGTTATTCTTGAAAATTACTACCAGTGAAGGACAGAAGAGCAGGAGGGCAGGGTAAGGCTTGATTTTTATGGATTATATTTCCTCATCCGGTTTGGTTTTAATTGTGAATTTGGGATACTTTTGTAAATTATTTGTGAGGATTTTAGTTTGTTTTTTCCAGCAAACTATGTGCAGTTGATGACACTTGAATTTATTTACTGAATTTGTTATGAATTTAAGCATTTCATTATAACACTAAGAGCAAATAGCTGTGTTGCAGTTGAATACACCAATATTCAACATAATTGAAGCCTTACACACAGAAGGTTGTCTTACACTATGTATGGACATATCCATGCTTTCAGAAATGAATATTGGTTCATTTATATGATTTCTGCCACTTATCTTTTTTTTTCTACTTTTACTTTTTTTGAAAAACATCTTTTGAAGATATGTTTTTGTAATAGAATAAAAATGGGTATAACTGGATTGGGTTTGTGTGGTTCTGGTGGCAGGGCCACTGCAGGGGTGGCTTCTGTGAGAAGCTGCCAGAAGTTTCCCCCGTGTCTGACAGAGCCAGTGCCAGCCAGATCCAGGATGGAGCTGCTGCTGGCCAAGGCTGAGCCAGTCACAGGGGGTAGTAATGCCCCTGTGATATTTATTAGTGTTATTTATTAGTTACTGTGCAAATGCAATTGTGCTCAGAGAAGAGAGGGGTGAGAATGTGTGAGAGGAACAGCTATGCAGACCCCACAGCCAGTGAAGAAGGAAGGGGAGGAGGTGATCCAAGCACCAGAGCAGATTCCCCTGCAGCCCACGGTGAAGAATGGGGGGAAGCAGGCTGTCCTCCTGCAGCCTGTGGAGGGCCAGGCAGGTGCAGAGATCCACCTGTAGCCCCACACCAGGGAAGGTGGATGCCCCAAAGAAGGCTGTGAGCCCATGGGAAGCATGTGCTGGAGCAGGCTCCTGGCAGGGACCTGCACACCCATGGAGAGAGGAGCCCACACTAGAGCAGGTTTGCTGGTAGGACTTGTGACCCTGTTGGGACCACTTTGGAGCAGCCTGTTCTTGAAGGAAGGGACACTCATGGAAGGGACCAACTCTGGAGCAGGGAAGGACTCCCCTACCTGGGAGGATGTAACAGCAGAAACAACCTGTGATGAGCTGACTGTAGCCCCCATAGCCCATCTTCCTGTGCCTCTCCAGGAGAAAGAGCTAGAGCCCAGGAAGGAGAGAGGGGTGGGGAAGGTTTTTTTAAGATTTGTTGCACTTCTCATTATCCTGCTCTGATTTTGTTTGGTAATAAATTCAGTTCATTTCCCCAAGTCAAGGCTGGTTTTCCTGTGATGGTAATTGGTGAGTGATCTCTCCTTGTCCTTAACTCATGGACCTTTCATTATATTTTCTCTCCCCTGTCCAGTTGAGGAGGGCAGTGATAGAGCAGCTTTGGTGGGGATCCTGTCACCTGGCATCCAGTCAGGGTCAAACCACCACAGTAAATATCTGTAATAATTAAAAAGCAGTCTCTCTGTTAATATTGCACGAAACCACATTTCAGTAGTGTGAGATACGTGCTCCTGAGCACATGTATACATACATCTCCATGTGCAGTGAGATGAAGGAAAGCTTACCCCAGAGCTCTTCTCCCACTGGCTTCCCTGTCTTGGACTTTTCCCTGGGTCTTTGGGGAGCATGGACTCATACACACAAGCATGCACTGTTCTTATGGAGCTTATCATACTATTCCTATGCACAGATAATTAGGGAATAATAAACATTTTAAAAAAATCTATATTCATCCACTTTTTTTTTTTTTTTTTTTTTTTTAAAGAAAGGTGTCTTCA
>JAWWMO010000083.1:49065093-49081121 GCA_035047845.1 Dendrocincla fuliginosa | reverse complement strand
GGAATAATAAACATTTTAAAAAATCTATATCCATCCACTTCTTTTTTTTTTTTAAATAAAGGTGTATTCAAGTGCACTGACAGATTGCAACAGCATATGTATTTTGGATGTGCATGTCATGGTATGAAAAAGATAGGAACATTGTATAATTCTGGACATATTTTTTTATTCTCAAGACTGAATTTTCTTGTCCTGTTGGTAGTTGCCTGGGAGAAGAGTCTGACCCCCACCTTGCTACAACCTCCTTTCAGGTATTTGTTGAGATCAGTAAGGACTCCCCTGACCTCTGTTTCTCCAGGGTAAACAATCCCAGCTCTCTCAGCTGTTCCTTATAAGACCTGTTCTTTAGATCTTCCCCAGCTTTGTTGCCCTTCTCTGGACATGCTCCAGCACCTCAAAGGCACTTGTGTCTCGATAAAAGTTATGAACCTGATTTTTTAATGAGGGTTATAAAGGACAGGTGAAAACTGACTCATCGGGGTGGCTTTTATTTCATTTTATAAAACATGAATTTATACAGGCTTAGAAAGCTAGTAATTTCTTTGTGATGATAAGCATTAATTTCATTAAGCTATTCAGTCAGTAATTTCAGTTTACAAAACTTTCCTGTATTCCAAGCTCGATGCTTCCCTACTCTACATTTTTCGTAGTTTTTTAATTGTGGAGTGTCAGTAACTGCCCCATCCTGCAAGCAGGCAGCACTTTCACTTTTCTTGGTTCTCTAAAGAAAAGAAGCGATAGAGTAAAAAAGAAAGGCCAAATTCAAGAAGTAAATGATGATAATACAGCCTTAAATGAAGTTGTGATGTTAGAAGTACCTTGTCACTGCTTAGCATCTTTTAAAGGAAGGAAAGATGAAAGAGAAAGTCAATTTGCAAGAGGGAGAAACCAGAGAGGTATTCAAGTGCAAGTGACCACAACCAGCTCAAGGTGGGTTTTGCTTAAATACTGCAAGGGACAGAGGATTTAATCTGAATTCTTCCCCTGTAAAGAGTGCTCTTCCTTTTTCTGGTAGAAAATGAGTGTACTGACTTTGGAGCTGGTGGTGACCTTCCTTCAGCATTTCCTGTACTGCTCTCCATGGAAGCAGACAACTCTCATCCCAAAGCTGCTCCCAGCCCAAGACAAGTGTTAAAACCCAGGAGTTCTGGCAGAAAGTGATCAAGGAAAGCTCTCAGGCCCTTGTGTACTCCCCCAAAGCCTCAGATAGCAAAATGCCCAGAGAGTGGCATGACAAGTGGCTTCCTTGGGAAGTTCCCAGTGCCTGCAGCCAAGGTAGGTGCTGGCCTCCTTGCAGCCTTTGGGCTCAGATGATTCCTCCCCTGTGGGATCTAGGAAGCATTAGAGGCTCATAGGGGTGGGAGGGAAAAGACAGCTCTCTGAGCCTGGGAAGGCATTTGGTTTGGGTTCTGTTCAGAGGGTAGAGAGGCCTCCAGGAGCCTGAGTTTATGCTGCCAGGAGCAGCAGCCCCCTGTGCTCCGAAGAGAGGCGCGAGTGTCCAGCCTGAGCTAATGAATCTTTCCCGGGATGTGGAGGGATCTGCAGAGCCTCAGCATGAGTTCCCAGCCTGATGGTGTCAGCAGTGATGTCACCTCTCAGATGGGAACTGCTGCTGTGGGGAGGGGTTGGCCTCAGAAATGCAAACTTGTCATTAAGAGCCAGAGTCCAAAAAAATACAGATTTGCTCCGATGAGAATTATTTTCCTCTATGACTGCTTTTGTCCCACTGTCTGTGGAAAGAATATAAAAGGAAGAATAAGGCTTTCTATTCCAAATTTTTATGAGACATATTACAGACATCACAGGGCAAGTCTGGTATCTTTAACCATTACTCACCTAGACAATTCCACTGGAGACACTGGTCATCCATCACCAGTTCTGTACTAGGGGGTGCTATCAGTTTATCCCAAATAAAAAGCTCTGTGCAATTTAGTCACATGGCCTCCTGTGTCCAAATTTCAATGGCATTCCTTATATTATTAATAATGCCCAGGCCAGGCACCAGTGAATGAGTGTTGTGTGGATAGGTGGAAGTCTGGCCTTTAAGCTCCTGCTCTGCTGACAGAGTATGTGTAGCATACAATAACACATATGGTAAAGGTTGTGGAGTCAGGCCTGGCCAAACAGCATAGTTGAAGTGTGGCCAACCTTACAGTGAGCAAGGGTCAGCTGACCCAACAGCTCAGTGGGGACAGTGTGTCTTGGTGACGTTCCCTGGATTGTTTCCTGTACGTTGAAAAAAATCCTTTCAGCAGCTCTCAGCGAGCAGTGAAAGGAAACCTTTGGCTGGTGTAGTCCAGTGAAAGTCCACGAGGTCTAACTGGTCTGTTCAAATGAGAATTGGTGTGGCAGCAAAGGAGGTGGAACTTCTCAGGGTGGCACCAGGTCTCCCTTTTTCCTTATAGTTTCACCCCCTTCTCTGCAGGTCCCTAAAAGATGGAAGAAGTTTTTGGGGCATAATCCCTTGAGCTGAGAGACCAATTTCTGCTGTCTCTTCAGCTTCTGAGACACCCTGCTTTAGCAATTTTCTGCACTAGCTTTTCACCAGCTAAGATAAATGTTTATCAGAGAGAGAGGGTGTGGGGGATATCCAATAAACAGAAAAGATTTTGTCTTCCCTTTTTGCTCAAAGATTTGCTGTGTTGACTGAAATCAGTGAGCTCATGATCTGTAAATAAGTTCCATCCAGTAAGGAGAGGGAAGACACAAGAGGCTTAAATTAATTATGTAGAAATTAATTATATAGAAAGAGTTGTTTGCACAAAAGAAGGATCAAATCTAAGATGTCTGAAGGCTTGTTGGGCTTGGGGGTGGCGTGTGCCTGCAGCATTTACTAATGAGATCATAGAACAGGACAGGACATTTCTTCCTAATGCCAAAGAAAACTTTTTTTCCTCTCTAGTTATTTTTATTAAACTGTTGAGGTTCTCCAATGCCCTTTCAGGCTTATTTTCTGATAATTAATCCTTGGATTAATTATCAGTCAGGAAACACTGATTACACTGTCAGGATGCCCCACTGCCCCACATCTTCATTTGTGCATTTGACGTGTGCATGTCAGTGTACTCAGGTTTGTGGGTTTGCTTGCTTGTTAAGTGGTGGCATGACAAGGGGCTTCACTGGTGAAACAGCAATTTGCAGAATTTATGATGTGTGACATTCATATTTGCTGATTTGGCTTGTTGGGGGAATATCTACATGTTGGAAAATAAAGGAAAACTTACAGTCCCTGTGGCACTTTTAAAACAGACCTATGTGATGCATATATAAAACCTTTTTATTTCATTGGACTTGTTATTCGTGTTATTCACATTGCTACTCACATTTCACCTGTGTTGGAAAATTGTTTACACCAGAAGAAATGTGTGATGCTCAAGATCCAGAACTGTTACTTTAAAAGAGTAAACCCATTTTAATTTCTTTCCATCATGAACATCTTTTTCCTCTGTATGAATGATTCCATCACACTCTTCTCTTTGCCTAGTGGAGAACTGTACGCAGAAGAGTTTCTGAACATAAGGTGTTTTGCTTGAAGTTGCCAAGTAAACTATATTTAAAACAAACAAACAAACCAAAACCCAGCTCATGGGATTTTCACTCTGAGAGCAGGGACTCCCTGAAATGCACCTGAGAATGTTCCTGGAGCCATGGTTGCTGTCAGAGCTATGGCCACCTGTGCCCACTGTTGCAGTCCAGCTTCAACGCTACTGGCAGTAACGGGATTATTTTTTCCCCAGCCTACAGTGCCCACTCCCAGCTCACCTTGGGACCTCCCCAGGTGGCAGGTGCCACCACCGTGTGCCACAGCCACTGCCTGGGCAGCTGGCTCAGAGGAGCAGTGCATCCCAGCATTGCCCAGCCCTCCCTGTCCCGTCCCGGGGCTCTGCAGCATTCAGGGAGCTGGGCACAGATGGCAGCGGGTGTTGGAATGCTTTGTGCATTTGGAACTCCTGAAACAGGTGGGCAAAAGAGGGAACACCAAACCCCAAAACTGCAGGATCAGTTTGTGACACACTGAGATTTCCAAATGTAAGGAAATTGCTGGTGCCTTTGGCATCGGCTGGGGGCTGACAGAGCTGGGGAAGGTCTGTTCTTGGCAAGGTGCAGCCTGGAAACGTGAAGGAAAGGCTGCCTGCTCAGAGTAGCACTGCTACTGCTGACAGAGAGCACTGCTGACCAGAGGCAGAGCATCCCACTGCCAATCACCTGAAGAAAAGAGAGGCCCAAAAGGCTTTGGAGGATGATAATCAGAGCAATTTGTAAGAGGTGTCTAAGGTAGATCAGACCCATTGTTTTAGTAATTTCAGATGATTTTCACTTGGTCGGTTTCCTGTCAGTAATCCCACTAATCCCTTTGTGTTGTTGCAGTTTTAAAATACCCAGTGAAGCACAATTTTGGAGGGAAGTGTGGTATCCGTGGAATTTGGGGTTAGAAAAACCAAGCTGCACACATGAGAGGGGCCCCCCAAGATTAAACTACTTTGAGCTGTACTTGCTCTGAGCCACAGGGAAACTCAGTCTGAGCCAGAATTTATTTGAAAAAAATCCCTAACCTTGTATGAGTTCAGGCATCCCTGATGACACTGCACATGTGACCCACATTCTTGGGTGACCTCAGTTGCTGTGGGAAGAAAGTACATTAGTACGCACAGGAGGTGGCTGCTAACTCAATTGGCACATCTTCATATCCTCGAGGCCTCAGGGAAGGCATTTAGAGAATTGTGAGGCAGGGAGAGAGAAGGGTAGGAGCAAAATCAAAATTGTGCTCTCCAAACCCTAGGGAAACCCACAAGTTGTTGATAGCACAACTGAAGGGCTTAGATCATGATTATGAAGAGTGATTTGAAGAAGCCACTTCAAACATCATCAAAGAGGTGAGACTTAATTTTAGGTTCCTGACATGGGAGGAGTTTGTGTTACCCAGCTCTGCTGGCTAAGTGTGTGGGAAGCAGATTACCAGCTGTGAGCAGATATGTGCACAATGATATCTCCCAAAAGTAAGAAGCTCTTAAATTGCAGGTCCAGGCTATATAATTGTCCTGTTGTGTGGAATAAAACATCCAGATGTTCATCTGAACTGTCATTTGGGAAAGTGTCCCTCCTTATGAAGAGTTCAAGTTGAAGTTGAGACATAAGTGTGTATTTTAGGTCAGGGTCTGTGATGATAATAAAAAACTACAAATTTAGCAAATCTTCTCAGCACCCAATGTAAGCCTCTACTTTTGGAACAGGCCAGAGAATTTCCAGATAACTAATGGGGAGAGTTAGTTATAATTTCTGTACACTGCAGAGGATATAGTAGGTAAATTCATACTCCCTAACTTCTGAGACTGAGTGCAGCATGAGGTAGACTGTGCAAGTAGCCCTCTTTTGTGATATTTTCTTAGCATATTTGTCTCAGGACTTCTTGGATGAAGAGACTGTTCACAATCCTACGTGGTGCCAACTGCAATGGTTCAGACACCACAGAACAGCAAAACTAATAACAACAAGGAAAGCAATAACAAGAATGTGTGCTCTTAGAAGAAATGCAGGGCTCCTTGCCATTCACTCCTGTCATTCTGCTTTTGTATCCTTTGGAAAACATGCACCATCACAAAAAAACCCCACCAAATCCTTACAAGTTAAGTAAATTTTCAACATCTTCAAAACAGGAATGTTCTGCCAACATATTATCAAGGCTTCCAGGACGTTTTCTCCTCAGTTCCAGAATATATGTGCTATTAGCCAAGAGTTGCAAGGGAGATTTTTTTCAATCTAAACAACAGCAAAAAGCCTTTTGACTATAGCTAAGGACAGAGAAACATAAACTGCTGGCAAATGTGTTGGGTTTTCTTTCCCCTTCTAAAAATTATACAGATTATTTTAACAATTCCTGGTAGTTTTAATCAGGTTTACTAAAAATAATGGGTAATCAGAACAGTATTTGAAAGTAGGAAGTGAACTCTATCACAGATAATCAACAGTATTCAGAGCAGTACAGAAGTTGCCCTAAGTTCAGAAAATAATACAACTTTCTCTTGACTGTCTTTTATTTTAACAATCAGCTGAAGCCATACCTGGCACATCCTTTTGTGAGTTTAGCATCGTTCTGTTGCATCTGCTTGTTGATATTTCAGATGCAGTGTCTGCTCCTAGTTTGTGTGCTTAGAAAAGCCCAGCAGTAGTAGGTCATAAATGAGTGTTAGGATAGTTGAATTCACACCTTCCCTATGAGACCACAGGTGACCTGTACTTTTGTATATTTTTGCTTTTCCTATACTCATAATTTGGTAGAAGAGTTATCACATAGATAAAAATCTGGAGCACCAGTGTTGAAGGGGAGTTCATAGCTGGGGAAGATTGCTTAAGGAGATGTTTTAGCCAAGGAGCTTGCAACCAGTCATGGCTGGGGATGAGGCGTGGGAGAAAGTTGAGGAAGTGGAGTAATGGCTCTGGACTGAGGCCAAAGCCAACATCGGTTCAAAGGAGTTGTTCTACCTTTGGGGAAGGAAGGAATGATCCTAAGGGCGGGAAAAATAAAATGAGAGTATGATTATATGAACAGCCAGATAAGGCTCAGGAAGGTTGGAGGGGTTTTGGTTGGACGAGGCAGGAATGGTCAGGTTGTACTGGCTAATCAATAAGTCCTCCCATGGAGGAGACAGCTGGTGTCCCCCAGTGCACACTGCACCAGCAGTGAGGTGGGAAGAACAGGAGCTGAAATTGTTCCTTTCTCAAGTATTAAATTCAGCAAATTGCAACATTCCAAGGCTGCTGCTTCTAGGCACTACATTAATATGACCATTACCAGCTTCCTGCACTGCTTAGTTGGAACCACACGCAATATTTAAACTTCCAAACCTTTATGTCCAGAAGTAAGGCCATTTTGTTGCACCTCTGTTTATTCCCCCAATCACATACCCCAAGGGTTATGTTTGACAGTGTTAAGCTGCAGCATCTGAGTCCTTGTTTCCCCATGTGCCCCCTATAATGGAGTTAGAGCTTGACTGTTTCACTGCTCATGTTACAATTATCAGCTACTTTTCTTTCTGTAATAAAGGACTTTGACAAACAGACTGTGAGCCAGCCTGAGCTTCATATTTCTCATAACCAGATCAATATTTGTTATGCAGTAATAATACAGCTGTGTGACTAATTATCTGGCTATTTATCTGATTGACTAAGAGTATGAAATGCTGTGAAATGTTTCAGAAAGAAACCAAAGATTTCCAGATAAAGCTTCACACTGTCTTTTCAGAAGGGAAACTTCCAAGCCCTTTGCCTGTGTTTTCTATGTAAACTTGAAACTCATGCAATAGCTGAGGTCTCAGCTGGGTGGTAGAGAGAAGGAAGCATTGCTCCTTAAAAGCATTACCCAACAGGAGTGAGAAGGGACACCCACCATTTCTGTAAGCCCTGAGTTGCACCGCTCTTCCCTATCTGTAAAATAAGACAGCACCAATCCTTTGGCCTCCTGGAACAGTGTGAAAATGGAGTTTATTTAGTGCTCACGTGTCAGAGAGCTGACCACCATAGGAAACCCCATGAAGAAACGATTTCCTCTCCTTCCTAAACAGCACAATGCAAATAAAGCCTGAAGCTAAACAGGGGGCAGTGAATGAAAACCAAAATATTTACTCATCAGGTTAACTTCTCTATCCTAATCATGGAACAAGGCAAGGAGCCCATGGGAAAAGTTTTCTGGGTAGTGTTTGTAGTTTATAAATGTGTGGAAGGCTGATCCAGTGTGGTGCAGCCAAATTTATTGCTGCTGTTTCCTAGCATTGGACAATTTTACTTTGCATCATTACTGGAGTCACGGAAATCTCAAGTTGGAAGGGACCTATAAGAATCATTACATTTAACTCCCTGCTCCTCACAGAACTCCCTAAAATTAAACCGTATGTCCTGATATTCCTTGTGCTCTGATGGGTTTGGAGTCCTGACCACTTTCCTGGAGAGCCTGTTGCAAAGATCCACCACCCTCTCACAGAAGAACCTTTTCCCACTTGTCAGTATGCTGTATTGATATTGATCATTAATTGGTGGTGTGCTAATGATGCCAGAAGGTTGTTCAAGTCAATCTTACTGCATCCGCTAAACTTGTCCAAGCAACAACAGCAAAAATAGCCAATGCAATGTTATCTGTCATTTCTTTAGCAGGCAATTATAAAACCATCTGCCTGCCAGCTGTCAGGGCTGCAAAGGCACCAGTGTGCAAAAGGAAGGTGTGCTCCTCTTCTGTTACCAAGATGAGAGTTCTTTCTGTTATCTTGTTCTTTGACATCTCTGAAGGGATGTGGCCTTAGGAGAGAAGGCAGTCTCTTGGGTCTGCCTAGTCACTGTCACCACCAGACAGCTCTGTAATTAGAGACCCCTCTTGAAAGAACATGGGCTGGGATTTGATGAAAGACAGTTCAATGTTTGCCCCAGTTAGCAAGGGACACTTGAATAACCCAGAACCAGGAATGTTCCCAGGGGAAACAGCTGGGAGATTTTTCATTTGGATTCAGAATTTGCATTCACTTGATAAACTGAGAACCTCACAGATTGCTGAGAGGAAAAGGCGAGTGCAGGGAATGCTTTACCCATGAAGCACTTGCTCTGCTGTTTTGTATTCAATGGAGGAGCAAATCTGATGCGTTCTATGAGGACGGCAGCTCTGCACTACTGAGGCTAGACATTTGATTTGCTAAGCAGTGTATTGCTGTATTTTGTATTGCTGGAAATAGAAGCTCACTGAAGATTGCAAGGAAACAAACCCACGGAGAAGCTGGATGGGGAGTTCACGAGTCTGGAATTTTAGTAGTACTGCAGTAAAATCATTCCATTAGCCATTGATTTTCTCCTTACATTAGTTTGACTTTTCACAAAACCAGTGAAACCCTGTCTGAGTCAGGTAAGAAAGGTAGCATTTGGTCTATCATTTTCTAGAAGTGTGTGCCCTGGTTTGAACCATGATTTTGAAGTTAAACAGTCTTTCAGATTATCACAGGAAGAAGTTTGGAGGTCAAGAATCTGAATTATGTAGATGCCTAATTAGAATAACAAAAATGTCTGTAGAGCACTAATGTTGTGTTTGTATCAGAATATGAAAGGCAGAGGGGCATTTCCTGCAGATGCTTGTAACTCAAGTCTGTGGTTCAGGAAACTGCTTCCACACATTCTTGTTCCAGCTGAGAATGGTTCCCCTGTACCTTTGAAGTGTGTATTTAAAGAAGTGTGTATTTGTATTTGAAGTAATTTGGGAAATGTACATAAGGAAACAGAGCCTGGTGTTTGCAAATTTCTGTAAATACTGAAAACAGGTCAAATAACTCATAGGTCCTGTAGCTAAGAGATTCTCAGCTACATGTCTAGAATAGTTAGAGATTTTATAATTGATAGATTCAAATATCTAAAATGTAGGCATTCATATTGTACCTACATACCAGTACTCTAGTTCCAGTGAGTATGAAGTCGACAGGAGGGCCTAGACAGATATTCAGCTCAGTCTAAATGAAATAGCTGCATCTGATGTGCTGAACTGTTGTGTGCATCCTTTGGCTGCAGTGGGAGCAGTGGCAAGCAGCTCACACAGCCAGCACTTGCTGTGTAGGCACCTAAAAGTGTAGATCACATTCTGGAGCTGAATCCTACTCCTAAAGTTTAGTGAGATGAACCTGCCCACAGTGACAGAGCATTAAACTGTTTCCCAGTCATCTGGAGATGAGAATGTGCTGTCCTGGAGCCAGGTATTTTATGGAGCAATGCAACACTCTTCATTCAACAGGAGTATTTGCGTTGCAGCAGAGTCACCAGTCAAGCAGGATAGGGCTGCTCTGACTGTTGGCATTTGAATTATTGACAATATTCATAGTCAGTGTTTAGTATGAGGAGAGGATCACCCCTCCACTTTATCTAAGCACCATTGTCTCACTAAAGAAGGTCAGTGTCCTTACCAACATGAGTCATCTTGTGGAGCAGAGCAAGAGATGAAGGCAGGGAATGTCACCAGGACATTAACCTTCTCTCCTGAATCTGTGTGTGGCATGGCTCGGTCACTGTCCCAACACAATTCTCTCTTTATGGTATGGATATTGGAAAAACTACCTTGGGAAACCTGTGTTCTGAACTATTTGAAAGCTGTCTTTTAATAAGCAGAGAGAAGAACTGATGGTCTGAGTTATCCAAGTCTTCAGGCTGATCCCCTGGCTCTGATGTGTTTAGTCATGCAGTATTTCCTCCTGATCCATCCCTCGCAGCAAGGCTCTGATGGTTGTCTCCTTCCCAGTGCTGCTCTGACTGAGGTGGAGTAAGGAAGTGCTGTTGTGGGAAATGTTTAGTTTTCGGCAATACTTCATCACAATGGTATTTCTTAGTAATCCTCTTCTCCCCAAGTCTATCATCTGGTGTTCTTTTCTGTTTTCTTACAGGAGGAGCTGGGCATTGCCTGTGAGTTGCTGGAATCAGATTTCCTCAAGTGCAGTGTGGGATTTCCTTTCATGAGATCCAAATCTAGGGTAATGTTGTCATATTTGCATTTTGCAGAGTAATGGTTCATTCACTTCTGTCTCCACGCAGTGGCTGGCAATAAACTGCTCTGTTAAATGGCAGTGACTGGTACTTTCTCTGGCTTTCTGACCCCAATTCCCAAGCCTTTCCCAGTTACAGAGGGTAGCTGTTCTCCTTTCCACCATACAGAGCCAATGAAAGTGCCCTGTGTACTACCATAAAGTGAAAAATTATTCAAGAGTCACAGCTGCAAAAAACTTACATGTTTCCTCTGTAGAAAATTAGAAAAGGACTCTCTATCTTATTTATGTTGCCTTACTCTGTTTTTATTATTGTCTTCTTTCACATTAAAGTGCAACTGAATTTATACAAATTACGATGAAAATGTATTAATAGCTGGTTCATATTATGATCTCCTGGTAGGTTTTTTTTAAGAGGATTTTGTTCAGTAGTAGAAGACACACTCTCTCATAATGTTTAAAAATCCAGCTGGGTTCTTTCGGTCACCAAACTGAGCTGTATAAATGGCCAGCTCAGAAAGATGGAAAAATGAGGAATAACTTCAGGATGACCTGAACAAAATGAGTCTGAAATTTTTCAGCAAGTTTCAATTTCATGAGCTAATTCTTTCCATTTGAGTTGGCACATCCTTTGACCCAGCATGAAAGTTTTTGTTTTCTGTGTTTTATTGGCTGTTTTGTCCTCTTTTGAAACATTTAGAAGTATTTTAAACTGAACAGAAAAAAGAACTGGTGTGAATCTGGATACTGTTTCACTTGGCCAAAACACATTTTGGACTTAGGCAGAAAAGTTGTCACATGGGAAAGTTATTCATCAAAGTAAATTCTTTGAAAATCAGCCCAGTATTTCCCCTGTTTTGGTGGGTGTCCTGAACACTCCTTTAGCTTGTGCCACCTGCTCCAAGTCTCCAGGCCTGTGGCATGACCTTTATTCCCCCAAAAGGTGTCTTTGCCAGCAAACATATACATTGGTGCTGAGATAGTTTCAGGTAGTGATCCCCTTTGTACTGGAAAACTCTTTCCCTGGCAGATGATCTCTGCAAGAAATATCTTTGAATGGCAAGTCTAGTGAAGGCCTTTCCTCAATGAGGGAAAAACCAAACTAGTATTTTATGAGAGACTAAATGGCTAAGATTTGAAACTTAATCTGCAGTAAAGGAAACTCTCTTACATGTATCAAAATATGCTAATTTTGTAGAACTGGGCCAGTAAAATATATGTGGAGTTTCAGAATAAATACATTTTGAGGCAATATGCAGTGTTTCTAAATGCTACTTTTCCTTTGCACAGTATGAGTTCAGTGTGATCTTTGACACAAGCCACTTGTCTGGGCAGGAGGAAACACTGACCTTCCTTGTCACTGCCCAAAGGTAAGGGGACCTTTATACATCTGAATGGTTTGGGTATTCTTTATTGCATGGAAAGTGTATTACATATGCTTGTCAGTTGTGTGATATTAGTTGTAGACATCTATATGTGTAGTAAATTAAGTTAAATTACTCAGGCTTAATGCACGTATTTTGGTAATGCAGAGGAACCATGTGTTGAAGCTTCCTGAAAAATGAGGTGGGATCATACATAGATTTTCTTTGCCAGGCAGTTGCAATTCTGAAGGCACAGTCTGTATTCTCTCAGGCTCCTGTGTTTCAGTGGCCATCTCTCTGGACCCTGTATCAAGCTCTGCTCAGCTATACATCGACAATCAGCACCAGACAGGCCCATTTGTTCCAGCATTTAAATGGAATAAGCATTCTTGGATGCAAACCAAAAAAGCTAAATGCTCTAATCAGATGGTCAGGGATCTCACTGACAGGTTCCAAAGTCGTGTGTCTATTTTTCCCCCTCTGGATCTTCAGTGAGCTATGACAGATTGCAGAAAACAGCTGAATAGGCTGTTTCCCCGAGGCCACTTGAAACAGGCATTGCAGTAGGGTGATGCCAAGTGTGCACCACAGGCGTTTTATCTCGGGCAGAGTAAGAGGTGTGCCACGTGCTCTGTGCCTCCTCAGATGATGTACCCTAAAGAGGCAGACTGCAGGGTGGTTCAGGCACAAGCACTGCCCAGGTCTGCGTGGCAGACAGTGCACAGCTGCATTAACATGGGCCGTGGACTCCTGCTTTGACACGCTGCGTGTGTGACCAGCCCCTGCTTCCACTCTGTGGGAGGGAGCCCACTGCATACCCTGCCATGTCAAAAGCAGAGTCTCCAGCCTGAATTCTCCTCCCAAACTGGACGACACCTCTCCAAAGGGCTGGAGATGAGAGAGGAGATGTAGCAGCTGCTGAGTGGCTCTCATGAGGCGTAGTCCTGCCCTACAGTAACAGCTGGAGGTGGGAACAAGATCCTACAGCACACAGGGCTGGTGTGCAGCACTGAAAGAGAGGTCTTGCATCACCCTGTCTTGCACAGCAGGGAAGTTTTATTCTCCTTGAGGAGAAGTTCATCCTGTGTTTAGATGACCCTGTGATGCTTCTCAGTCAGACCGATGTATCAGTATGTGCTGGGTGAATTCCAGCTGGTGCAAAGATGGGTCAGCAGTGCTTTAAATTTCACCAGGAAGAGTTTTCCAGCTATTTTCCCTGCCTTTGATAGCACAGGACTTCCCTCTGTAACCTCACTCTTCATATCTCTGTGCCCTACCAGTGAGAAGGGTTAGTCAGTGCCTTTAGAGGGAGCAAAAAAATGAACAGTAATCTTTACAGAGTGTGATTGCTCAGACATGTTAAGGGAAGGATTCATTCCAGGAGCTTGGAAGAATCAGCTGAACCTCCAAAGACAGCAGTGCAGGTCTCAGTGCTGATTACCCTCCTTTTCTCTGTGACTTTGGGCAAATTCTCAGTTTCCTTGCTGTCAAATAAGGGTAACAAAATCTTCCTAGCACAAGAGTTTCAGGGAGCCCTGAGGTAGTGTCAGTGATGAGGCCCTGGAGAGGAAGTGCCTGTGCTGTGGCCAGACTGCAATGACTGAGGACATTGCACACAAAACTGGGGCTAGTCTGGCAGAAATGGCTGGGCACAGAGGAGCTGTGTCACACTGGCATGGGAAAACAAGTATTGCCATTCAAGTGGCCACTCAAGCTTGTCCCTTGAAGCTGCAAATTTGGCAGTAGCATCTGTAATGAGAGACTGGTTCAGTAGTGGGACAGATCAACTGGAGGAAGAACTCAACATTACATTACTTTGCTTTTGCACTATTTATTTTAAAAAACCCTCAAAAAACAAACACTCTTTTTTGCTTCCAAGTGTGAACTGTTTTTCTAGAACTAGACTGACTGAGTTATATTCTTTCTGATGGTACCTTTGCTCCATTTGAAACAGAGAAGAACGTATCCATGAACCTTATATAGACTTTTACTTGCCTATTCTGTTGACACCATGGTACTTCAGTATTTGCATTGGATGAGAAAAGTCTCCATGTTGGACTCCTCTGTGAGCCTATTCAGAGGAGGAGCTTTTATTAAGTGGGGTTTTTTGCAGGATTGATAGTTGGTGGGTCTTTCTGTGTGGGCCATAGTTTTATTAGCAGACACAGCCAGTGTGTCAGCTGTATAAAGCTGAGCTGTATTTGTGCATGTATGCAGCCAGCAGACTCTGGGTTTGTAATATGAGCAACCCGTAATCCACATGGTATCACTTGGGATGTTCCTGCTCTCAGTGATAGTCCTCAGATAAATATGATCGTATATTTTGTTTTGCCAGTTTGCTTTGTGAGTAAATCCAATGAGCTGCAAGGCAAAAGTGATTCCAGAGTCACAGCTAAAGAAATGGGAAATACATGTAACATGTCTTTCAAGGCATGCTCTTCTGAGCTGTCTCACCAAGCAGACTCACCACCAGAATCAGAATAGGTGCAGGTTTGTGTGTTAGACATGCATTTCAGGAGCCTTTCCCAGACTTCACAGACAAGGGTTCACGCTGAAATAGACTCAAATGAGACATAATTGCTCACTTTTCTTGTTCTTCTTTCTGCTCTTGAGCAGCTGAGGCAACAGAGTTTGAAAATGTAAAGTAGTCCTTTCATTTTAGCAGCTAAGTCCAGGAGGAGGAGGAGGGTGGACCTGCTGAGAGGTTATGGCCAGTTCAGTACAGGGATCTCACCAAAAAGGCTGCTTGCAGTGGCACCAAATTGGTGCTGTAATAGAATGCAGACACAAAGAAAGCATTGTTTCATTGACGGTGGGGTGTGTATATCCCTCTCAAACTGATGTGCCATCAGACTGGGAGAAAATGAAGTCTAAATGTCCTTGTTTCTCTCCACTGTGTAGGATGATTGCCATAGTTTCCCACAGATGTTTGAATTCTCACCTTGTTACAACATCCTTCTTTTTTTTTTTTTTTTGTGAACCTGATCATGTCACAGCCACAGAAGAACAGCCATAAGACACATACTTGATGTGTGTGCCCTCTCGAAGTTTGGATGAAAAAATATAAGTCTTAACCAAGATTTCTGAAGGAACTGATATCATTCAAATAGTGGCTCAGACTACAAGGCAGAGAACGGTAGCTGTGAAATTGATACATTGCAAAGGCTGTCAATTTGCAGAATGTTTATTTTTCTTTTCTGGCACAGTGGAAACCTGGAACGAACTGAATCTCTGCATGATAACACTCTAACACTGTCGGTGCCTCTGATGCACGAAGTGGCCTCGTCCATCAGTGGGTAAGTATTGGTCACCAAAGAACACCACCACCAATAATAATAATAACAACCACAATAACATCTGAGTGTCTTCCAGTGAAAAAATGAATTCCTCTCTTTGTTCACATGTAGCTAGACTGTTGCTTTTCCTTGTTTCTCAGATTCTGGATGTACAGACAACCTCATTCAGTATCTAGAAATTGTACTCATTCCACCACTGGGCCTCTTTCTCACTCATTTATAATTAGCACTAATTAGTTACCATCATATTTTCAGTAGGTATTTTAGTGATATATTTGAATTCAAGTGATTTTGCATATCTGATGGACCTTAAAATAAACCAAAAAAAAGAACAAGTAAATCACATCCTGTTCCTTAGGGCATGTCTTTAAGGAAATGCTTGAGAGTCAACAAGCTAAAGGTTAGGGTTGAATGTTCCAGGATATTAAGGAGCTTGGTGAAGGCTGTTTGCTTTTCTGTTTAATGTCACAAACAGAATTTGCTTCTGTTTCTGTTCATTTTCCCACTGTCTCTACTCCCTAGTCTGTGAGGCATCTGACTATTGAACTGAGGAGTGTCACTCCCCTTCCATTGAAATACTTGTGTAGCACATTGCTGTTGTGTCCTCTCCCCAAGGCTGCAAGCTCCTGCCTCTGTTCGTGGGACTCTTCCCTTCCGCTTGGTGTCACAATCTTAAGTCTAGAATTAAAAATCTGTGGTCAGTCTCAACAGACAGATCATCCTCTAGCATAAACAGTTCTTGAGTTGGCACTGGGGCACCCGGTCACAGAAGGTGAATTAGAACTCATGTAGCCAGAGAAAGCTGACATGAATTGCCCAATGTGCTGGGGAAGCACAGCCTCATCAGCAGTGTCCCCAGGAGGGCAGGGTCT
>JAWWMO010000083.1:49051304-49064993 GCA_035047845.1 Dendrocincla fuliginosa | reverse complement strand
CATAAAGTTGATCTCCATCTCATTGCATGGAAATAAAATCCTTTTCAAAGTGGGTAAAAGGTATATTTGAGCCTGCTCAGAGAAAGGAAGGGCACTGTCAGACCTCACAAGATGATTAGCAAGGGCGAAAATCTCTATACTGAGAGTACAGTCTCAGCAGCATGTTCTGGAAGTTTTTGAATGCTTTCATTGTTACAGGGTCTTTAGAAATTTAACTCTGTATCCCTTGCTTCATAATGCTTTGGTACAGACAGATTGTTGTTCAGATTTACAGATAGGAATGATTTCATCTGGTTTGTTCTCTGTCTACCTACAGAATACTGCATGCCAAAAAATAATAAAATTTGGGCTCTTTCTCTTCAGGTTGTACTTTTTTATAGCACAAGGTCTCTGAATTTATAAGCCCCATCCAAATGACTATATGGACCAGTTTTTTCTTTCTCACAGACAGGTTTAGATTATTTTTTTCTTTCACATAGACAAGGTTTAGTTAATTTAATTCACAGAAAAGTCCAACTGTCAGAGAAAATGGTAATGGCAATATTTTAGATATGTCTCTTTGAAGCTTATTCTTCTACATTTGAATCTAGGGGAACAAACTTCATTCCTGGTCATAAATAGTCCTGAAGGGCTTGTACCACTTGTGGGAGAAGCCTTCTAGCACAACACTGTAAATGGGAGGAGTGAATCTATCTCCCACTGCTTCCCCTAGCAATCCCTTACATAGGAGGCAGACAGGCAAAAAGGAAATGGAACTAAACAGGCTTAAAATCCTGTCTCCAAAAGCTCTGACTCCGAAAGACAACCTGGGAAGGAAGCAGAGTTTTAGACAGTGATGAGGACTCAGGTTTGTTTGAAATTACACCAGGACCCTTTCCAGAGACCCAGCTCAGTTGAGATGCTGCTTGTGTAGTCTAGTGTTCCAAAGAGGAAATCAAATCACAAACAACAGATTAATACAAAATGGTCCCATAGAATTTCACATGACTATAAAGCAAGGAGAGCAGTTCAGCTACGCACAAATATATTTAATTTTGGTGACAAACTCAGCTTACTATATCTGTGTCTTGATCTTACAGAGAAGTCTTCCCTACTTCATTTTTCTACGGCGATTCTGTGGAAGTGTCCAACTTTGTTCAGTTGGAAAACCAGGAATGCCTTTTCCAGTCTCTCAACTTCACACTGCAGGTAAAACTCATCCTTATTTTGTCTGCTTTCCTGCTTGACAGCACATTCTGGTTTTGTGGTTTTTTTTTATTCGGAGTGTGGTCTGAACTTTTGACCATGGTTTTGAGCCATGGTCATGGGCAGAATGGAGGCTTCAGACAGTGTTTGTCAGGAAGACCCTCCTATTGAGTCAGGAGGTTCTGAAAGGACTCCCTTACCTTCTAAACTCCTTCCCAGAGAGGAGTCTGGGTGCAGCTGGATCTAAACCCAGCCCCAGACTTAGTCAACAGTTTGTCTAAAGGTTATATAGGTGTAATTGAGCCTTTATATGACATTGTCCCACAGGATTAAGGATGACTAAACAAATACATTTGCATGAATAATGTAAATTATTTATTGAAACTGATTATGATAGTGACTAGACTATACTTTAGCAAGAATTATTTACAACACAATGTAGTTTTACTAATACTATTGTGCACTATTTATTAAATCAATAATTTCAAAGCAACTTAACAATTATTAAGCAGAGATTGTTGTTACTCACCCAAACCAAGACCCATGGGCAAACCTCTTGTGCTCAGCCTCAAGGAGTAACCTTGAGGGGCATCCCCACTCAAGGGAGGAATCTCTACCCTCTCTCCTCAAAGGAGTGTGGTAGAAGTTCCTGCTGTTAAAAGCAGGACTGGGCTTTTATGATCTGAAGGGATTGACTGTCAGTCATGTGTGTCTAGGCTGTCTGTGTCAGCAGTGCAGCCTTCAGCTCAGCAGCTTTAGACAAGTTATCGGTGCTAGCACTTGTGGGTTCCTTTATCAGGAGCCTCGCCTGACACATGCTCACTGGTGCCAGTCTTGGGCAGAAAACACTGTTGGAATGTTTAACTCTGGGATAGATGATTCAGGCTGATCTCAGCATTCTTCAACACCAAAAGCAGCTTGATTCCCCTTCTCCATCCACCACTGGCAGCTTTTGCACAGAGGGTAAAGTTTAAGCTGTTTTACCCCACCAAGGCAGACCATCCTGCTGTAATCCTGTACAGCGTATTCTTGATTGGATATCATATTTACAGCATGCAGGGATGGCATATGTCCTGTATCTAAATATTCTATAACAAGAATTGCAAACAGGGCATCCCACTTCCCTAAGAATGAAGCCACTACCATTTGTTTCTCTCTTACCTTTCATCACATGCTGAGTAAAGATCTGTAGTTACTCGAGTGCCACATCTCAGATGAAGTCACAGGTTAAAGTGGAGAAGCAATTCTTTTTAATGGTGTGGTCATTGAGCAGAGGAGTGGGTAACCTTTATCCATGACAATAAACACATGCCTGTGCAGGGGGTTCAGACTTGCTAAATGTCCCATTATGAAAATGCTGATAGCAGTACTGGTAAGAGTACAGTACAGGCAAGAGATGATGATGCTAAAGAGACAGGGGTGAGAAGTTTTCAACAAATATAGCATCTCAGCATTAGTCAGTTGTTACCTATATATTCCACTTCATATGCCATTTAGGTGGGTTCCTCATATGGCAAAATATATGGATGATTTATTATAATAAAGTCTCGTGATGTGTTCGAAATTAACTCGCACTGTGTTTCACTGGTGTGAGTGGATCTGTGCCAAGCCACTCAAACCCTTTTTGACCACTAGATGGAACTAGGGAATGAGAAGTCATGCAGAGGTAGGTTCATTTCTTGTGAAAAATAGTGGTTTGCCTCTTTTCTCCCGCTCTGTTCTCGTAGGCACGAGTGCCACTCAGCTCCTAATGAGTAACACATGTCTGCCTCTGTGGACAGATTGCAGTCCAGAGCAATTAAGCCCTCACTGTCATGCAGTGCCCTTAGCTATTTACTGAGAAGGAGGGAAAGCAGCATTTTAGGACATTAAAGCTTTTGTGAACCAGGCTATTAATTCTTGTTATTCTGATTTCATTCTTGAGGATTTATAGGTCTTCCCCGTCTTTCCTCCCCATAGCCAGTTATTCATTAAAACCAGATAAAGAACAGATGCACTGATTTTTTAATTAGATGAATGTTTTCAATAAAGCAAAGTGATAACAGGTAAGGGAGAGAGAATCTGTGTATTGGCAGAGCCACCAATTGTCCTACCCATCCTCTTGTCTTTCATGCACACACTTAGAAGTTGCAATATTAAATTTTTCCATATAGAAGTGGCAAATTGCACTGTAACAAGTCACAGATCTGCTCTCCAGTAATGTGTCAAGTCTTATAACTGTGTGTGTCAGAGAGAAAGGGTAGAGTTTCAAAATGGGCAAAGCATTGGTTGTGTCACTCTTTGCTTAATTATTTTAAATGATTTCCCCTCCATTTATTTAACTTCTCCAGATGGAGAAAAGCAATAGTTTCTTGACCAAGAAAAAGAGATGATTTACAAAAGCTATGTGGCCTTATAGCAGCTTTTATATGTGAGAAGCTATACCAGGTCCAATGTGAATAAGGAAACGGATCTATATGTCTCTTTTTTTTTTAGTAACAAGACATGCAATGAAAATGCCTTTTCTGCAGTAGTCTGCTCTCTGATCTCAGTGACATAATCAAAGTTTTTGAAATGTCTAACATGAAACCCTAGGTTTGTGTGTCACGTAGCATTTCTCATGCTCCATTGTAGTTGGATTTCCCCCTCTGCCTGCAGCCTCAGCCTTTTTGTGAGGATCTGGCACTGCAAACCGATTCTCATTATCAGTCAGACATTTCTTCAAATACAAACAGTGTTTGCAGAATGAAAACCTACTGGGTTTAATATTTGTACTTTACACAGCTAAAAACTGATTGCTACCTCTTTTGACAGTAGTGTCTCAGTGTGGGTAAATATTCTGATGGGCTTAATGTTTTTACTGTGTGCATTTATATTTGTGTTGTTAGAAAGAAACAGGAAATATTTGTCCTAATTAAAAAATGTAGATACAAATGAAAACTTACTGTCATTGAAATTTTTCTGTGGATTACTTCTCTTCAGCAAAATATCATAAATTTTGGAATTGTCACTTGGTACATTTCAGTGGTGAATGGGAAACTCTGAGTTTTTGTTGAAAATGTCTCGGAAGGAGGTTGATAGAAAGCTAATATTTTTCATTAGGAGTTGAATTTAATTCGAAACTCCAGAACTTGAATGGAAATTGTTCACATGCAATTGCTGGCAACTCACTCAGAAACCCCACAGTCCAGCAGTCACAATAATCGTTTGGCTTCTGCTCCATAAGGAAAACCTGTGCAGGATATAAGGCAGTGGTTACCCCAGATGGAAATGGGAATGTTAACTGAGACAGCAATATTTCTTACAACCTTTCAGACTGTATTACCAAAACACTCAATGTACTAGCAGTGTCTCTGTATATGAGGTGAAGTCTTACTCTGTTTGTACTGATGATTGGTAATTGTGCTGCAAACCCACTTTTCATTTCATGTGTGAGCTGTGCCAAAGAATGTTAGGTAAGCTAATCCTTTGACTTCATCCTGACACTCACAAAAGAAGGCTTAGTTTGAAGACATTGAAAATCCTGTAAAGGACTTGAATGTCTTCAAATTTGCCTCTACTGCCAGCTCTGCTTCTACAGTCATTTCCCATTTACGAGAAGTCATGTATGTAGCTTTATTTGTATTCATCTGTTTCCTTACAGGTTTACAATGCTGGACCCAGCACTCTCCCTGGGGCTTTTCTTGACATTGCGTTTCCAAACCGCCTCTCTGCCACTGGAGATGAAATCTTTCATATTCAGCAGATGATGGTGAGTATGTTATGATGTGTTCTGAGCCGAGGGAGTCACTGAAAGCTATTGATGACTGAAACAACAGAAGTCCCCCAGAACTAGATGAATCAGTCGCTTTTAAGATAAGGAAAGGTTATTTGTATCTGTGGCCACATCGTAAGCCGCTGAGCCCCTGCAGCTGCTGACTGCTCTCCCTCACCTGGGGCAGAGAACTGACTGTATGTTCCTGGTTCCCTACAGTGCTGTGCAAAACTGGGTCAGGTGAACATGGAAGGAATATGGAGAACAGTTCCCCAAGTCACGCCTCCAGAGAGGACTGAGGCTTAATTAGTCCTTCCTGACTGAGGGAGGGTTAGGTGGTGTATGTGATATCAGTAGGATGTGTCACCAAGCTGACTCACATTCCCTGGTGTTCTGCTGTGGTTATCTGCAAAAATACTAGCTAGGTCTAAATACATTATCAATATCTATGTTTCTATAGTCCTTGTTATAACTGGCTCTTTTTGAGTGTTCTTTTAGCAAACATAAGCAATACAGAAAGCTATTCTTTCAACACAGTGTTTCTCAAAAGATGATTTTGTGTCAACTACAAAGAAATTCAAGATAAACTGTGCTAAAGAAGACACATTCTTAGATTTCATTTCTAATACTTATTTATTACTTTCAAAGCCTTTGTTAGACTACTAAAATACCATCATTTATACTGTGATGGCCAAGAGAAGAAAAGCTTACCACTGAGGTAAATTTAGTCCTGAAATTCAGAGTAATCTGCCCTTGTGAGATGAAAACAGCTCCTCGGGACACTTTCTTGTTGTTAGCTACTTTTCGAGCTTTTTGGGTGAAAAGTATTGCCATTGCTGATATGTAGGTAACAATGTCAATGAATATGTGTAAAAATAGATCCAAAAGATCTTTCTAAGCTGGTTTCCAAGATTTCTGCTGGTGGAAGGTATGAGATAAATACAGATATGGTTTACAGATGGGCACTAAAGGCAAAATAACTGAGAAACAGATTGGACTATTGTCTGAAACAAAAATACCAGTGTACAGACTGCGTCACCTCTGCAGCCAGACTGAATTAGTTCTCCAGCATATGTCCCACCTTCCATGGCATTGTATTTTAGTGTTTTCTTTAGTCCAGCCTTATCTGCAGAAGATCCCCTTTCCTTTGGCCTCCTGCCTGTTGAAGGCATGACCCCTTTCCTTGGCCCTCCCCTGGTCTCTGTGTGCTGTGGGAGAGGCTGTGTCCACAGCAGCAGAGAGGTGTGAGTCTTTTGAACAGATTTGGCCCCCCAGATGTCGGGATCTCCTCTAAAGTCAGTCATTCCACATATTACTATATAGCCAAGAGAGAGGAAGAGAAAGGGTGTGATAAATTCCTTCTAGGAATTGGTGCTCTGTGTTGTCTCTTCCAGAACTCTGGGTGAATTGTCTTAGACCCTTGTTTTGTGCACTTTAATTAGGTGAGGGGTACAGGAGCCACCAAGTGGGCAAGGACTGGTTTCCAGACATAGATGTCACTGTTACTGCACGAGTTATCTGAAAAGGATGGGGTGGACTGTATAGTTTTGAATAGCTGTTAGAAAAAACAAGGCAAAACCCTTAAATCTTGTGCTTAACTTGTTTTTCACTGCTTTTGTACATCTGATGGCTTACCAAAAGGAGGTCCAGCTGGGTGGTGTGATCTTGAGCATTGTGCTAATAAATAAAGAGTTAATGCAGGGAGGGAGCTTTCCATCAAAACAATTGAGAAAAGTATTTCTTTGCCTCTTCCTCTTTCTCCCAAATTTCCCTTTTTTTCATTGCCTAGATTGCAAACTCTTTGAAGAGACTTGCAACATACATATCCTACTTTCTTATAGGATTCTTATCTCAGCAATGATGCTAACACAGTTTTTATATTCCCGGTGTTGATTCATCTGAACAGGCTCAGCTTGGTTCCTCCAGAGGAGGGAAGAAGGTCATCCAGTTCAAACAGACAAATATGGTTTCCAGCTTTTAATCCCTTGTTGCTCATAATTTATTTACCTTCACTGGAAATAAAGAGGAAAGCAACAATCTGATCCAGTTCCAAAAAGCCAGCACCAGAGTAATCCTGGCCACATTGCTAATTTATGAGCAGCTCCAGGAAATACCCTGGTTGATTTGGTAGGAAGTCCCATTGTGAAAACCTTTCTGGAGGCCCCAGAAAGCAGCTCTTTGGCTGGCAAGTCGAGCAGTGCTTCCCTTGCCATCCAAATTAGCTGGATACCCAAAGGAAATTACTGATCTTTCAGTTCAAAACCAAAACACACACAAGTGTAATGAGCACTGTTTTCCTTTGTGAAAGAATAGATAAGCAGTGACTCGAAGAGTGGAGAACCTACATTTGTCTTAAGACTAACTTCTCTGCTTGGGGGAAGCTCTTCTGTGTGATCACCTGGACTATTCTATCACAACACTCCCACTAACAAACTTGTGTTTAATTTATTGTGGTTTTAAGCTGGTTTGAAACCTCTGCAAGAAAACAAATACAAAAATACATAAAAACAAGCAACTATTAATTTGTCTTATCTGCTTCCAAAATATCGTTTACCACTGCAGAATTCAAATATTTACTATGTAAATCCAATATCAGTGTTGAAATTCTTTAGTTAAAATTACTTGAAAATTTCTATAATTTCCTTTTCATTAAAAATTTCTAATAGAGAAGAACTTCACTTGTGTTTCATCCATCTTCTTGTTTAATTCTGGCTTTTACTGTCAACTTATTTCCTGTACATACTGGAGGCTTTGCTGGGAGAAGTGCTGCAGGAACTCCAATACCCCTTGAATTGCTTCTCAGCATCTCTAAGGCAGAACTCCAAATTCCGTGACCTGAATTTGTCTGGAAGAAAATCTTAAAACAATTTCTGCAATAAAGCTAAAAAACAGGAACAGAGGAAGCTTGAGGGCTGTAGTTTCCTCCAAGAGCAGCAAGATAATAATTCCTATTAACACCTCCCAGAGATACAGACTGTTCCAGTGGGCCGTGTGTGACTCTCTTCCTCTTACTGGTGTTTGTGCCTGACAGACTGAATCACTCAACACAATGCGAAGGAATTGGCTCCTGAAACTACCTTGTGTGGTGTATATGTATTTGAGACACAAACTCTAATGGCTTTACGGTGCATTTTCACCCATACATTTCACTGCCTTACTGTGTATCAGAGAAGCAGCAAGAGAATTGTTAGCTTTAAAATAAAACCCATTATGTAATCAAATCCCAAATGCTGCATCAACAGTGTCAGTTACAGATAAATTACACCTCCTAATCCTCTGTATTAATGACAACTATTCTGCAAGTTCTGTCAACACTGACAGCTAGAATGTCTGGATTATAGGCATAAAGGCATAATTACAGAAACACCTGCACTGTCTGAAAGGATTCTGTTACCTTATTGCCTTTCCTGCACTCTTGATTCTGGGAATGTGAAAATAAGCAAAAGCTTGAAGTACTTATTGACTATGCTTACAAAAATTCTCTTGAAAAACAGCTGTTCTAAACCATTTTCCAAAGTTCATCTTTGGATGAACCCTGCTTTCAGGGTTGGTTTGTTTAGTTGTATTTGGTCTATAAAAAGTTGAAAAACTCCATGATCTTATTTCGCTTTTCAGTCAATAAAAACTCAGTGGGGTAGAGAGTGGGATGCTCTCTCTGTTGCAGTAGTAACACCTGGGATACACGGGCTCAGTGCCTGGCACTGACACAGATTTCTCATGTGGCCTCAGCTAAACCATTTGGTGTTTGAATTCTGTCTCTGTAAAGCAGGGAGAACCACTATCCCAGCCAGGATTTGCTTGGCTAATATTTATTAACATACTGGAGGTGTTTAGGTAGTCATGTAGTAGACTTCTGCTGACCATGAGTAGTCAAACTGACCCAGGGAATTCTAGTGTATCAGGCAGACAACTCTCATAAAAACATACTTGCCTACCATCAATCTTCAGCCTGCAATGCAAGGAGGTCTCACAAGAGCAATTACAAAGTTCTAGCAAGATAAATTGCAAAGTACAATTCTTTCAAACAACATGCAAGGAAATGCAACCTGTTGTTGGGGAAAAGCAATACAAACCCTACAAGCCACTGGTAACACAGAAACCATCTAGTCTCCCGTGGTGTCCCTAGGCGTCTAAGCTTAGACCTCAAGAATTATCTCCAAAGAGCAAAAAAGGGATTAAACCCCAGTGTTGTGAGTTCTGCTCCCATCAACCTTGAGTGATGGCCAGTTAGCTCAGGCCCCTAGTTCCTGATCCAACCTTCCTATCCTTTCCAATTAGGGAGCAAAATAAAAGGTCCATTTCTTTGGCAGGACAAACAGAAGTCCTCCAGTTGTCCTATTGGCATATTCACTTCACACTTCTTTCTATGTGGATGAGACCTGGACTGTGCCTTTCTGAAAGCGAGGTATGAGTAAGATTCTAAAAAGTAAAGAAAAGCTGGAGGGATGGAAGAGACTTCCTTTTACAGGTTGCCTTTTAAGTTAATGGCTCCTGAGCATGGGACTGTAGAAATGCTTATCATGCTCAATAAGGAAAACTGGAAACAAACTTTATTCTCTTCCCATGAATGCTGAAACATAAAAAATAAAATGAAAGTCAGTCCCAGAGCCACAAGTCTTTCCTGGCTGATGACAGATTACATTTTTAAGGCCACTTTTGTATACCACTCATGTAATTTTCTTCCTGGCATTAGTAATACAGTAATGTCTGTAAGGAGCAGGAAGAAATTAGGGAGATGTTAAAGCTTGCTGTCTCGTTCCATGGTAAGTCCCAGACTGTTTGAGGTTTTTCTTCCCTTATATAATGAAAGAGAAATCTTTGCAATTTTAAAGCCTTAAATGTAATTTTTGCATAATATCTGCAGGCTTTATCTTCCAGCATAAGAATTCGATGCTTTGGCTACTTCACTGCTGCTGTTTAAAACTTTCAGCAGAGAAGGACTGTCAAAGCTCTCTGAAGTGCTGGTAGTGCACGAGTGTTCCTGGAAGCGTATGTTGAGATTGTCAAGCTCACTACTGCATGCTCCACAAACAGAGGCAAACCTCTATATTGTTATCAGGATGTAGAAAACCTCTTGTTTGTTGGTAGGTAATTGAAGATTATTTTTTCATGTCTTTTGACATACCAGGTCTTGTCTCTGAAAAGATATATATGGTATATATATATTTGCTGGTAGTACTTGATACAGCAAATTTTGTTTCCCATAGCAATTCTCGTTGCCACCTTTGACAGAAAGATTGGGCAGGAACATTTTGCACTTACAGCAAGGTTTATTTTAGCCCTTTGTGTTTGTCATCCCACTTGTAGTCTCTTCAGTTCAGTGATTGTTATACACACAGTGACATACACATATTTTGGCACCGTGTTTAAAGGTATAGCTAGATTACTGAAGGAAATTCTTCATTCCAGGAATTGTATTGTACAGAAAATTGTACAGACAAATGTACAGAAACTTTCTGACCTTCCTGCCTCTTTCTCTTTGGTTGCTTCTTTAAATGACTAGTGCAAAGCAGTTTTGCTTAGGTAGCTGGGGCTGTTCAGCTCAGCCCCAGTGTGGAGCAGCTCTGTGGCACCATCTGGGGGAGGCTTTGGCTGGGAGCCCCTCTCTGGCAGGAGACAGCAGAGCATGGCCCGGGCTGAGGATGGCTCTGAGGGGAGGCAGCAGCACCCACTGTGCTCCAGCATGCCGGAGGCACCTTCAGATGTGGGGACCAGAACCCCAAAGCAGCTCAGAAAGAGTTCTCTTCAATTTCTTCCTAATGTCAGCTTGATGACATGAAACTCAGTGAAGAGAAACTTTGCTCTCAGTTAAGTTTCCACTGTTACACAGGAAGGGGTGCCCAGCCACAAAATCAAGCTCTTTCCTGAGTTAAGACCTTTAAATAAATCTAAACTGGGAAAAACCCCATAGCATTTTTATGGAGCCATCTAAATCACTACACAAAAGCTGTGCCTTGGTCAGAGTTCATGGCATTTCCAGCGTTTCAAAATAATCTTTCTGTGCACTGCTGGATGCATCTTTGAGGATACAGCAAAACTGCTTAACATGGCAGACAGTTTACTTTGACTTCACAGCTTCCATTTTTAGGTGAAACCAGATTTGAACAAATTTTCTGATGTTTTTCAGATATTTTGGCCAAATCTTCTAGCAATGAAAGTGCTGTGGTATTCAGATAAGTAGTGAATTTTTTTGAAAATTCCAAAGAGGATGTTCTTGGAAAATGCACTTTGAATGTAGAAAAATAATTATGTTTCAAGAAAGACTAGTAATCTAAAAATCAAGGCAAAGTCCTTGAGTCCTTGAGCGCAGCACCGCTGGGGAGGGTGCTCAGTGCCTGCAGATTGCTTGCAGGACCAAGAGCAGGTGAATGCTGCAAGATCATGCTTATCAAACCTGATCATTTAATTAAGCTGCATATTAAGTGCATCAGAAGAACATATAAAGGCACTGCAATCAGGTTAGCACAGATTTATGCCAAACATGCATCTGGTGTTCTCCTTTCACCTGAGGAGCAGAAGGCAGAGCTGTGTGTGCTCCTCCTCTCAGCTGAATTAGTGCTTTAGTATCTCCCCTGTGCTCTTGAAATTCTGCCTGTCCTTATGGCTGTGTAAGCTAACTTCTTAGATCTGTGGACTCCTGATTTTCCTTGCAATCATTGCCTTGCAATCATTTTAAAAATTATTTTCTGTTGTTTCAGCGGCTCTTAAATTTATTGCCAAAATCAACAAAACTGCTCTGATTCAGACATGTTTCATTATCTGTGAATGTTGTGCATTTTTGGCGTATGGAGCAAGTAGTCAGATAACATATTTACATAACTTATTTATCTGCTGTTGAAAGTCTGCCCTTGTCTGGAATTTCTTGTCAGTACCCTTTTTTTCTCAGTGTGACACGTTAGACTAACCCTGCCTATCAATTCTTCTCTCTTCACCTAATAAAGGGGGAATCAGTATCTTTGAATCAGAACACATGTATACTTTTTTTCCCTAATATTAGGATGAATATGCTGTGGTTAGCAACAAAGACACACAAGTGCATCTGCTATTTATTTGTCAAGTTTGAAAACTTGAACCACTGATTAGTTATTCGTGCATAAATAAAACAGTTAAAAAAATATATAAGAGGAGGAAACTCTCCAAAAACTCTCTGGCAGCACTTTCAGGAAGACCACAGCCAAGCTCCTTGTCCTTTGGAGTCAGCGCTGATGAGAAAGGCATCCATTTCAGAGCTGAACAATGTTAACAATTTTGTGAAGTGACTGGCCTGTGTTCAGCCCCTGAGCATGTTTCCTGCACATTAAATTGTTGTTCCATATATCTCGTGTCCCATGGCATTTTCCCTGAACTCACCCATGCACTTTTTCTGAGGCTGGATGTAGGTTTGGCTCTATCACATGCACTCAGGTCTGGATTCCACCTTCATGCTCTTTGTACCAGCTTAATTCCAGGCTCATAACTAGTAACCAGTGATGATTCAACTCGAGGGGAGTCAGGCTTATTGGAAGAACCTGGAAACTTTAAGTTTTAATACCATAAATAATGCTTTTGCATTAGTGAAAGTCTAGTGTTGTATATAAAGACTGAGATGAAGATACAAATTTACTCACCCATTCATCTTGTAAAATACCAGTCATTAAATACAGGAATAGCCCTCGGCTTCTTATATGTAGAAGTTCAGCAGAGAAATTGTACTTACTGTTCTCTTGGAAGCAAGAGCTAGTTTTCCTCCTCTTTTTCTGTCTCATTCTTCCAAGAGACTCCTATCCCTTGCACATTCTTAGCACCATGACAACTGCTAATAGCCACTTCTTGTGCTCGGTCCTCAACTGACTTGTCCCAGCCCCCTGTATGGAAATTGGGTTTCATTTCCCTCTCCCAGGTTAACATGTTGTGCAGGATACAGGGCTCTGAAAAAGGAAATGGCAGGTCTTGCCTCTGATGCATGTTAATGGTTGAGGTTACATCTAGAAGGTGCCACTGGCTTTCAGTCCACCTGTGAAGTTCATGTTACACGTAGTATGGCCTAAACTCAGAAACTCTTTGCTACCAAACCCCAGCACTTTCTGAAAGACCCCAAAGGCTTGCTAAAAACTGCCATGTTCTAAGAGTAGCTACAGATGAGCAAGACATGATGTTGCCAGGACCCTGAAGGTGGGAGCCAGAGCTGATGGCAGGAAGGAATGTACAAAGGCAGCAGGTAGAAACTCCAACCATCCCCGGCTGACCTGGCTTCTTGGCAAGAAGTGTTTCATCGTGTTACGCTCTCTGTTTGCAGGGAAGTGTGTGGTGATTGTCCCCCTTGCGCTGGTACCTCCCTGCTGGAGTGACAAGCCAAGCCCAAGCACACTCATAAATCCCTACACATGCAGGGAAAGTCAGAGAGGATGATCCCTGTGTAATAAATTCAACACACTATTCCCATACAGCACTATTAAAGATCCTGAAGGGTTTTAAGATAGTGTGTGTGTGTGTGGAGTGTCCATGATATGTTTTATGTACAGTGAGGCCAAACCATGATTTGTATTTCACAGAGGCAGTTCAGTCTCAACATAATGCTGAGGAGCATTTGGGAGATTTATGCTAAGGGTTTATTTACCTGATAATGTTCCTGTAGCTGAATATTTCATTGGAAACAAAGGTGATTGAAAAGTTTCCCTGACTGCTTGACTGAACCTTTATGCTTGCAAAAATTGAGAATAAGAGATGATGTGAAATGTGTCTGACAGTCACCCTAACAAAACAAACCAACCAAAAAACCTAAACAAACTCCA
>JAWWMO010000083.1:49024419-49051204 GCA_035047845.1 Dendrocincla fuliginosa | reverse complement strand
TCCATCCTTTCCTGCCTGCTGGCTGCCAGCACACATTGATTTGATACAGACAAACAGAGCAGTGTGACCTCATTCCTGGCCACTTGAATTCCACCACATTCTGCAGGCCAAGTAGTAGTGTCTGCCTTCTAACCTTCTAATCTTCTAAGCTCTGCTTTTGGCTACTAACCCAGGGTATAAGTGGCCTCAGGTCTGTTTCAAAGCAGTGCAGGTAAGAGGAGGTGCTTGTTCCTTGCATGTTTCCCTCATAATATGGATGGCTGAATTTAGTCCCCACCTCAGGTAGCATTGCTGTGTAGCTGACAGAGAGGAAAGAGTATTTCCAAGTTCAGAATTGGTCCTCTGGAGGGGCCTTTCTTTATTCCAGCTAAAATGTTTTAAAAAAGGATGCCTTCTTAAACCTTCAGTTTAAGAAAAGATATATAATCGTGTAGAGGAGAAAGAACCAGGTTTATGTTGCTCCATGCTAGATAATTCCTTTTAGTCTTGTGGGGTATTTCTGCTTCGGTTTGTTCTTACACCATATTTTTACAGGCTGTAAAGCAGGAGTATTTGGAGAGTGTGCCCAAAGCTGGGATAGTGCAGAAGTTCCCACTGTCCTTCCTGTATCTCTTGCATTAATCTGATGACACCTGTCCAGTGTCTGCTAATTCAGACTTTCAGGAAGAAAGAGCAAGTACTGAATAGATCTTGACTTTTTGTTAGTCTTGATTTAACATAAACCTTCTAGTTGATATGGGTTTAATTTCCATGTGAAAGATCAAAGACAATGGATGTCCATGGGCTTTGTGAGTCTCTTACCTTCCATAAATAATGAAAACTCATTTCAGGTGATCTGGACAAATGGTGACCATCATAATCTTAATTTCCAGTTTCTCCCAAGGAGACTGTAAACTGTGGGTGTATCTCTTGGGAACGTAAGGACAGATTATGTAAAGGCAGGTTATCAATACATGCTTCAAAGAACAGATTGGGAAGAACGTGTGGATCAGAAAAAGTACATCTTTCCAAGAGACATTGACAACACTTGTCTGGAAAATAGTGGTGAAAATCTAGGTAGACCTTTGGGATTTGCCTCTTTCTTGTAATACTGAGCTCAAATATAAACTGTTTAATGCCAAATCAGAACATGCAGCAATTTCATTTCTATAATAACTTTTTTCCTCCCTCTTTCAAGGATTTGTGATTTGAATAAGGTACAAGGTTTCATCCTGTCAGAGGACGTGAGGATGTCAGCAGCAGGATGTGTGAGAATGTCAGCTGGTGTTTTGTGGGAAAATCTCCCTCTTACTCTCACAGGTTGTAAGGATGGCAGCAGGAGGAATTTGCTGATACTTTGTTGTCATACTTTTTGTTAAATTCCGGTAGATTTTCTTCATGAATATTCATGAGCTGCAAAAACTGAGAAGGATTTTCTTGAGGAAGGTTATCTTGACTGCAGCTCATTCTATCAGGGTGGTACATTTCACTTGCTTCAGTCATCCACTTTGCTGGACAAGTGAATGAGCTAATGATCCAAAGAGGTTGGTTTTGTCCTATTTCTGCAGAAGATAAAAGAGCAAACTTAGTGTCTAGGCTTGAGCATTTAGAGAATGGTGTCATTTACCTCATTAGTTCTGATATAAACAGGGAAACAGCTGAGTTGACCAAAACACCAAAGAAACACAGTTGCAAAAAAGGTAATACAAGGGGTAGCACTATTGACTTCAAATGCTGTGTGCTGATTTACAGATTTTGCTGGGGGTTTTCTCCTCTGTCTCTGTGTTCAGGCATGTAGAACACAGACAACCCACATATGAGCTACGTTAGATACGTTCATACCCTATCCAGTCAAAGCAGTTCCAAAGCATGGTTTGTGTGGCTTACTTCAGATATTTTCATTAGGATTATTTGACTCCCAAAGTGGTTATTTTTCTCTTTCTACCATTAATGGCAGTCCAGACCTATAGCTCAGATGTAGGTGTATTTTTATGGACAGTCTAATCCCCCCCTCTTGAATTATTTAGTTTAATTCAGAATAATGATTGTGATTATAATTGTGATGCAGGTTGGTCAAGACAAAGGAAGCTGTTCTTTCCACAGAAGCCGCAGCCCATGCATTGTTCCTCAAGAGAATGAAAATATTTTCCACACAATATTTGCTTTTTTCACGAAGTCTGGCAGAAAAGTATTGGTAAGAAACAGCACCACTGATGACACACTTGAACATACAGCATATCCTACAAATGGTGTTGCATGGCCTGGCCTGAAATCTGAAACAGACTTCATTAGAGAGGAACAATTTGGTGCATATGTGACAATACTGAAGATGTTCTTGGGGGTCATTTAGTGATGTAATTGATTTTTAGAGGGAAATAGGAAGCTTCAAGAATTGCAGTGGGAAGGGAGTTGCCTGACGTGGCAGCACAGTGGGTCCCCAGAACTCCCTGTTCTCTCAGAGGCACATGGGGGGCACTGCACTGTATCTGGTGGCTGACCCCCACAGAGGGCTGATGTGCAGCAGTGTCCCTGCTCCTTTCAGGGTGCTTGCCTGGCTCAGCACCTCTGTAGAGGGCAGAGTTTTATTACCTGGCTTGCTTTCAGTCAGATCTCTGTATGCAGCTGTCTTCAGGTCTTGAAAGTTGCTGCTATTTCAGTGCAGGAGTGCTGTATTCTAGCAGTTGACTATATACCTTGGATTTCGGGTGTGGTTACTCTCACACAGTTTGTCACTGAATTTTTACCTCCTTTGCCTAACAGCTTTTTCCATATTTTCTGTAGGACTGTGAAAGGCCAGGCAGGTCCTGCTTAACTATACATTGCACCTTAAGCTCCCTCCCCAAAGCAGAGTCCTGTGATATAAGTATCTACATGCTGCTGAATACTGAGATACTCAAGAGGGTACGTGCTGTAGATTGTCTGAAATGCCAATTTAGTTGTGCTTATGTCTGCCAATGAACTCAGAACTTGCATTTCTTCTTCTTTTTACCAGTGTACTAAAAAAATCATGGTATTCAATATATGGTATTTCTCAACAGTGTGTATGGAGGTGTTAATCCTAGTGTATAATTACCCAGTACACATTAAGGCAGAAATAAAAGACATTCAGAAATGTATACACTGAGAAACAACAAATGAGCCCCCTAATTGTATGCATGGTGTTAAGGCTAGAGACTTCTGCAAGCTGAATGGATTCCTGAAAGTTTTCATTCTGAAAAATGAAAAACACAGTAAGTGAATATCAACTGTGACCAGCTATCAATCATTCTTTCTGTGCAAACAGAGATGGCAGGGTTTTGTCATTTTTACTTCAAATTATTACTGTTCCAGGAAGATGCATCATGACCGTATTAATGCTGAGCTTGACATTTGTGACAAGAAACAAATGGTTGCAAGTTAATTTCTGTCTTCTTTGAAACTACTGAATGAGACAGCAAATCTTTTAAATTTTTAGTGATTTGCTGCATTTTGACCTGTTTTCCTTTCCTTACAAAACTGCTGACTCTGTCAGTGTTGCAGGATCCTGTAAGATTTTGAGGGTGTAAGAAAACTGGAGGAGAAGGCTGATAGCATGAGCCTACTAAAACAAAGCTGCCTTTGATAGCTGCTAGATTAAAAGGATCAGAGACAACCCTAATTAGAACAGTTGCTAGACTAATTGATAGCCCTGAGCCTTTCCAGTTGAAACCAATGAGGCTGTAGATGTTTGTTCCTATGTGCAAACAGGAAGTGTGGGTGAGGCCAGAAATTTCAGGTATGTGTTGCATGCTTATAGAAATGCTGAAATATGTAAACAAGTCACTGAGTGCACACAAAATGTGCTTCTGGAAAATTCAGCCTTGGGAATAGCCAGGATTCATCCCACATGCTGGGCGCCTTCCAGGATTACTGTTAGCAACACTCCTTTAAAAGGCATGTGTTGGGTCAGTGTCACCAATGTGTGACATTTGCTACTTGTGTCCCTCCCTTCCCAAGGTGGACTGTGTACAAACGACCAACCTCTAGGCTGAAATGACACCTTACTGGAATGTGCCTGTTCAAATGCACAGTGCATTTCATAGCAGTAATAGATATTAATACAAGGAGGTGTACAGTAAATATTTAAGATATCTGTCATGCACAGATTGAAATAATTAAGGAGTTTATTATATATTGGAGTTTATCCCAGATTTTGTATATAATTTTTCTGTCCACTTGAAAAACAAATCAGAACTCTTTTCCATGGTTAATATTGAGCCTGCCTGTGTTATTGGCAAGATTCTGTCTTGCTTTTCTGGTAAATGTGGGAAACATGTTTGAAGTGCAGCATACCTGATTCTGTTTTAATGTGAAATAATGTGCTCAGTTATATCTGTCTGTTTTGAGCATAAGGTATATTTTTTTCAAAGCAGGATTCTAACCAGACTCGTATTTAACTGTCAACCTAACCTCTACTAAGCATTGTCTAGATATATTTATTACACTGGCAAATATTTGATGGTTTGGGTTTTTTTTTTGGCAGAGGTGCTTTTATTGTTGTTGTTTTGCACCCTTAATTCTTCCTCTTTTTACTGCTCAGGACAGTTCCTCAGTCATCCAGTTTGTCACAAGAGCAAGGCTGAGGGTGGATCGTGACCTCAGAGTTGTGGAGGTGCCCAGTGGGAGCCCAGAAGAGAAACCAGTAAGTGAATAAACCTGAAGAGAAAGGTTTCCTTGCCCCAGTGGGCCAGAGGTCACTGAGAGCTCTATCCAAACTGGGATTTGTGAGAGGGCCCAGGTCTGTTTGACTGGACTCCCAGTGCTGTGAACTGTGTTTCCATGGCTCTGCTCTCAGTGATAACCATGTCACCAGAGTGAGTGACCTTATGTGGAGCCAGAGGGGTCTGTGTTTTACCAGCTCAGAGTTTCACACCCTCGAGGTATTCATGCCAAAAATAGTTTTAGCTTCCAGCTTTAGGGTTAAGGTTTGCTTTAATCTGATTCAGATTTTCCTTGAAAACCTAGCAGAGACGTAAAACTCCAGCAGTGTGTTTTCACATGTGCCAGAATGAAATATTTATAAGTGTTAACAATATTTCAGTAGCTGTGAAAATGGACAGGAATGTCTAAACTTTTGGAGATTCATTTAACTGTTCCATTGTGCTGAGCTGCTGAAAATGGAGTATGAGCTGATACCACATTTTATGTTGATCTGCATGAGGCTGGATTGAAAATTGAAGGTGAAATATTAAAGTTGAAGGTGACTTCACTTTATAGTTTAGGCTATAAGTGAAACTGTGCACTGGCTGATCTCCTGGAAGAGGAGCAGGTAATGGCTTTGGTTTCCTGCTGCCACGTTGTGTAATACTTCCACGTGAAAATTGATCAGGAGGACACACCCAAATTCAACTTCATTTTTGACGAGTGAAATTTTAAAGTTTAATTTCCTATTCCTCTCTCTCACATGATGGTCAGAGGTATCAGCCATCTTCCCATTCTTCCTTTACTACAGGGTTCATGCCCTCTTGTCTCAGGCTCCCACCCAGAGTTCCATCTGCATCTCAGTCTCCAGCTTGCAAACCGAGCTACATGCACCAGGTGTATTCTTCAACAGTCATGTCTGTAACCCTAGTTTTAACTTCCAATTTTATTAGACCTGTTAGAAAAAGGAATTATTTTATATGACAGGACCTCATTTTCCCCCTTTTGTTTTATTTTCTTTGTCGGGTTTCTGGACCATTCTGAAGTGCATTAAAGAATAGGCTTGGCAACTGCGCAGTAAAACATAGCTAAGCTTCAGTGGGAATGTGCCTTTTAAGTGACCTGCAGCCCTGATTTGTTAATACATTTGTTGATCTGTCTTTAATTCTGCAGCTTGCACAGAGCAAATCTTGCAATCGTATGGCAAAGTTTTGTTAATGACTGCAATAACACCAGACTGATTCCCATGCTCCCACGGAAATAGAAGGAGCTAGGATCTCTATGCCAAATATTTTCATCTGTAAAGGTTTCTAGAATCTCTCAGAATGATAGGCACAATGTAAATTGTGTGGGATTACTGTTATTTAATGTTCAAAATTTGGAAATGCTTTTATCTAGGAATGCAAGCTCTGCTGTATTTCATTGTTATCTAATGCTTAGAGGAAAAAAAAAAAAGAAAGAAAACAAAGAAGAAAAAGAAATTGTTCTTTTCCTGGTCCCAGAAAGCCTTTGGTCAAGTCTTGAGTTTCATCAATTCCAAAGTGCACTGTGTGTGCTGGGAAGCTCTATTAATCTTCAAACAGGAGAGTGCTTCTAGGTCTAGGGAAGTCCTAGCTGTGAACGAGCATGCTTGACATGCTGTAGCCGTGTAACATCAGCTTTCAGCTTCAGCTCTTTTCTCCTGTGAGTGCCGTTTGCTCTCTCCTTTATGCTATTGCCATACGTCTGTTGGCCTCACCGTTGCTGTATGTTTTGCATAGGATCATGTTCAGACAAAAATTTAAGTTGTGGTTTGGCTTAAGGTATTCATTTTTCCCTGTTCCCTCCCTGTGGAATGCAGAAGGGAATAGTACTTGTTGCAAGCCACAGCTATTCAGCTGGAAATACAGACAGGAGAAAGAAAATGTCTCTGTTAATGCTCCTGCCTTCCTTTTAAAGTTCATCCTGTACCCTTCCTTGAGCATGGACTGCTGTACCATATCCATTTGGATTGCAGTTCCTTCTGGACACTTGTGCACGAATCTGTTTACGACAGTGTTCCCTAACAATGAAAAGCATTTTCTTGGGCACTTTATCATGGTAAACTTGAAAAGGCCTTTTTGGTCTCCCTGACTAAATGCAGACTTATTAGCACATTTAAATAGTTCTTTAAAACCAGATGTCATTACTTCACTGAGAACTTTTACAATCTAGTGTATACTATCAGAGTGCAAATTCTCTGCAAAGAAGAGAGATGGAAAAGGAAGGCAAATGGACAAGGAATGTGATGCTAGTATAAGAAAGACCAGTGGACCACCCATTTAAACACCAAGTTTGTCAGAAACTCCACTAGACAATTCATCAGGGACATGGAAAAGCATATGTAAAGATCTCTAAGCTGCGTAGCAGGCTGTCTTTGAACTGAACCCATTTTAAAGAAAACAAATTTGTGCAATTCTCAGAAATAATGTCTCTGGATTTGGATATGATTTTATGTGATTTGGAATTGTATTTTCTGTCTCTGGTTACAATAAGCTGTTTGAACTCTTATATTGGACAAATCACATGAAGAAGGTGAGCAGAGTTTGGATTTGGCTTTGTGAGGACACTGGTATTAACATAAGTATATATTGGCTGAAACTGATGGCGTGGTATTTTCAGAAGGCTATCTTAATTTTCTCCAGCATATGCATTTCCACGAAGGTTTGGCTCCCTTCTTCTCTGCATGTGAGGCAAAACCAACAATAAGCTCCATGAGACCACAGTAGTCAAATACCAGATCCAAGGCTCCACATTCTGTGCTCCCTGCTTGTGTGCAGGAGGAGTGCTCCTAAGGAGCAAAAGGCCTTCCTGTGGAAGTGTGAAAGCAAGAATTGGCTGGGTTTTACTACAGCAAAACCATCCGAATGCCTCTGCTTGTTCCTGTCATGAAAGTGAGGGCATGCAAAGTTGAATGCAGGAAAAGGCAAGCCCAGCTAAAACGCATGCAGCTCCTGCAGCGTAGTGCCCTGCAAGGCTTAGGGCTGCTTTAGAGCTGTGTGGTGCTGTCAACTCAGTACACGTGTGCTCCATCAGGCCTTTGAACATTTCCTGCCTGCTGGGGAGACTGCACTTTTCTCTCATTTCAGCTCAGACCCCACAGCTTTAATGCAGCACAGTCAAGGGGTTGTGCTCCATGGACTCTTTTTGCCCTTGGGATTTAGGTTTATGTTTGCAATGATAAACAAATATATTTTGGGGAAGAACAGCAGGAAAAGGGAAAACTTATAAAAATGAAACATATGACTATGAGGACCTGCCAGATACCTTTACATGCAGATTTATATGTGAAGAGATTTAAATGCATAGTCACATGCCTAAGCTTTAGTCGTGTGCCTGCAGCGTGGAGGACTTTGTGCTGCTCCCCGGGTTTGTTGGAAGGAGCAGCCTGTGGTACCAGACAGGGCTCATGATGTGCCAGCCTTTTTTAATGCATTTGGGAATACTTCTTCCACTCAGCAATCCACCACCAATCTCCCTTGTTTTTCAGAAACACTCAGTGTTTTAAGGCACCAGTTCTGTCCAGCTGAGTTTCTTGATGCCTGTCTGGACCTTCCTCCAGCAGCTTTGCAGCCTCGTGCCAGGGGGTTATTTGCTGCTGTACTGCTTTCACCATGTTTGGGGTTTTCATTTCATTGTTTACCTTTACATTCGCTATTGTAACATTCCTTTTACAGATTTTCTTGCCTTTACAGTGCAGTCTAGCAGGCAGAAACACACACTTGGGTAAAGGAACAGAACAAATAAACATTAACACAATAACGAAAAAAATACAGTTAATTTCCCAGGGATAGAGACACGCAGGTTGCAAGGACACCTCAGGTTTGTATTTTTCAAGAACTTACAATGCTTTTCTTAGTATACCTAAACAAATAAAAAATAAAAGGTTTGCATATACATATATTTGCAGACATACAGGGGAATGGTGCCTTTACTGCTGAAGTCTCCCCAAGCATAACAGCACTTAGATGGAAAAGTCAGACAGCAATGCAGTGTGGTTTGAGAGACCAGAAATACTCTGGGTGATAATACAGAAATAAAATACCTTTTGTTTTTTTATAAGCCATGGTGCTGTGGCTCATGATGCAAGGGCATAAAATTCATTCAGTGTGCATAAACAAAACCAAAGGAAAATTATGTTTTTCTACCCAGATTTTGCTGAAGTGTGTTTCTTGTCTTTCTGAGTCCCAGTACAGTAGCGTGTACCTGTTCTTCAAGGGGCTTTAGCACAGTATGAACTTCAAATATTTTCAAAAATTCCTGCTCAGTTAACTTCTTAACTTCTTGCTCATATGCTTTTATGAAATAGGGTGATTTAAAAGCACTAAAAAGAAAAAAATAAATTTCTGATTCTTCTTAGTTAGTTAACCAAGATAGAGCCATCAGGATATAGCAAGTGTTTGGCATAGGTAGAAGATGAGCTGGTAGATGCCCTTGTTCTTCTGGGTTCAGCATTTCAGAAATCAGTCACTGGGTGCAGATCTTACTTATTTTTCAGAAGGGCATTCGTGTAAAATCTGCTTGAGGTATGAGCTACAGACAGCTAAATGGCAAGCTGCACTGCCTCCTGGGCATCCCCACTGTCAGATCCCACAGGTACAGTGTGAAATGAAAAAGATAAATATGAAACAGAAACTCCTCATACATTGTCAAGACAAGTCTTTTTCATGGCCTCTCCCCGGCGTTTCATCAGTCTGAAAACAAGCCCCTCATCCACTCCATGTTTTATGACCATTGCATGTGCTCCCTGTGAACCAGACGGCTGCTGCCCTTACTGCCCTGGCTGGGATGCTTCCCTAAGCCCACCCCCTTATCTTCTGCATCACTTACTCTTATCACTTCTGTCTTCTCTGGTGTTGGGGCTGCCTTGAACTGGGGACTGCCTTGTGTTCCCCAGCATGTTGGCCACCCTGTAGAGGCTGTGCTGCTGGGGTGGACAGGATGAGGAACTCAAAGTTTGCTCCAGATCAGCTCTCAGAGCCTGCACAATGGCCAGTGGGTCAAGCAGTGGGTGGCAGATGGGGTGCCTCTCTTTAGCACCGTCACCCTCTGGCTCCAACCTCCCCCTCAGGGGTGACTTGCTTCCCTGGCCTCCTGCCACCGACTGTACTGCCTTCCTTCAGATACTCCAGACATGCAATGTACACTGACTGTCTGCTCAGGCTGATTTGACTGGGTTTGGCTTGGGTTTTTTGTTGTTGGTACCTTCCTCATCAAAACTTATTGCAGTGACCAAGTAGGAGTTCAGGCAGATTTTGAGGGCTTAAGACAGCTGGGGGCATTACTGTGCACAACATCCCTGTTACTCTCCAAAGCATGAATGGTTTTTTTATGCATGTATGTTGATTCCAGACTAGTAGAACAAACCAGATAGATAAGAACCTGTTGTTGCTCTACCTTTGTAGCTCATGCTGTGAGTTGAAAACTGTAGCCAAGCTATTCTAGCCAGTGTACTTCAAACCTGGAATGTGGAGTTCTTGATGCAGAGATTCTGTATGATTTAATCTCTGCAGCTATTCCTGGCTCTGTCTTTTGGCAGCATGAAGTGTGCACAGCTCTATTGTGCTGGAGGTTGTGATACATTAACATTTGCTCTCTGAGTAGTGGAGAGAAGGCACCACATCATTTTGCATCCAGGGACTGCTTGAAAGGTCTCTTCACTAAAGTTGGCAATACCTAAAATGTAAGGAGTTGGGTGTTTTTTTAGAGTCAGGAAAATAATATTAGTGCCTTGTCATCTGAGAAATAGTCATCAAACTTGTGTCCATAAGATGCATTCTAAGCTTAGTGTCTCTGAAAAATGGACTGCTACATCAGATCATCTTCCCAAGTTGGCTCAGAAATATGAAGAAGGCACAAGATTTGTGTTTGATCTCTCTCTCTGGTATTTTCCTTGCACTGGCTGTGAGGGAAGAAGCTCTGCTGCTTAGGAAACTCTCGGGTCAGCAAAATGTCTTTAAAAGCCTGACAAAGGCTTTGTGCTGATATCTGAAATGCTAAAATTATTCTTTTTCTCAAGTGAAGAACTGGTCCATGTTCAAGAGCTATTTTGAGCACAGTGATGCTAGTTCTGGGAATATGTTTGGATAATGCTGTGTGTGCAGAGCTTAGTTTGTGTCCATTTGCTGTGTTTACAAGCGTCGTTGTCATGACACCACAGCAAGGCTGCTCATGATCATCTTTGAAAAGTTGTGGCCATCAGGAGAGGTGCCTGAGGACTGGCAGAAAGGAAATGTCACCCTGGTCTTCCAAAAGGGAGGAGGACCCAAGGAACTACTGGCCAGCCAGACTCACCTCAGTCTCTGGAAAGGAGATGGAGCACCTCATTCTGGAGGCTGTCTCCATCCAGAGGAAGGGCAAGAAGGTGATCCGAATAGTCAGCATGGATTCACTAAAGGTAAATCATGCTTGACCAACCTGATGGCCTCCTACAGAGACAGCTACCTGGATGGATGAGGGGAGCTCAGTGGGTATGGTCTGCATTGACTTTAACAAGGCTTTTGGCCCTTGTCTCTCACAGTACCCTCATAGACAAACCCAGGAAGTGTGGACTGGGTGAGTGGACAGTGAGGTGGATTGAGAACTGACAAAACAGCAGATCCCAGAGGGTCATAATCAGGGGCACAGGGTCTAATTGGAAGTCTGTCACCACAGTGGGCCCTCACGGTTCAATACTGGGTCCAGTATTGTTTCACTTGTTCATCAGTGTCCTGGATGAAGGGGCAGAGCCTCCTCAGCAAATTCACTGCCTACCCAAAGCTGGGAGGAGTGGCTGATACCTCAGAGGGCTCTGCAGCCCTTCAAAGGAATCTCAACAGGTTGAAGAGATGGGCAGAGAACTGTCTGAAGTTCAACAAAGGTAAATGAAGGAAGAATAATCCCAGGCACCAGTGTGGGCTGGGGGCTGAACTCCTGGAAATCAGCCCTGCGGAGAAGGACCTGGGGGTCCTGGTGGACAGCAAGCTGTCCATGAACCAGCAGTGTGTCCTTGTGGCCAGTGGCATCCGGGGGTGCACTGGGTCATCCTCATTGCCAGATTGAGGGAGGTGATCCTGGCTATCTGCTCAGCCCATGTGAGGCCACATTCGGTGTCCTGTGTCCACTTCTGGGCTCCTCAGTACACCAGAGTCTTTTACTGGCCTCTTAAAGGTGAGTATCTTGGATTGGGTAGTTGTACGTGACTGTAACTCATGGATTTTCACTCACTTTCAACAAACAGGTTTCTTTAAAAGACTAGTGTAACAATTCATGTCTACACAATGGTTTTGACATTTTTAAGCAAAGATGATGACAGTGGTTTGTGAAGGAGGAGAAAAGCCAACTGCTTTGTCTCGCAAAACAAAGCCAGACAAAGCAAATGTATTACCTTTCAAACAGTCCCTGCTGGCTCTTTGCATTTGCTGGATATGAAACTGTAAGATTTAACACAGAAATAGCCCTTGCTGAGGAGAGCTGGTTTTGAGTTTTCCACTAAGGAACTGGTTTTGATTGGAATAAGAGACTGAAAATTCCCACAGGATATAGGAATATTACCATTTGCTCCCATTTTCTCCTTAAGCCAGTGGCGAAGGAAGGCTCTTTGTTGGCTGTATTTCAATGCCATACATACTACAGAAAAAGAGAGAACAGCCCTCTGCATTCCCAGAAGAACCCATGGCTGCATGTACCCTTTTCTCTTTCACACAATGTGTCATGTGAAGCACATCAGGGAAGATTTGTATTTAATAGGGATGTATGAGTTGTCCAATTTTTTATTTTTTTTTGTGAAAGAAAAGTTAGCCAGCTCCTCATGAGTGTTTCATGTGAAGCATCAGGGTGTTTGGCACAGCCAGAACCTGGTGAGACAAATCATGCAAAATGTCATAGCAATCCCTGCCAATCCAAAGGATGGAGTTTTTAATGCAAAACTTCGTGCACCTTGGTGGCCCAGCACCAGAACAAGCTCAGTGTCTGGGCTTGGGGCTTGGCAGGGTAGCTGTTATTTTGGAGTGGAAGCTGATATTCTTTGGATCCAACACATGGATGCTCAAAGTCCACTTGAAAGCTTTAAATCCTTTGCAAAAAATAGATGGAAAGCACTAAATTAAGGACACATTCCATATTTGTTTGACAGATGAAATATGACCAGTGAGGCCACCGTGCAGTGTGTTTCATAAGACGAGTACAAGAAAAAACAATGCAATTTTCAATCATAAAAGGATTTTTTCTAATTGCTTTGTAGGTGGTCTTTGAGGCTTTGCACAATCTGGAGCCTCGTGGATATGTTGTCGGATGGATCATTGCCATCAGTTTGCTGGTGGGAATTCTCATCTTCCTATTACTGGCTGTGCTCTTATGGAAGGTAAGGCAACAGATGCAACATAAACACCAAAGTTAGTTCTAGGAAAAAAAAGCTTAAATTTATCCTTGTATTTAACATCCATTTGCTTTAGGAACTGAATAATTGTCTGCTCTATTACAGAAGTCATTAGTTTAGTCAGTAAAAACAATTTCATATACAAGCTTTTGTGAGGGTGGGAAGAAGTGAAAAGGGGGGTCTTTTTTAGGGCCTGATTATTAAAAGTTGAAACCTCTGTTACCGTTTGAGGACAACAGAGCACCCCTCTTAGAAATCTGCTGTTATATTACAATTAGGTACGTCACATTTCTATGGTTTTCGGATGACTGAGGCTCACTGATTTCAGCATGATTTCCTGAAATCATGTCAACTTTGCTTGACCAGCAAAGAAATTTGGTACATGTCCACCAAAAATCAATTGGCACCTGCTGTTTTCGAGGGGTAGATGCCCTGGGCAGAGGAGTTTCCAGCAATAAATTCTTCACATCCCTTAGGCAAAGAGTTCCAGATCAGTTAGTTATCAGAGCAAGAACCCCTGGCCCTGCTAAAAGACAGCCTTCATACCATCTCTGATAAGAGGCTGTTCTTCTACCCTGGCACTGTTACAGGGTAAGAGTGGGCTGGTGCTGACACTTGGCAGCAGCCGTCTTGTGTGGTAAGTATGAAGGGTAAGGAATTCAAGTGTTTTCATTCCTCAGCTCCCTGTTACCAATCCATAAATTTAAGAGACCACAATCAAGGTCAGGGACTGTCTTTGAGAGCAGTAACTCTCCAATGCACACATGGGAACATGGCCAGCAGTATTTTGCTTGCCATGGCAGACGTCCAGCAGTGTGACTCCCAGTTCAGCAGCGTGTGTGCTGCAGGCTCTGCCAGCCCCTGTGCTGGGGGGCAGGACACAGCCCCAGGGTGCAGCAAAAGGACATATCACTGCAGGTTGGCAGGCTGTAAAACGGAGTTACAAACCTGGCCCAAAAACTGGCCATGCGAATTCTTATTATAAATTATATAGATGTGTGTAGAGTTGCATTATAGATTATACATCTACTTCATGTAATATATAAATTTTATGTGGGTTATAGATTTCAAGTATTTTTATCATCAGTTTTGAAGATTTTTAAGCACGTACTGGTCTGGTTAAAATTGACTGTGCTTTCCATTTGAAAGACAATGTTTGTCCGCTGTCTAGAATATCTCATAACTTCTGTTTTTCTGCCATGTAAGAAACACTTTTGCTTTCTGTGGCAGAAAGAGTAAAAGCAAAAAAAGGTCTGTGAAATTAAATGGGAGAATAACCATGAGAATGGAAAAATGTGAGATTGGAAGAGGCCCAGGGTTTGTGTCCCAATGACACTGTTTTGAAAAAGGAGTCACTGCTGCTATGTGGCTGATTTTTGTATGAGTCATTTCCTGTCATAAAATGACATGAGCTAAACTGTTTGAAAATGGGCAAGATAAGAGGAAAATCACCTTTCTCTGTGGGTCTCCAGGAGAAACTCACAGAAGTTCAATTCTTGGTCTCTACTGGAGTTAACACAGTCCTGTGCTTCCTGGGTTAATCTTGAGGCTTGAGCTCCTTAAAATTTTATAGGGATCGTTCAGTTGCATGTGAAGAAGCTTCCATCCTGTTGAATGAAAACTTTGAGAGACATTCCAAGTAATAGTAACTATTCCAAGTAACTAACAGCAGGTTTCCATAGCCCTTCTTGCAAGCAGGTGTGCTGAGGCAGAGGAAGGTGAGATACCTTGGCTGGAGTCTGTGTCAGAGCTAACAGCCAGGCTTTGCCAGCTCTACTCCCGTGCTTATCCCCAGAGCTCCATGATTACTAAAGGAGTCAAGAATTTAAGGGTTTGTTTTAGAGAAAAGTGATTAAAACTGTGTAGCTGCCAGTATCACGTGGTGATTGGTCAAAGGCTGGGCTCAATACTCTTGGAGGTCTTTTTCAACAAGAATGTGTCTATGATTATATAAATATACATGTGTATATATGTGTGTGTGTATATATATATGTATTCATATACTCCCCCACTACACTGAAATCCAACGAGGTTTTGTGCCATAATTGTATGCCCCTGTGCACCTCGAGGAAGAGGGGGTGGGCTTTCTTTAAAAAAAAAATTAGTTTTATGTCACTGCAGCAGTGACAGAGAAACCTGTTGAAACTGAGTGGCATTTTCTAACTCTGATGCGAGTTGTGCCTGTTCCCAGTCCACATGCTTCTTCCTTTCTGTACATATCATTCTAAGAATAAACCATTTCCTATGGTGAAGCCAAAAATTAAGGATTATAATTGATGTTCACACAAACAAGGCTGTCAGCTCAACTTGCTGGGGGATCATTTATTAAAGGCTGCTGATGGGAAGGGTGCATTTCACAGCTCCCAATGGTCTTCCCTGTCGAGATGTAGATGGACGCACCAACTGCCTCAGAGCTTAGGAAATCTATACTACTTCTGATTTCTTTCTTTTTTCTTTTTCTTCTTCACCATCTCTCCTTGGTTCAAAAACATGTCAGCACTAGTTTCTCACACTTTCTTCCGAGTTCCTGACCACCTTTTTCCTCTCATTTTACAGCTTGCCTCTTTCATAAAAGTATGGTCCCTACCTGTAGGTACCACATAACCCGTAGCTGTCCATAAAGGCTCCAAAAACTGTGGCTTGATTTATGTTCTCTGAAATTCTTCTTTTCATAGTCCTAAAACCATTGCATTTTGCACAGGGTTTCTGATAAACTTTTCAATGTTATTGGTTTTGTTACCCACTTACCTAGTTGCTTTAAGTAAGTTGTTACTTGCTATCTTGTTTAGGCTTCTCAGGGTACTACTTTTTTAATACAGGTTCTAGGTTCAGTAGGCCTAGAATTAGGTTTTTTCAGTATTATTCTGTTATAAATAATAAAAATGCAGTGAGGAGATAATTAACTTCTGTGATTCAAGGCCCAACATATACTATCTCCCAAACATGGATAGATCTTCATTATTTATAACATCTAGGAAACCCTGAGGAAGGAATGGGACAGTGCAATGGATTGGTTGTCTGTGCAAATAATTATGTTTTCACCAGGCAGAAGCTGGGTGAATCATTTAAAGTCTGCTCATTTTCTTAAAATCAGTCAAAGCTTGTTTAATTGTTTCCTTTCCTTGAACCAAAGTGAGCATCACAAAATGTCTGTAGACCCTTGGCTTACCAAGACCAAAAGAATTATTATTCCTGTAAGGGTGACTCAAATGTTGGGGTTTCTACAGTCTACATGGGTGATGTGCTCTGTTTTTTGAATTCAGACTGAATGTTACAGGAAGATTGAGTTTGGTCATGTTTCATTGTTCTCAGGTAAATGGTTAATGCTGCTGTTGCAGCCAAAGCACTGCGTTCACCAGTGGGTTTGCTGGCTGCCATGTCATGTTTGTTCACTCCCCTCAGCATTGGCAGCATTTCAGTGGTGGGCTGTGTCCAGGACTTGTCAAATGCCTTTGTTATCTTTCTTGATAGAACGAGCTATGTAAGTGTGTAACAGCAATGTTGTGGCTGAGTGTTCTCTCCAGCCCCAGTGTCCTCCAAATGGGAGCTGTGCCTGCCAGGGTGCTTCGGGAGCATCACAGCCACTGCCGCTGTCTCGCTCTCACTCTGGCACCGTGGGAACAAATGTAATCCACTGGCAAGAGAGAGGCAGGGTTGTGGTCCAGCAAGTCTTTCAGAAAAAAGGAAAGGTAGCCATCATTTTCAGGAGTCCAAACCAGAAAAGAAAAAAAGTGTGTAGACTGAAAAATTGCAAATATGACCCTGCCGTTCCAAGCTCCCCACTGCTGGACCACAACATGTGGATTTATTGGAAGTCCTCAGCACCCCTCAAACCCAAATGCCAATAGCAGAGCAAATGTGACTTGCTGAGTCTGAATTCTCTCTTTAGGCTTGGGGTCACAGTGGGAAATGCTGTATTAGAACTTACACCAGCCATAGCCATTTCCTTCTGGTTTGACTAACCCATGAAAGTGACTTATTCTGATAATTATGGACATGGTACAACTTCCATTCAAATAGTTTTGGCAGACCAAATATATCAAAATATGATTTTAAAGCTACTTTTTATTGATTCCAGAAATAGCCTTTAATGTTTAGTCTCGGGTTTTCAAACAAAGCCAGAAATATTTCAGTAGTGTTTCTTTTTTTTTCCTTTGGAGAGGAAATGGAAAATGTGGATCAAGATATGTCTTAAATTAATTACGCTTACAGGAAAGATATCTCTAATTACTGTCCCATTCCCTACTGGGATTCTAGAAGGCAGTTTCTGTCCAGACGTATCTGCAGCAGACATTATGTTCTTTCTGAGTTCTGAGACCAATAACCAGAGATGATCTTAGGATCATGGCTGTGTTCATTCTATGACCTATTTAAAAAATAAACTACATAGTAAAATTTTGCAATAGGGAAAAATCTTTATTTGGAAGTGTATGTAAGTTTTAATGTTGGCCAATTCAGTTTTTAATTGCAGTTATAAATATACTGATTCCAGCTGTCTTGCAAGTTACTGGACACAGTTCCCATCCTTCAAGAAGCTCATGCTTTCATTAAACTCAAGTTACCAGAACTCAGCACTGGAAGATCTTTATAAGTTCAGCCATTATGGAAGAATTTGATACCTGGCATCTGTATCTGACCCGAATGTATTGCACTGATAGACATTGTTATGGCAGAGGAGAAGTAGCATTGTACACAAAATTGCACTTAACTTTTAAGTTACTTTCATCTAGCCTGGCTGAGTTGGGATATTACTGCTGGCACCTAGGGTGAAGATCTTAGTCCTCCATAGCTTTTAGAAGCACATTTATTTCACATGCTGTAGGACTAAACAAGCATAGTTTTTAAACACACAAGTTATTAGGCAATTACTTTGTAATGTTGAAATAATAAGAAAAACTATTTTGCTAAGAACAGCCAGCCAATTCATAAACTTAGCTAAAGCAAACATTAAATAAACTATTATTTTAACGCAGTGCTCTATGCCTTTCTCAAAGGCTAAATTTTAAAAAGCGGTCACTAAGACTAAGTACCATAAAGTAGAAGCACAATTCAGAGCAGCAGCATGAGTGGAAAAGATGAGTTTAGGTGCACGAAACAGGTGACTGCACCCAGAGAGGGACCCAGTGCAGAAAATCTGATTCAGTCTTCTTTTTCTTTTTTTTTTTTTTTAATGTAGCATGCCTTGCCATTGTCACTGATGGCAGAGTGTCACTCCGCTCTTGAACAATTTGTTCCTCTAACCAGTTCTTGTGCAACTCTTCTCCCAGGAGCTGCTCAGTTGGCTTCAATGAAGCTACTTGCTACCATGGTGAATAAAGCTGGTGGGGCAGTGCTTCCCCCTGGGATACCTTTGCTGTGTAGCTGCCACCTAGGCTGCATCAGGCAACATTCATTCACATAGCCTTTGACTCATTTGGGGATATACAACATCTTTTGTTAAGGACTAAGTATTTATGGTACTTCAGGAATTAAGAAAAGTGCGTGCAGAGGAGAACTAAGCTTGGAGCAAGCTGCTGAACTCCTCTTTGTCTCAGTCCCCCAGCTGTATAAGTATATATAGCATTGTGTATATGTACACAGTGCATCGTGTATGAGTGCACAGCCATTCAGGAATGCTGATGTTTGAATCATATGTATTTATTTGTTTTGTACTTGTTTCACTGAGCAAACAAGGACCTACATTACAAGAAAGTTAAGGGATTTGCTTCTCCAACACTCAGTGAAAGAGTGAATAATCCAACCAGACCCCTTGAGTCCTCAGGAGCTTACCTCAGCCACACTATCGTCCTTCCTCCTAAATACACATTTTCTCCTTGAACTGTAGACAGGATACATGGCTCCTTTCCAAACATGCCTTTTCTTTACAGGGATTGGCAGTTTTCCAGTTCTTGGTGGAAAAGCTGATACACATATCTGGTTTTGACCCCTATATACTGTGGCAAGTGTCCTTTAATTGGGAGAAAGGACACGATGCATCCCCTTGGCACTGGGGCCTTGCCAGAATTATCCAGGGCCATGCAAACCCAAGTGCAAAGTGGTTTTACCTGCCTTCTTGGCAGCGGCAAAGTGAGATGCACTTAATAAGCAGTTATCAATCTCTGCATGGGGGAACACTCCATGCTCCTAATCTCAGCTTTGCAGAGATTGGGGGGGGTGTTGCTCTGCCGAATGGTGGCATTTACTGGCATGAGGCTCCTGGCCCTGCTTTGACCCACGATTAGCTGCATATTTTTCTAGCTGTGGTACTGTTTATGTGAAGGGAGAAGTGCCCAAGGAGCACACACCCAAAACAAGTGAGGAGATGTGTAAGTTAATTCTTTCTGAAGTGCCACGAGGTGAATGGCTTGGGATCTCTGGGATCTCTGCCTAGATTAGCAATGTGGCAGTAAAAGGTTCATGATGTCAATGCAGCCTGTTCAGCAGGTATGACTGGACAGTGCTTAGAGTAGATGAGGAAATTGTGTGCCAGATGAAAGACTGAACCCAAGGTATGTTGTCAAAGCCTCGTTCCGTGGCAGATTTCTTCAGTGGTTCTTCCTTTTTTATTTATTTCTTGGTTACCCCTATAATTCTCTTTTGGTTTTACTTATTGGTTTGTACTGTGGTCAGTTATCTTGCCACAGAGCCACGCTGTTAAAAATCAATCCTTTTTGTGTGCAGCTTAACACCTCAGTATGCACTTAAAATGTAATTAAACAATTCAAAAATAGTACAAAAAGTGCTAAAGGTCTCTGACGTAGTTTTGGATCCTTTTTGAATGTTTTTGCTCACAAACATTTATTCCTAGCTCAATGATAGCCTTGAAACACTACTGTAAATCAGTACATAATGTTGTTTTTACAGCAGTATGTAACTGTACTTATAGTTTTTTTTCCTGTTTCTTAATGAATTATATTAATGGGAAAAAGACTTAAAAACAAAAAAAAAGCTGATCATAATCATTCTTTTACAATCCACATTTCAAACTATTTATCTTTTTATCTGATTGGGAGAATAAGCCTTGTTGGGTATGATAAAAATGTTTTCTAAATTTGCCCAACAGTGGATATAGCAAATGCAGTGATATTGCTTGCCCTTTGATCAACTTTGGTTTTTCCCAACTGCAAATTCAATTTTATTTTGTAATCTCATCACTCAAACACACTTATAATTGGCACCCTAAAGGAATTGCCACAGGACCATACTGCAGGAAATGCTGGGTGTTTATACTTTTGGAGTTTAGAAAAATATCAGGTCCAGTAATTCAGCCTTTGGATGTTCACGAAGTAGCAGCAGGAAAAAAAAAAATGCCATGGTGTTAATTCAACAGTTTGAAATCATTTAAATCACTTTCAACTGAAGTTTTCAGTTCATGTGAGTGCTTGAAGAATTTAATTCTATGCAAGTGGGTTTAGATATGACTTATCTGTGATTTTCAAGGGATTTAAACCTGGCATGGCAGCTAAAGGGAGTTGTGTATGCTCGAGACTTTAAATACTTGTGTTTGAATACAGGGCTTGACAGTGTTTCACATGGCAAGAAATACCTTCACAGTAACAGGGGTAATTCCCCATCCCAGCCTAACAGATTTGCTGCTGCTTTATTGTTCAGTTTGGCCAGAAACATATTTTCTCCCCAGCATACACTGTAGATGGCAGTAAAGTTCTGCCAGAAAAGGGTGCATGGGCTGGAATGGCTGTATGAAAGGAAATGTGTAAAACCTCTGGCTGGTTTCAGGTTGTGAATGGGCAAACAATGAGTCCTTTCTGGAGGTGCTTCAAGTAAATATTAGAGATGCTATAAGTAGGTGGCTTAGGTTCAAAACCTAAAGCACCTCCACTTACTCTAGCCCACGTACCCTTTTTTATTTCCTGCCTTGTCTTTAGTGGCTGATGCCTCTTCTACCATTATAACCCTTGAGTTTCCCCCAGTGCTCTCTCCTTGCTTCCTGTAAAGACATTCTCCTCTTGCTTTTCCTCTCAGGAGTGCCTTCCCCAGGCAGAGGGTTGCTCAGCAAAGTATTTTCCTCAGTCCTTTACTTGGATGTGGGTGTGTGAACCCCCAGACTGCCTGAGGGGGTCACAGCTCTGGACCCGGGTATTCCTGTGCTCTGTACATCTGTATGTGTACACACATACATGTGTCTGTATGTATGGAAAGCAAAGTTTGGGAGAAATGAACAATATCAGTCTCATTGCTCGTGAAATGTGTCGGAGACCATTGGCCCACTTTAAACACCCATTCTACAAATGAGACCCCAGCAATGCTCCTGTTAAAGCTGAGGATCTCTTCTCCTCTTCCTTGCCTGAAATTCAGTGCTGTTCTCACTGGGTCTTCTCAATTTCCTTAATGGCTTTGTGTTAGCCATGGAATAGATACCTTCTGGTGTCACTTCAGCTGCAGTGATAAAAGAGCCAGTGTATACCCAGCACCAGATTGTACCAATTCTCCTGCTTTGGTCCAAATGTCTGCCTCCTTTTTACCTCTCCCTGTATGCCAAATTCACTTGTTCTCTTCAACTTGCTACAGGTATTTATCAGCCCTCACCATCCAGGTTAACGTTGCTGTTGTTTTGAATGAAATCAGTTAATTGTAAGGAGATGGAGGTGCAGAATGCTGTGAGACAACGACTGTGTTGTTACTTCTTCATGGCCATTATCAAAAAAATCCCTTTCTGATGATGTTAGGGATTCTGTCACATTAAATGGAAATATGTGGTGTTAAACTCTAAGGAACAGTATTGCATAACAAAGCACATCCTTGTCTTTAAAGGATGAGAAATATATCTATAATCTCTGACCACTCTTTTTAAAAGGGTAAAAAAAATCCATAAGGCTCACTTTCTCTTTTTGCTTTCATTTCAGTCCTCGACACAATTTTAGAGTATCCACATAATTTGCAGCAAGTAAACATAATTCTTCATAGTGGAATCACCTCTAGATGTAGGAATTCATGCTTTATTAATATTTATTACAGTTTTCAGCTCACTTTTTATCCCTACTGGAAAATTATACAAAAGCATTGTGTATCCAGTGAAATAATAGTAAAATACCAAAACCCTCACAACCAGCTTTTAAAGACAATTCCTGAAGCAGATGTTCAGGAACAGACATTTTTTATTAAAATAAGAGTGGGAAGGAATTTGGTTTTGTTTGTTTGGGCCTCAAGGAAATTAAAAAGCCTTTCTGTAATTTTGATTATGACTTCAAGAGAAAGTTTTATTATACCAAATATGTGTTTGCATGAGGGATGGAAACCTTCAGGGTTTAAAACCTGGGTTTAAAACTAGAAATTGAACTTCTCTTGTTAATCTAAGGAAGTAAAGTCCTGTGGCAGTTTTCTTTGCTAATGAAAAACATGCAGGTCTTTTATAAAGACTGATAATGCAAAAAATGGCATCCGTTTTTTCAACACATCTGCTCCCTGAACATATATAAGCAGGAGCAGCAGATTCCTGTGAGTAAATAAGTACCTGTGATTAATCCTGCTAGGGCAGAACAACAGAGAAGTAGTAGGCTCTCACCCTTTTTTCCATTATCAATATAATAATTCACTTCCATTTTAGACTGAAAATCCAGAAAAACTTCAGCTTTGCTTCAAGTCTCCATTGAAGTGAATTCTGTTGGCATTAATGGTGAACTTTCACTGGGATTTTATAATGGTGCTCTCTTGAGTGTGTCTTCTCAGAATAAATCCTTCACACAAGTACAAAAATTACTAATAATGATACTTTTCTGCTAAAGAAAGAATTTAATCTGATTTTGAGAGTAAGTTTGACGAATGGGGAACTAGAGAAACTCCTCTTTCACTTTCTCTTCCTGAATCCTTGCATAGAGGGCTCTGAAAGATGCTAGGCAGTGAGGGAGTCATGGCCCTCTGAAATTACATTGTGTCACTTCCATGGGGTGATTTTTCCTAACAGAACCACCATTCTCCCTGCATTTGCACGTACGTAGCAACAGATAGAGCTTTATTAATGATGGATGGGAAAGATACTGTGTTCACAGTCTGCACAAGAATTAGTATGAGTAAATGACTTGTAAGGTCTAATTCCAGTTATTTAAGGGTGCTTCCAGAAGGTCATGGAACCTCTGTAAGCTTGAGATCATGGGCATTTGTGTGTATGTCTACCTATTGTGCCTTTATAAAGTGGCTGTAGGAATGGGATCCTCCAACTTAGTGCTCCCACTAAAACCATGCAATTCTCCCTCCCCTTCTTCCCCCTCCTCTCCAGCAGGCTGGGGTGGAGAATTGGAGGCACAAAAGGTAAAGATCACAGGTCGAGAGAACAATTTACTGGAAAGAGCAATGAGATAAGAAAACAGACAGTAACAGCAACAATATTAATAAAAACCCTGTACAAAACAGAGTGATTCACATACAAAATGCTCAGTGAGCCCAGCATGACCTCACCACAGCCACACTACCCCAACCGCTCGCTCGGGCTCACAACAGGCATTACCCTGCCACTCCCTCCAACACACGTGCTCGACCCTAAGGAATCCCTTCTCCCTGGAAGAGCCTCCCTTCCAGCAGCCCTGGCAGTGACCTGAGGTGGTGCAGAATAAGCTCCGGGTGCCAGCCATGCCCCCTCCTGACCACCGCAAAAATGAAACCTGGCTGGAACCAGGACATTATCCACCCCCTTATTCTGTGACATCTACATCCCACAGTACAGCCATCCTCTCCCTGCTCTGAAAAAGAGCACCACAAGGAGCACATATGGGAATATATACAGGGTTAGGTACCACAAACACCAGTGCCTCTGCACCTAATACAACAAATGCTCAGATACAATTTGTTTCCAACACCCTCTGGGCATATCTGTTATGTCAACCCTTCAAGCCACACCTTGGGTGCCAAATAAGGCTGTTTAGGAATGGTATGCACCAATTTAGCGCTCCCACTAAAACCACATACTGCTCACTCCTCCCTCCCCTTCCCCTTTCCCCTGCAGTGGGCTGGAAAGGAGAATTGGAGGTGCAAAAGCATGTTGAGATAAGAGAAATTTACTGGAACCAGCAATGCAATGAGAAACTGAACAGTAACAGCAACAATTATTAATCACAAAAGCATACAAGAGAGAGTGCTTCACATACAGAGTGCTCACTGATCCTCACCTGACCACAACCACACTGCCCTGCCTGCTCCCTCCAGCTTGAAGACAGTGTAACCCCACCGCTCCCTCCAGCCCGAGACCAGCACCATCCCACTGCTCCCTCCACCATGCTTACTCGAGTTGAAGGAACTCGTGCTCCTTGGAAGAGACTCCCTGCCCCTGCCCCAGGCGATGGTGTGAGGGAGTATAGAACAACCTCCAGGTCTCAGCCATTGCCCCTCCTGCTCCTGCAAACCCTTCCCCTGTCTTGGCTGAAATCAGGGCAGCAGGGGTGTGTGTCCTGTACCCCTCTGCACTCAGCAGGGTACACTTATCTCTAGTGTGTCCCAGGGCTGTGGCCCACAGTTCCTGAAAAATGGGCTTGTTTGACCTTGCTGCAGCTTTTATGTCCTTTGCACAGAAGGCAAGAGGCAGAATGAGGGGATGGGATGTGCAGTGAATTCATCCTGAATTCATGCTGTGAATTCAGGATGCAGCTGAGGGCACTGGCAAGGGCTTGGGCTTTAGGGAGCTCTGCTGGAGAAGCACCCTTGGAAGATTGAACATGCTGCCTTTCATACCCCTGCGAGTTAAAACACACTCGAGGAAAATTAAAGGTGCTGAAAACTGAAACTAAAAAGTCCAACTTAATGAAATCTTAGTTATGACAAAACAGCACAAAATTTTCCTACATATAGCCAGTTTGGGAATAAAGGGTGGCAATAACTGGTGGATAAAGGAAGATTAAAACATCATGTTTTACACAGCAGGAGTAAGAAAACAAGTTTAGAGTGGTAGGAGTTACATAAATGTTTAATTATGGTGAACAAAATATTGTTTCAGTGATCTCAACAGTGCACTGCTGAGTTTGAGGGGTTATTCTTGAATGCTTCCCAAAGTCTGTTATTAAAATAATTTTTGGTTTTTTGAAAGACTTAAAAGAACCACAGATATGAGAGGTTTTTATCCAAACAAATGAAACTCACTTGCATTTTTTTAAGTACAAGGGTTTAGGAAGCAAGACAATATGCAGAAGGGATTATCTGTGATGATAGTTGGAACTGAACTGCTGGGCCACGGGGGGTGTACTGTATTCCTCTGAGCCCTCTTGTTTGGGGCAGCTGTGGACACTGAGAGCATCGCTCATAAAACTCTGTCACCATTTATTCAGGACCCAAGTGCTAATCTGGCTTCAGGTTCAGCTCCAAATTTTACAGGAGTCTCTATTTGAAACCAATAAACCTGTGTCTGCCTCTTCTGCTCTGTATTTGTTAGGAACACTTCGTGTGCATTTCATGTTAGAGGACCTCTTACCTCCAAGCAGTTCATCTATAAGGAGCAGAGTATTTATGAAGACTTGGGACCAGTTTGATCTCATTTATACTAATGTAAATAAAGTGCTATGATTTTGGGTTGGCACTTGGAGGAATGAAATACTAAACCTTGTGCTTATTTTTTAGGCACACCATTTTCTGGAGCCACACTGACTACGTGAGTTTCAATGTAATGACACTGTAACTTACCGCTGTCGTCTCCTCTGATTTGCAGATGGGCTTCTTCCGCCGGAGGTACAAAGAAATTATTGAGGCCGAAAAGAGCCGAAAGGAGAATGAAGACAGTTGGAACTGGGTCCAGAAAAACCAGTGAACTGCCCATGAGAACTAAAACCCAGTCATGTGGCACGTGCTCACCTAGAGGTCCTGCTCTCATATCTTCCATATGTGGAAGAAGGAATCTTCTCCAGATTTTTCGGAGACCCCATTGATGCTGTGTCTTTATCACTCCAAAAAACTAGGGAACATATCCTGAGGCAACCACTGCAGCCATGTCAGGTGACTGGAGCAATTCCCACTTCGTTTAAGAGTTCAGCTTTGAACTTTGGTAACCAAGCTGCAGTGCAGAGCAATATTTATGAATCCAACTATGTGGTATACCCTCAGGGGAAGACTGTTACCTAAGAATATTTTTTATAAATATAAGCTTTTTATATTGAGTATGTCTTTATATTTGTATCTATGTTTTATAATTTCTATTGAATAGTATATAATTCACTCAAGCACTGATATCTGGCTAAATCTTTGGAAATACCTGTATGTATATATAAATTCTATTGTACTTTTGAACTTCAATGCAAGAGAAAAGAGATTTGTGGAGAAAAGTAACTGAAATCCTCATATGCTTAATTCACAAGGCTTGGTAATATTGTATATAGACCATTTAAAGGAAATAAGCCAAAATCTTTTCACTGTCTCTTTCTTTGAGTTGAATTTGATGCTTGATTTCTAAACTAAAGAACCTAAAGTATTTCACATTCATGATAGTTGTGATGTTGTGTACCTTGAGTCTGTCCTTTACTGGCCTGGATGGGAGAGGATGAAAATGCTTCCTCAGTGACACGTAGCAAGAGGGAGACTGCTTTGGTTCACTGAAGAAGGTGTCACAGGATGTTTTCCTTCAGGAAATTTTCTCTTGAAGTCTCTGGGGGTTTTATAGGAGTCCACGACTGTACCAGAAGGAAATAATTGGGCCAACCACTATGGCACTGACAAAGTCCTTGGAATGAATAAGTAAATAAATAAATAGATAAATAAATAAATAAATAAATAAATACATAAATACATAAATGGAGGCATATTAATATTAAGAGGGATGGTTTTAAAGCTACTGTTAATGATTGTGATTTGTTGCTATCAAGT
>JAWWMO010000083.1:48910991-49024319 GCA_035047845.1 Dendrocincla fuliginosa | reverse complement strand
ATAAATGGAGGCATATTAATATTAAGAGGGATGGTTTTAAAGCTACTGTTAATGATTGTGATTTGTTGCTATCAAGTCATAAATTGCTGCAAGCTATGAGCATTATGTCTGCCTTGTGAATTATATACATAAGTCCATTTATACAATAATTTTAAGAGAGATAAGTAGCTGCAAGGATTAAAATGTTTGGATCCTTGGATCTCGAGATTCCCTATCTGGGTGTTCCAAGCACTGAATGTCACCCTTCCTCAAGAGTTAAGAAGGAAGTTTAGTCAAGGTGCAGATGTTACTGGATCTCAGATTGCCACTTTGCTTGCTGGTAATTGCCGAAATTGTTTGTTGAATTAGAAGTTGTCCAGTTCTAAATAATTCAGCCATGTTTATTGAAAAAGCTCTTGGATTTCTGAATAGAAATAGTAGAACTATGTAAGACTTGGGTTTAGATTCTACTTGTATTTTGCACTTTGTGTAAATAAGAAGTAAATGTCATGTTGATATAAAATCCATATAAAGGAAAGAAGGGTAGAGCTCAGTGGTAGAAAGTGAAACCAGGATTTAAAGGTTGCAGAATGTCTTATTACTTAAAGATATGGTGAAAAAACAGCTGGGAGTTTGGAGACTTGAATGAAGAGAAGGGCAAAAATCTGCTTGAGAACAGGTCTTACTTTTGCTCTTCCTTGAGAAGTTCGTTATAGCTCCAAATTTTAAAAGATGAACACATCCATATTCCTGTTTGCCTTTTACCTCCCCTGGCGTTAAGTGCCTGCTATTACTACAGTCTCGGTCAATATTTATTAACTATCTGCATGCATTAGGGAGAAAAGAGTTTTAAAGGGAATAAAGTTTATTGATTCAACATCTGACAAGCAAAGCTATTAGTCTATTCAGTTATCCTTCTTAAAACAATCAATGGTGCTTTGACAGATTCTGTGTGACAGTGATCATTCAATCCAGAATCCAAGGCAAAATGCTGTTATACCCACATGTAGTGAAGTGCAGATTTGTGATCAGAGTGCAAACCCAAAAGGCTGGGGGCATTTGACTGCACAGTTTTATTATCACAGAGAGAGACAATTACAGAATGGCTTGGGTTGGAAGGGACCTTAAAGGTCTATTTGCACCCCCCCTGCTGCTGGCAGGGACTCCTTCCACTGTCCCAGGCTGCTCCAAGCCCCGTCCAGCCTGGCCTGGGACAGTCCCCGGACCCAGGGGCAGCCCCAGCTCCACTGGGCACCCCGTGCCAGGGCCTGCCCACCCTGCCAGGGAAGGGTTTCCTCCTCAGGTCTCATCTGAGCCTGCTTCTAGCACGAGAGGCTGTGGAATTCCTCACAGAATGAGAGTTCTGACATCACTTCGTTTTGCTGGTGTATTACCCTAATTTGGGTTTTTCTGTTGCAAAATATCTAAGTCGGAGAGGATTTGGATATGAGATTGGTTCACAGCTGTGAATTGAGTAAGAAATTGCTTAAAGTACTCTCTGAGAAAAAGGAGTCTGTTCATTAGCTGTAAGAATCTCCAGTATCCACTGTCTCTAAAACTGAGCCCCCCGAAAATTCTTAAAAAGTAAATTTGTGGAAAAAATAATTCAGGGGACAAGTGAAACTATTTGTGAATTTAAATGAATTTAAAAGTTTTCATCAAAAAAAAAAAAAAAAAGAAAGGAAGTTCCCTTTGAAAAGTTGAAATTCTTAATCTCCATTTTTAAACAGAAATTTATTTTTAAATCTGCCAAAAATGCTTCATTACAATATTTTAAAATAGAAATCACTTATTTCTTTGAGATATCTTATAAAGTATGTAAAGAAAAGAGTTAAAAAGGTAAAATACCCATTTAACATTTCATATTTTGTTGCTTTTTTTTTGTCTTGTCTCAGGGCAAAAATATTTTTCTTATTTGCTTGAAGTAAAAATCAAATAAAAATAAATCCCATTTGACTGAGCCCATAGTGAGCTTTTTGGATTTGTGACCTGAGTTGCCTGAGAATTGATCCAGCTCAAGGGAACCCTTAATGAAAATCTAGTTGTTGGCCAGATGAATGCCATATTCTTGAAATGATCCACAAATTCTGAGTATCATCCCTGTTAGGCCCTCAGTAGATCTTTTGGAACAGATGGTTCTGTTTCCACATGTATACTCTTCTTTTTTTCTTTCTTTTTTTTTAATCCAGTTCTGCTGTGGCTCTTGCCTGCTTGCAGTTAGGATAGTCACATTGGACAATGGCACATGCCAATTCTTCCTGTTGAAGTACTGTAGATGCACCTTTCCACTCCTTAAAAAGCAGCCAAACAGAAAGCCCCACTAATACCAGTTGGTTGCTACCAGTTTCTTATCCCAAAATCTTATGAAAAGGTAATTTGCTTCAAGAATGTGTAGAAAATAACTGTGCTATAGATCTGCTGTGCTGTTTTAAATTAGGAAATCATTACAAATATAATTGCATCAAAATCTGGAGACATGGATGCTGTAGCAATTGCTTTTAGGGCTCTGATGTCCCATCTGCCAGCTGCTGGGTGGTTCCTGTGTGCAGCTCCCCTGGTGCAGCAGCTGGGGGTGCTCACTGTACAAGTTCTCTGGGGTTAATCCATTTGAGGCAATGCCTTCAGTTGTCTGGGGCAGCTTCATTGAAAGGTTTGCTGAATTGGCATTCCATTTTTGTCCAGCAGGCTTACTTTGCACTAGCTCTAAACTAGGCAGGGTGACCCTTAGCCTGGGGCAGGAACATTCGCAAATGCATCCTCTGGCATCTCAGAGATCTGAAACTTGCAGTGTGCAAGGTGTCAGATAGTACCCCTGAAGCTGCTCTCAGGATAGGAAGAAAACTATCTCAGCAAAATATGAACAGGAAGAAGGGAGAGGGGAATTAAAGACAAAAATAATCCCTTAATGCAAAGCCTGTGCTTTTGCAACCCCCTTTAGTTTCCATCATGGCATCAATCCATCACAGTCATTTCCCAGCTTTGGCGGCCCACAGCACAGTGGTGAATTTCACTTCCCAAGAGATGAAAGCGTTTGTCACCTTTCACAGCAGTTTTGTGACCATTTAATTTGAAAACCAAGGGTCTTGGAGGTGAGTTTGCCTTGGTTCTCCCCAAGCAACAACACAGCTGGTGTGCTCTGACTGTCACTAGTATGCTGTGGTACTTGGCCGTTGTAGCTCACAAAAATGCCTGCTATTCTTTTCTGAATAAACCTGGTTTCTTTACTTGCTCAGTTATAATGAGGAAGTCAGCAAACTGTAGAAAATGCTGGAGCAGCCTCTGAGTTGAAGTCATCTCCCAAGTTGCTTGGATTATCTGAGAGGGAAATTATGCCTGATGTGAACCCCAGGCCTGTAAACCACTTAAGCAATCCTTCCATCTCAAAGGGGCAAAGGCTTTTGCAATGCCAAACAGAACTGTGAGACAGCCCTGTCTGCCTTAATACGTTCATGGACATGACCTCACGTGCCAAGCCAGTGATGTGCAGATAGCCCAGTTTGCTGAAAGCAATAGCTATGAAAAAACTGTCCTTAACAATATTTAAGGTCGACTTTCTTGAATGTGTCTGTTTGTGGGCACATTTTGGAGTCCTGCCCAAGTTCGAAGCATAGCATCCATGGGGCTGGGGAATATGTAATATTGGGTTCACTAAAGGACTGAGGGAGTCATGGAGCTCATTTCTGTCTTTTATCCAAGTTCATCCACTTGCTATCATTTCTTGGATATTAATGAAAGTAGATTTTGTTCATTTATTTAATCATTTGTTCATTGATTAAACTGGCATGAAGACTGTAATTGCTTTTGGAACGTGGTTGTCATATGCAGTAGAGTATCTGCACCATTGTCACTCCATTTTCTCAGAATGTCATTGCTTATGTATTATAAAATTTTATGTTTCTTTTTGTGACCTTGTGGTTGGAAGACTGTGTTCACTCTTACTGATGTCACCTGTATTTAGAAGCTTGTGTTCACCTAATTCACTTGCACTGTTTTGGAAATGTCAAGTTTACAAAAATACAACTTTTTGGAATAAAAAACGGCTGCAAAATTATAATAATAGTGTCATTTTGTCAGTTTATGTCCTTGTCCAGCTCAAGTATTTTTCTATTAATTGTGTGAGACATTTTCTCCTGTATGTTTGAATTAAATAGTATATGTATGTGTTCATCTGTGCATGGATAATAGTCATCTTTTATCTTAATTCTATGACTTATCAAGCTATTTGGAAGCTAAGAGTACAACTAGCTTGACTACAGTATTTTAAAGCCATGGAAATAAAATAAAGGTAGTGGGAATTATTAATATTTCATCAATATTACTCTATCAACCTTCCAATGGAACCCCATGTGATTGTGAGACTGACCTATGATAAGAGTGTCAAGCTATGGAACTCAGTTTCTGTTTCAATCTATGGATTTGGATGAAAGTTGAATTATTCAGCTCCTGTATTTTTCCTGCAAGGATTTCTATTCCACAGTAACTGGAATACAGTAGCTAAATAATATATTCGAAAGAATGTTTCCAGCTCTGTACATCCCCGTGCTTGCTGTGTCCAAGGGAGCAGAAGCTGGATGTAAGGTTTCAGTTACACTAAGTGTTTCAGCGTCCTCCAGCCCTACAAAAGCAGTCTGTTTCCTCTGTATCAGACTGTTGGCTGCATATCTAAGAACAGCCTGGGCAGTCAGGACCTGACCTGTGACTCAGAGCACATTTGGACTGGTGGGAGACCACAGCTCTACATGCCACAATTCCAAAGGCATTAGGAGAGCTCCAAGTAGATGTGGGTTCTGGCATGTAGGTAGCACCCTTCAAAGTGAAAACAAATGTTCTCAGTCAGGAAGGCTTTCTTTAGAGGAAAAAAATGGTTGGGCAAAAGTGGTAGGAGAACACAGCTGCCAAGAGAAATGCAATGCCCAGTTTGCTTTTGGAGATTAGTGGAAGCCTTAGTGCTGGAGCAGCTAAAATAATAAGCAGAGACTTTGGGATGTACTGTGGTCTCTTTGTTATCATGCAAGCATGGATGTGTGTGTGTGTGAGCAGGCAGTGTCCTCCCCCTAGCGGGGCCAGAGGATGGGTAAGCTAACCCTGCCCTCTGTGGGTTGCTCACCTCAAGCCCTTCCCATAGGCAGAGAACAGCAGTTGGTACGTAGCAGAATTTTGTGTGCTACCTTTTCCCAAATGGCTTTTAAGAACCTCTTAAGACTTCTGTGAAAAAGTGGCTTTGTTTTAGAAATCAAACCCACAACCTTTTAAGAGATTTGTTTCTTCCAGGTTCACTGAGAAAGGAAGAACAGGCTCCAGACTAGATCGAATATCAAGAAAAGATGTTCTTTTACAATGGAAAAACCAACTAATTTGGTAGTGTGCTGCTCAGCCCAGCTCATGTGTGGGACTGGAACTGGTCTGATGTTTTGGCTCCCTATACTGGCCATTGGCCTGCTCTTCAGATTGGACATAATGCAAGTTTCTCTGCTAAATCTTTTCCATTTCGTGGTGAAATGCCCCATGAGAAAAATAAGAGACTTTTCTCCACACATTTTGGGCTTCATGGGGTGCATACTGATCTGAGTAGCCCTAGGTAAGATGTCTTGATTTGATTAATTTTGAGTTCCCATAGCACACTGGGTAATTGAGTCCCAGAAGGCTGAAGGAGAGTGTCCTGGGAGTCAGTAAAGATGCAAAGTACATTTCAGTGTGCTCTGGCCGCAGTTGGTTTATTATCAGAAACACAATAAAAGCAGCTCTTTCATGTAGATTCAAATACACAAATGGATTAAAAGTCATATGACTGCTTGCTGTAGCACGTCTAAGCTTTTGGTATTTCAAATGGCAACTTTATTTGCAAGTGGTTTTGAGAGAAGTAAAGAATGATAGTGGAGAGATGAATCACCTTAATAAAAGAGCAATGGAAGTTAGTTTTTCATGTCTTGGTCATGCTTTCCTGTGACTGTCCTAAATGGTTAAGTCACATATTTCTAGTTCGTTTCTTCTTCGCCTTTGATGGAGTTAGTGTAATTTTAATGCTTGAACTTCTAGATGTGCAATATTTCAGTAAGTTAACCAGCAGTTCAAAAGCTGTAAAGAATCAGGAATTAATGAAGTACTAACCCTGAGCAGAGATCTCCCTCTGCAGACATATTCAAATATGATATATTGACTTTCATGACCTTATTCTAGATTTATACTAACACGAGTGAGGAGGGACTCAAATAAGCTCCCTTGAAGCTGAGGACACACATCATGAGACAGGCTTTGCACTACTCTGTGTCAGTGGTAATGTACAGCAATTTCTGTCCTTTAAACAGTATTCCTCTGGGTTTGCTGTCTAAGAGCTGGGTAATTCAGTCCTAATGATGCTGCTCTTTGCTATATTCAAAAAGATAAAAGGGATAGTAAAGCAAGTGATCACTTTATCCAGCAAAGAGACCACTTCATAGACAGAATGTGTTCTGTCCTACATCAGTCTCTCAGGGAAGGGGAGCCACTTGGGAACTGGACATGATCTGCTCCCTTATTTTTATCTAATTTAAATAAGCAGACTGATTGCTAAAATTCCTATTACCTATTTTGTTGCTGATTTGAAGTAAATGGCAGAGAATAGAAAACTGGAAATAAAGTGATTACCCAGTAGGAGATCAGAATACCTGATCAGTATTAAATTAATGAAATCTATATATAGGATTGGATAGATGATTATATAAATAGGACAAAATACTTTTCTTCATTTAAATTTTCAGGGTGGGGGATAAGAACCCAAATCTAACAGTCTACGCAAATACAAGGGTTTCTTCTGTGAGATTGCCAAATGCCAAAATCAAGGTAGTATGGTGTCCTATTTCTTAGCCCAAGACTGTGTCCCTTTACCAAAGGGGAGCCCCGTGTTTCATGTTGACCAGGTGGCCCATGCCACACTCCAATAGCCTCTCCTCATTCTCCCCTCCTGCTCAGCTGGGCTTCATCCCCCTCTCACTCCCGTTCTACAGACACTGCCAGCTTTTCCTCCTGGTCTCTTCTGAAGTTTCTCCTCTGCTTCATAAGTGTCATTACCCTTTTCTTTCAATTTGTGTGAATAAAAGGACTAACTTGAATTCAAGTGGGTTTTTCCCACCTTGAATGTAGTTTGAAATATGTCACTGTTGTTGCAGACTGAAAGAAAGGTCTGTGCTGGAAACTTGGCCATTTTCCCAAATACATCAGCAGCCTTGGGGCCCTCAGGAGGTTCCTCAGGAACTGGGGTCTGCTCCTCAGCTATCTTTTCATCCAACTTATTAGCCAGGCTGAAGTGTACCTTGTCAAAGCACTAATGGTTGTGAAATCTGAGGGAGGGAGGGAGACAGGCAGACAGACAGATGGACAGACATGTATATGACTGAAACTTATTTTGTAAGTGCACAAATCATACAAAAAGGCCAAGCCCACCACAGCCTCAACCCTTCAAAATGATGTACAGGTTTTGTTTGGAAATTTTGAAACGCAGTTAGGAACATGGACAGTCTGCTATTTCAATGTCCTATTTTCATTGGCAACTCTTCTATATATTTCCTTTTATGAACTGAACAAAGTCCAGCATAACCAGTTAAATTTCTTTATTATACTTGCTAAAACCTAACAATTTTTTTTGATGGTGCTTTTAACAGTCATTTTTTCCCCAATGTGCTCTCTTACCCTGAAGGTCTTTTAATTTAAAGAGTTCCCTTCCTTCTTTCCTGTTCTGAGTTGGTCTCTCTTGAATACAGGCAGCCACAAGAAGACACTGCTTCCCAGGTGAGGTGCCACAGCCCTCGTGCAGTGCCTGGAACCTCAGGCGTGCTCAAGATGCTCTCCTGGCCTCACGGAGCCTGCCAGCTCTCTAGGAGGTATCTTGAATGACAAGAGACATAAAAAGCTCTGTCACAGACAATCTTTCTCAAGGGCTTTTCATCCACCATTTGGTGGAGTCTGGAACACAAATATTTGACCCACACCACCAAGAAGATTGGGGAACCATTCCATGGCTGTGTTTGAAAATCTTTGGGGTGGGATGCCTTCTTGCTAGGTGAGCTGGAAGGAATCAGAGAGGTTCTCTATGGGGAGGCTTTGGCTGTATTTTGGCAGAAATTAGCTGAAACCGACCACACTGGGAAGGTCATTCCAGTGACTGATTGTTCTTTTGTGTCTCATTAGAATCTTCTCAGGAATAATATGTGCCCATGCCTTTGGAGAGCCAGCTGGCTCTGGGAGCAGGCAGGGAGGGGCTGGGCTGCAACGAGCAGCTTGTCCAGCCCCCAAACCCCGGTATTGGTAAGGGAGGGAGTGCGTGGGGTTTGGTTGTCAGGTGGGATTACACTATGACAGACAGCTGTCATCTGCCTTCCAGTGAATAAGAGAACAGAAGAGCTGAATAAGGAAGGCCAGGGAGAACAGTTTACGTTTTTCAGTCTTGGAGGGGCTTTTGGTTTGGTTTGGTTTGTTTTTTTCTTAACCTTGACCTTTTGCATTTGGATTGTAAATTTCAATAGCTCTTTCACCTAATCAAAAAACTACTTCTGAAGGAAATTAATATTTCAGACTTAACCAACAATATCCCCATTATCAAATACCTCAAGCATCCAATATCAAACCCTCCAAACATTCAATTTCCCAATAATGCTTTTGAGCCATTTCAAACCACACCAAAGTGATACCGAAACATTCTGATTGTTTCCATCTTTCAAAGTTTTCACTCCTTCTGGCAGAGCTCTTTACAGTTTGTTTTATTGTCTAGCATTCTTCTATCATATAGTTGATAACAAATACCTTACCCCTGGCACCACAAACATATGCTACTGCAGGAAAACATTTCAGGTTGTTCCCAGAGGAAAACTGTCCTTCAGATGCCAATCAACAGTATGAACAACAACAACAACAAAACAAATTCTGCTCTGCTCACTTCATCCTAAAAGCCAAAGTGCTGCTAAAGGCTGGCCAGGAGCATGACTGAAAGATAAAGGTGTCCACCCAAAGAACATTTGAGCCTCAAAATAGCAGGTGGCTGCTTCTTCCATGCCTTTGTGTTGCAGCAATCGCATAGCATGATGTGCTAATAAAGGTTTCTGCTTTGTTTCCCCACTCTTTCTTTTGTTTTCCTTTTTTCCAGCAGATATGTAAAGCGTTGAGATGTGGCAGAATGAAAGTCGGCAGGACCCAGTCCCCTCCCTGGGGAGTGGGTAGGCACTCAAACAACACCAGCGTTGTGATGAGTGTTGCCATTTGCATACTGAAATAACAAGGGATGCTTTGGGAATGTGCAGTTGGATTCTAATTTTACCTGTGAGCAAAATTTCAATGGGCCAGCCGATGGTAATGCTGACATGCATGTGCTGTTTAGCAGCATTAGTCTTAGTCCTTGAGGCGGTTGCTGCAGATACATTTGAGAGGAGAAGTTATGACTAAAGCCAAAATCAGTTTAGTGCTGGCAATTTTTTAGCAGGGTCTAGACAGGCATAAAAACTCATTTCATGTAGACCATCAACACTTGTCACATAAATTTAACTACTGGATAATTTGAAATATGTACTTTTAAAGCTGAATAACAGCAGACTCACCTGTGTGTCTCCAGAGCTGTTATTGTTTGCATGTTGATGTTACCCTAGTGCCAAGATGTTCCAATCTCTAGACCCGGTTGTGTGAAATAATTCCCGAACTTATGGAGGGTTAGAGGATCTTACAGGATTTTGATATTTATCCTACTGATTGTTCTCAATGATGTAAAAAATCTGTCAGCTCTTGAAAACTCCACAGTCAACACAAAGAGTGTGAAAGAGAATAAAACAAGATTTTCATGACATTGGACCTAAAATTTGAAAGCAAGTTATTCTAGTATGAAGCAGTGTTATCTTTGTCATTCTGTTCAGAGCACACTTTGAGTGATAGCTGGACTTTTGATGCATGTTGATCTCGGTCAAGAATCACCGTAAAAGATGTTTGCTAGTCTGAACTAAATTACTAAAATGCCAACACCTTTCTTTGGCTATGAATCTACACCCTGCTCAAGGCTGGGTTAAGAAAATATGGGTCATATCCTTTAATATGAATATTCTCCTCATTTGTCCTGAATTTGAATCACTGAGATATTCAAAGCCACCTTGGATAATAAGGAGAATCACCTTCAACTCCTTGTGTCTCATGATGCCTACAATAATACCACACTGCATCCTGCTGTTCACCTCTTGTAATGTCAGGTGTCTTACTAGTTCAGCTCTTTTTCCTGTCCTGTACCATTTGTTTAATTGACTTGGTGCCTTGGACTATAGAAACTGAAAAAGTGATGGGGCAGGGATCCTTTTTTTCTATTTGGCATGCCCTCAGTTGAGTCTATGACTTCAAAGACTATATTATGGATGCAACAAACCTCAGACTACTTGAAACCTGGATAGACCTTGAATCCTAGACAGGCACACTCCCCTGTCTCCAAAACAATAAAAATGTTAAACATTTGGTTGATTAAAAAAAATCTGGTTTATTTTAAATGCTTGAATTTCTTTATGGCAAGCACTTGCAGCATAGACACAGTGGAGGTATTTGGAACAGTTGAGTGAATGGAAACCTGAGGGGGAGTAAGACTATGAGAGATAGAAACCCCGGGTTTATTACAAGCAAAGAAACTGAACAAGAGTTACTAACCTCAGGTTTAATGTTTAACAGAGCAGTTTTGAATGGGAAGGGGTGCTCCTGGGGATCCTGCGTGACCTGGGCACCCACCACGTGTTGTAATCAAACTCTCCTGTTCATTGTATTTCCTTTGTTTCACAGATACTTGCCGTTTTTCTAAATTTAATAAGAGATTTTTCTCACAAGACCATTGTCTATAAGGCTCAAGTACCTTGATGTCTAAGAAGTTGTCCAATTTCCCCATTAGAGTTAGCATCACATCAAGAAATTTACTCCAAGGAATTTTTGTTGTTGTTGTTATTGTTGTTGTTGTTGTTATTTTGTTGTTGTTGTTTTGTTGTTGTTGTTGTTGAGATAAAAACTTATTTTTTTTCAGCTATGCTGTTTTCATCATTCTGTCTAAACTCCTTCTATACTTTTAGTGGTCCACAGCTACTCCCAGGATTGGCTCAGCCCTTTTAAATTCTTTTATACACCACTTTATTATGTCAGCTTGTAACAGGCTCCATCAAACAAAGTAGCATGTCCACGGCACTGGAAGCTAAATGCAAAAGTCTGGGCAGGGCTTCTTCCCTGGCAGCCACTGGGATTTTGTGTTGATTACACATTTCAGGCATTTATTGTCTTTGTGTGGACTTCAAAAAGCGCATTGAGAGAAACCCATGGCTGTTGAAAATTTGTCCTTTACTGAATTTTCTGAAAATTCCTGTTCTTCCTGCCAGTTGTCTGGGTGGTTCTGTGCTAGCACATGGTATTTTGCACTGCCCCACAGCAGTTCTGTGCATGTGCTCCAGGCAGAGGAAGGGGACCCACTGCCCCCTTGGCTGTAGCTTGCCCAGGGATGTTGCCCTGTGGGTATTCAAAGCACAGGGTTGAAAGGGCCTCAAACTGAAACGCCTTTAAACCAAAAGAAGGTAGATTCAGATTAGATATTAGGGAGAAATTATTCACTCTGAGGGTGGTGAGGCACTGGAACAGAGAAGCTGTGCATGCTCCATCTCTGGAAGTGTTCAAGGCCAGGTTGGATGGAGATTTGAGCAACCTGGTCTAGTGAAAGGTATGCCTGCCCGTGGCAGGGAGGTTGGAATTAGAGGGTTTTTAAGGTCCAACCCAAGCCACTCTATCATTCTTTGAAATCTGAATTGGTCCCACTGACTTTGCAGTATGCTCTTCCTAAAGATAATGCTGGAAAATAACTTTTGAGACTCTGAAGCTCAGGCAGGACCCAGGAGATGATGATGGCTGTGGAGTATCCAGCCTGAAGAGAGCTGTGTTATTTACTGGGGAGCTGAAGGCAACAGAGGGAGCTCAAGGAGCAGCGAGGGAGGTGTGCCTGAGGGCTGGGGCGGGAGAGAAAGAAGACAAGGAAAGGTTCAGCATTATTTTGAGGCCAGTTTAGCCGACAACCCAAAGCATTTTATCATTGAAAGAAGTGCTAGGCATGAAAATTTTCTGTGCTAGTTATACAGTCCACGTCTTGGAGACAATCGAGACACCCTTCTTAAGGCTGAGTGAATACTGGCCCAGTGCTGAGGAGGAACATATCAAGACACTCCCCAGCCACATGTGTTTTCAGACAGAGACATTTCCTCCTCCTTCCCATACTCCTTTTTTTCTCCATATTTGTTACTTTACTTTCCCTTTTCTCAAATACTGTAATTGTCCTAACAGCAAAATCCTAAATAAAAGAACAGGAAACAGAAAATAGAGGAGTGTTCATTCCTTTCCTAAAGATACTTGTTGGAAGTTGTAAGTGATCGACAAAATGAAGGCAAGACTTAATCTTCCCTAATCCCATGCTTATCATTGACTACTCAGCTTTACCTAGTTATCTTTGAACTGATAGATGCCCCTCACTTCAGGGAAAGGGAGTGGGGGGAAGCAAATCTTACATTTGTGTAGCAAAAAGCAGAAAATGCATGTGTTGTAAAGCAGTCAAAAGCTGGGAAGGAGCAGGGAAAAGGCAATGCACTCTACTTGCATGGCTACATGTATGAAAACTCAGCACCAACGCTGCCTTCAGGACTCAAGTTTAAGTAAATCCTCTGCTCTCCACCAATAAAACACTGCCCTGCATATTTTAGGGTGAAATCCTGCAACTTTGAGATCACCAGAATCCTTCCCTGTTGATTTTGGTGGGAGCGTGGACTTAACCTAAGTATTTTATGGTACCATCACACAGTACACACGCCTTATAATTCTTAGGGGAAAAAAAGCAGATATTCATTTGTGACGCCATGTGGCAAAGGCTCTGTCCATATGGCCATGTTCACAGCAATCAAACACACAATGCCACTGAATTCAGCAGGCAAAGCCCTGTGGAGAAAAAAAAAACACCTATTGATTCAAATGAGGCCAAGATTTCAGCTCATGTTTTTAGTGTAGCAAGTGCTATTGCAAGCCCACCCAGAGCCAGCATGAAGTGCAAATTACCTCAGGAATTTGACATATTCATTACCAACCTGGTATCATTAGTTTATATGAATGTAGGTAATGAGAAGAAAGGTTTCGGTTTCTTTCTCGAAAAATGTGAATTTTATTAACCAAATGACAAGCTTTCTTTCAACGAAATCCAGTTGTATGCTGCAGGAAAAGTTGCAAATGTGAGGAAACAGCTGAGAGGCAATGTTTAATGAAGGCAGCATCAGTGCACAGCTGAGAAAACAGGCAATAACTCAATTCCTTGTGTACTTGGGAATCCAGCAGAAGAAAAGTAACCATGGCAGAAGAGATTTCATTTGCAAAGGCAGATTAAAAGCTCCTGAAAACAGAGTAAGGACACTCAGGGGATGTTAGCTGACGTTGTCGGGTGCTGTAGCTAGATTTGGCTGTTCTCATTTTCCTCATTCATGGTAGCTCTTCATGCTCTTGGTTATTTGGTGAAACCACCCACTCCCACCCTTCTCCCCTTCCCCATTTGATAAACACTGTATGTTAGGCAAAGCTGCACTACTTATTATGGGCAATCATGTTTTTACCAATAAATGAACATAACAGGTGAAAATGCCATTCTTCTCTGCTCTGGGAATTAGTTCCACTTTGGCACGTTCCTCTTAGGTCAAGTCTGGTTTGTTCTTTTTTTTTTTTTTGAATATCAGTGGGAGAAGAGAAAAAATATAATAGCTGGTCTTGGACATGGATGTATAAACGTTTTGTATGTTGGAAAAAGCCACATGAAGAGGGAGAAAACCCAAGCCGGGTTGCAATCTTTCTTACACTGCAGGGTAGCTGTGTTTGCTGTGTCTGTCCCCGCACAGGGTTAATGGGAGCTGCCAGCGGCTGGAATTCTATTCTAGGGCGACCTCTCGTGTTTTGTCGCTTAACTTCAGTTCGAATTTGTGTTTTTATTGTTTCCAGTGGGGTTGTGAAAATATCGTCAATTGCTTTGGCTGTTGGTTTTGTTCGTGCAGCAAGCTCAGTTACATTGCCCTCCCGCTCCTGCTTAGTCAATGCACTGCATTCACCTGAAATCAGCCCAACTACACTCGCGAGATTATTTCCCCCCTCTTTTAAATTAATTTTCATGTATGTTCACTTCTGTTTGCAGTCTTCACCTTTCAATAAAATGACCAGATGTCTCAGAAAGCCTCAAGCAATGCTGGCATCAGGAGACTTCGCCCCCATCCTGAGTGACTGCAGACTGAGACACCAATATGTTCTGGTTTGTAATGGATGATTGATTTGCAAGGCTGTTTGCTCAGATTGTCCCTTGCTTAAAGAACCAGTGGACCTTTTTCTCTTCTTTATTTTTTTTTTTTTATACCAAGCAGTATTTCCCCTGTCTGTGGTCAAGTCCAATAAATCCTAACTAGCTGCTCTTTCGTTTGTTTTTTCTGTTCCAGAGGAGTTTATGCTTTTTCAATATTTAATCACAATGAAATTGCTTTGGGGACATAACCAGAGAAGTTGCCTAAATACCTTTGGACACACAAGAATCACCCCTGGTGGAAGGAGGTGGAAGCCCATTCCTCAGCAGCCCTGTGGATAGAGTGTCACACTTTCTGTCTTCTCCCTGGCCCGCTAGATGCTGCCTCCTCCTGTCCTCTCCCACATTGGATCCAAGCATCTAACATCCACACTTCCTAAGTATTTGTAAGCTGTGTCTTCAGGCATCCTGTGCTGAGACCCCTCTGTTTCTGCCCAGGTAGCAGACATGTAGCCACATTCCACCTCTGCTAACATTAGGAAATCCTCCATGTTCAGTGAAAAGACCATAAACTGTTTCCCTGTGAAACTGTTTCCACGTGAAAGCTTAGCTCTGAAACACCAGTACAGGCCAGGTAACCTCTGGGGAAAAGCCTGCACAGAGCCCCAAAGTCTGAATTTGGAGCTTAGTGGCACCTGGTGTTGAGGAACACACCTAGTGAGGGTGGCTTGGTGTGCTGCAGTGGTGCAAGGTTTGGGTTGTGCTTTGAGTGGGGAGAAAAGGCAGGAACCCCCTGCAACAAGATGTGACCTGATGCCAACCCCTTGCACAGCAAAGGGCACAGCCCTGTGTGGCAGCAGCCCAGCACAGAGCACACACAGCCCGGGGCTCAGGGGGGACACCCCACACTGCCAGGCTGGGAGAGGGTGGAAAAGCCCAGGGACTGCTTGGGCTGGGGTCCCTCCTTGGAGGGTTTTGTGTGACTGTGCCATGACTAAAGGACTTGAAATCAGATGTCTGAAACTCTGCTGTGGCAAACCTGGGGCTGAGCTGGTAAGGAACACTGGTGAGTGTGGGTGTGGGGGGTGTGTAGGGGGTTGAGCGGGGCACTTGCTGCCTCCCTGGAGCCGCCCCTGTGAAGGGTCTTCAGTCCCATCGGTGACAGTGTGGGGTGGTGCAAGTGGGACTGCCAGGGGGGCTCCAGCTTTCCTGAGCAGCTGTGGTAGGACTGCAAGTGGGATTTGAAAGTTACAACCTCCAGTTTAGAGTCCCCTGTCTTTTCCCTAAGAAGACAGATTCATTGAACACTAGTAAAATCACTAATTGAATCTATTCCAGTTCCCTGGAGCTTTTTAATGCATGCTACAAATTGATTACACAACTTTTACAAATAACCAGGGCTGAGCTTTTAATTCCTCCTGCAGTGGTGAGTGTGCTAAAACATAACCAGCCAGCATACATATTGCTCTGCCTTACAGAATTTTTTAAGCTGGTCTGGCAAGAAAAAGGAGTCCCCGAGTAAACAGTAACTGGATTCTTAATGTTTTAAATCAGGAATGGGCTCTCCTGCAACAACACTCACTAATTCCCTCCTTTTAGGTGCAAAGGATCGCTGCAGGATTTCAGTGCATTATTTCTCTAGCATAGCTATGTCTGTATCTCGTTTGAGTAGCAATAAATGAATGGGAGGCATCCTTCATTCACTCGGTGCATTCCACGGGCAGAGATGACTACTTTTTGGATTTATTTTCTTCCACTTTGAGATCATATTCTCCCTCGGGTGGTTACATTAATCTGTTCTCTGTGAAGCAGCCTTTTTGTATCAGTTTGATATCTGGAAATACGTGGTCACTGTTTCAAACATCTGGATGCACTGAGGAGATCCTCAAGGAGGATTTTTTGGGTGACCCTCAATATAAATCCTCAGGAGGCTCCTTTTGTGGATCGGAAACACGTCCCCCAGAGCGGGGGAGCCCTGCAGGTGCGGCGCTCACCCCTAGAGGTCAGTGCGATGCCGGGATTTTGGGGAGCTGGAGGAGATGGTCCCCCTTTCCCTTCCTTTTGCCTCTTGCCCATTTTTTTTTTCTCTTTCTGACATTCAAGGTTTGCCACCAGTAACCAGAGGGTAGTCATCTATTTTAAAGATTAAACCATCTTCGATGGGGTTGTTTTCCTCTCTTTTTTTTCCTTTCTTCTGGTGTCTTCCTTTGCACTCAGGGAAAAAAAAAATATATGGTCAAATTGCTGTTAATTATTTTAGATTAGTGAGAAAATTCACATTCAGTGGATGAAGAAGGTGACTTCTGTTTTCTTTGGTGTAAGTTCATTATAGGAGTGGATTTTACTGTGCTGCACAATTTAGACTGTGTCTGATTTAGCTTTCTGGCACAATTTACCACTATCTCCCATTTTTTAGCATATGACTTGAGATATTTCTGAGTTAACTCCCTGGGTTTGGTGCAGATTGCCAGCAGCATTGAGGCTCAATATTATGCAGACTGGTTCACAAGCATCACGCTACTTTTGCAAGGATTTTGTACAAAACCTTCCTCACACTTCAGTTTTGCTTTTACTTTGCTGTTCAGAACAACCAGAGATTAGTTGGAGCTGCTGTTGTCAACATTCTAATGAAGCACAGGCCTTTTAATTTAGTGGGGGCTGCCTCACTTAAAATCAGTCTTCTTCAGTCTTTTCCAGGCCTGCTAAAAATTTTAAAACACCTTTGAAATATGTTTCTTTGTTTCAAACCTAGAAAAACAGAAACATGTCAGAAATTGGGAGGGGGGGAAGACTGGGAAAAAACATCTTTTCTGACTTTTCACAATACTGTGATTGTATTTTGCCCACAGACAGTCGCCTGAGTAAGTTCTGCAGTAAAACAAGTGTATTTACTCAGAATAAGTGAAAGAAAAGTTGGCCAAAACTTTCTACATAGAAAACTTTAAACATGGAAAAATACCCATGGCTAGAAATAAGTGTATTGGTGGGGCTTCTGTACAACACACACTCTAATTGAACAGAGCAGAATCTGACTTTTGTATCACAATGCAAAAAATGCAAATTTCTGTGAAATATGGATTTAATCCTATTAGAAAATGATTAAAAGCAGTTAAACATGTCACCCTTAATTCTGCTCTATGACTTGTTAGCAAAGACAGAAGTGTATGCTTATCCTGTTGATGAACTCTTGTGACATCAGCAGGCACAGACTTCTCTTGGGAACCCGACATGTTTGCAAAACCTGGCTGCTATATTTTTTCTTATCTGAAGTTACTTTTAAAATAGCATGAGCTATGTATTATTAGAAATTCTGGTAATAATCCTGTGCTCATTTATTTTGGACTGGACTGGTGCTTGGAAGAGAAATCACAAACCCAGGATGGATCTGGTGCATTACTTTGTGTCCAGCTTCACTGCTGACCCTTGGTAAGCCCTGTGGCAAACCATTTAAACTCTCTAGATTTTCATTTCCTAATTTGCACAGGATTAACATAGCTACATTAGTAAGCATTATATGAGAATGGTCAGGTTGGATAATCCTATTTGGACAGTACAGCAATTATAGAAAATGCAGACATTCTATTATGAAAATAACTACTCTCTGACCAAATAGTTGTGATAAAACACCACGTTGGTGCAAAGAAGATGTATTGTGAAGTATTAGATAGTTACAGGGGGAAATGGAAGAAATGTCACCACCATAACTCACTCAATATAAACATAAATACAGCAATCAACCATTCCGAGGTTCCTGCAATGAGTTGTACATGCTGGGGCAGGTAGTGCATGTGAGTAACACTTAGGGGGTCGCAGGAGTTCCTTGGGCTGGAGTGGAGTGGTAATGGTGGCTCTGACTGCATTCCCTTTCTGGGAAGAAGAATTTCAGAGGTTAGCTGAGAAAACTAGAATAGGCCTCCTCTGGTAAAGGCTTTGCAGCCAGCTGTAGCACAAAGAATGCCGTGGTCTCAGTGGGCTGCAGGGGACTGCACGCACTGAGACCCCTCTGTGACACGAGGCTGCAGGGCAACAGGAAAAGCTAAAAAGGTGTCAGTTTAGACTGGTATCTGTGAACCTACACGTGTACTTTGTTAATATGTGGAAAAACACCAAGAACCAAAGTTCCAAGCAGAACATTCTTTTAATCCCTTTTTTTTTTTTTAATTTTCCTTTTTATTTCAGTTAAGAAAATCTTCTTTAGTTGGGGCTACCTGGATGTTTGGCAGTTGTGGCCCTGCAAAAGATCATCATAATCCTGTTGAAATACAAAACTTCTGAAAAGTATCTGAAAATCTACTCAGTCTCAACCATTTGGTCCTTCCTTCAGTGTGGAAATCTTTGCTCTTTGTGAGATGGGTTATCACCACGTAACAGAGCCCTGCTCTTTCTTGTAGTGTTGATTGATCACCTACCTGCTTTCCTTTGCAAGTGTTCCTATCCCAACAGTTATGATGGAGGGTGAGAGCACACAATTTTTTAATGTCAGTGGGAAAGGTCCTTCCCCAGCCCACCTGGCCTTTGGCTGAGAGGTGGCACCGCTCAAGAGAAAGCCGTGTCCTACTTTCTGGATTTCGCCACTGTTGTTTCATGAGCAAACAACGTGCTTTATCATTCAGCCGTGACATATGACGGGGTGAGGAGATCCAGCGAGATTTCTCAGAGCTGCCAAATTTGATGCAGTTCTGTGAAGGATATTTCTTACCAGTGAGAAACCCTCCCATTTCTTGCTCCCTTCTCATCACCAAAAATGTATCTGTTTCTCTCTCTAGGTCAGCCTACTTCCTGGCAGGCTTGCAGCACTCCAGAAGAAGTAGGACGTTAAAGGGGAGAAAAAAGCATCAAACAGGAGGGTTTCATCAGTCCTCGACTCCCACCAGAAAGACCAGCAGCACTGACAGCTTTGCCCCGAACTGTGCTTCCTCTTGCCTGAACTGGGGCCTTTGGACTGTTTGCTGCAATTATGGACATAAGAGAGACGTCCTGCTGAGAGCACTAGGGCAGTCTTTAGGAGCTGCAGGGGAAGGTGGGCAGCTGCTTCATGGGTCATGGTCTGCTAGGACTAGGAGCAGGGGATGCTCTCAGAGGCTGGAATAGAAGAGGTTTTGGCAACTGCTGCAGTGAGTAGCGGGGAGGAAGGAGGTGAATATGTTTCAAACAGGTGTGGGACAGGGAGGAGGAGAAGGAGAAATCATCAGGAAGGGTAGAGAGCATATAAGAAAAGAAACAGGCAAGGGTAAAGAGAGGTGTACAGTCTGGCCTGGCTTGGCTCCTCACAGAGCACAAACAGCAGTGGAGAGGTCAAAGATGGGAAGAAGGAGCAGCTGGGCTCTGGAGGACTGGTCCTAAACTGCCCAGAACAGGCAGGAATCACCAAGGGAAACTGTTTTTCGTGCTGAAGGCACAATCCAGGTGAGGATTGTTTTCTTCTCAGTATGTCTGCTGTGCTAGACTTAAATTCACCTTGTCAAAGAGCAGGCAGCTGTCATTTCTTGGGAAAAAAGTGCAGTCTCTCCCTTGGTCTCTGGAGACAAACAATGCAGCAGCTTGCTGGGGCACTTGCTGTTCCAGGGATAAAACAAAGTGGCAGAGGCCTATTTATGCCCAAGAGAAACAATAGAAGCCAACTGCTGCAGTGAGACCGTGGCCATTGGTGTGCCAGCTGCAGCCAGGGCCAGCAGAGGGGAGGGCCAGCAGAGCATGGCTGGGCTGGGCTGCTGCAGCATTGCTGCACCACTGGCTCGGTGACACGCTGAGAGGGCCCAGGTACGATGCTGGATCAGTCCTGGGTCTCCATTTTTTAAGTGGAGCTCTGGTTCTATCAAAGTAATTGCATATATTTCACTTTGGCATGTTAGCACCACGGGCTGTGCAGGGTTACATCTCTGCTGCAGAATGTTGTCAAGTCCAGGGGAACGTGTATGGAAGAACTCACTTTTCTGCCAGGGCTTGCCAAACTGCCATACAACCTCTGCTTTAAACAGACCTCAGTGAAATATGCAGATTTGCCCAAAGCTTTCCATCATTAAGCTTCAAGTCTTGCTCACCTTTTGCAAAGTAGATCAGAGCAGCAGTAGAAGCACGTGGGCACCGCTATTGCTCAGCTCTTTAGCCCCAAAAATCAGGTGTGTGAAGGATGGAGGACAGACAGGCAGCTCCATGCATAGTCACACACCACCAAGCACTCCTGAAATACTGTTGCAAACTTAAAATGAGGAGTAGAATACTAACAACCATGAAAGTAAGAGAAAATTAAAGATTTGAGAGTTTGGTCTTTTCAAGAGGTATTACTATGTGAGATTCTCAGAGGACTAGGAGGAGTGGACAATGGTCATAGCTGTGGCCAGTGTCATTTCAATGGAAGAAGGCAAAAGAAAGGTCCCACATGCCATGGTAGATGCCCAGAGATGGGAATATAGTTAGAAAATTGAGTTTCTTCTGGTCTGGTAGGTGACCAGCTAAAGCTCTTAATATGCAAATAATATCCTCTAATCATAGAAGCTCACTGCTGATGATCTCCTTCCAAATACTTTTGGAGATTATCACATCAGAGATCTAAGAATTCAGCCTAAAAGTTCAATTCTGTGATCCCATCCCTTCCATGAACTTAGGGGTCAAAGAAAAGGAGAGAGGAGGAATGTGGGTGAGAGGATGTCTTACAGAAGGCGTAACTGGACTAAAAAATGGTAAAAAATTTTGGACACATCAGCATTTCTCTTGATGTGCTCTCCTGTGCTGTGAGTAACTGTCTGTACAGTTGGGGGGAAGCCCCTAAAGGTCCACTGCAAGATGGGACCATTGATTTTGTGGGGAAGAGTCCTGCAGTGCACTCTTCTGAAGCATTCAGGGGGCCGTGGGAGTGTGCCGTAAATTGCACCAAACATGTCATCCTCCTCGCCTGGGTCTGACACCTGGAAAACAAGCAGTGAGGCTAAGAGGTGAGACAATAACTTCTTGGCTGTACCTTTGTTGCTCCATATATAGAGTTATAGGGAGAAAAGAGGAGACATCAAAATGATCTTACTATTTACATACTGAGATTTCACACTAGAGTTTACTAACAGGCATATTTATAGAAACTGTGAATTTGAAATTACTATTATGAGGAAAAATGAAACTTTTTAATGCAATAATTTACTAGCATCTTCCTTCTGAGAACCACTGTGATAGGGAGACACGAAGCAAGTAACTTCTGTTCTAGTTGAATCTGCCCAAACTGACATATCAGATGGATGTTCAAAATTTGTTTATAATGCACGGGAATGGTTTATAAGTTGGGAATAAAAATGGTGGCAACATTCCTCTGGTTTTTGCAGTAACTGGCAACGTAGAAAAATGGCAAAAGTGGGTATAAAATGATTTTTTAAAAATGTACTTTTGATTAAAAAAAAAGGGGGGAAGGGAACCTCCTGTGTGCCACTTTTTCATAATCCTTTAAGAACTACAGTAAAAAAGAAATCTCTCAGGGACAGATTTCAGACAGGAGACATCAAAACTTGCTAAATAAATTAAGAACTGTGAAGTACTTACTCAGCTCTATTAAATGCTTTACTGTACAAGACAAAGCAGGAGAATTGATTCTTCTATCAGTTTACTTCTTTGACAGACTCATTCACAGGGAAAAATCTTTGTTTTACTAGGGAAATGGAGGGATGAAGAGACATCTCTGTCCAGTACCTCAGGTTTTCCATCTGATTTGTTCACAGTACAATGGAAAAACATAGCAGATAGGCAGATATATGTGAATTCAAATCACAGCTTCCTTTTCAATAATATACAATTGTGAATTAGCTTTTTGCATTTGGAATTAGAGGGCAGAACACAAACAAAAGCTTAGTTTAAAGTGATGTGTCCATTAAAATGACCTAGGCTGCTGAGTAATTGTTCACTATAATGGGGGAATATGCCCTTTGAAAGAGTGGTTTCATTCCAGTTCAATATTGCAGGGACACAAGTCCTTGGCCAATATTGCTCAGATTGAGACAGTTCCTGAAACAGTGTGGTATTGGACTGGTGCTGAGGAAAACAAAACCTTTCTTATGAAAAAAACAGGGAACTTCTCCCAGATTTAAAGTGTCAGTCTAAAGCTTTGTACCAGAGTGCAGTATGGCGGTGTTGACATCATTTTTTTTCCTCAGCATTACTTTTACTCACAGTGGCACTTAGGCTGAAAAATATTTTAAAATACTATCAGGCTTTTTATTATGAATGAGAATAAACAAGGGCTCAGATTTTGATCAAGACAGCTGCCCCCTAATCTGCAGTTATGCTTGATTGAGATAGGCTTTGACAACCAACATAACAATAGACAGACCATTCTCTAACATATTAACCCTTGTGACCTAATTAGGCATCAAAAAAATGCAAATAGGATCCCCAGCAACCTTTTGAACCATTGGTTTCTCACTGACCTTTGATTTCGCTTTTGCAGTGTCAGTGTGTTTGTGTTTAGATTTTCAATATTTCACCTTTCTGCAGAACAGACACAAACATTTAGCCCTTGCTCGGCTCTGGTTGAAAACCTTGTCTTTAGCCACCAGTGCTCCCAGCAACATTTGCAAGCTCGAGGCTGAAGATCTTGGTTAAACAGAGTGTTAACCATTCCCCCTGCCCCGTTTACACGTTTGCTGATGATCAGTAAATACGGCTGAAATTGTAAACAGGGGCTGGAGGTGGCAGGAGGGAGCAGGAGGGAAAGAGGAGGAGGGAATGGAAAAGTTGAAAAAGGTACCCTATTTACTTTTACAAAGAAGTCCGTATTTCTCTGGGTCATTTAAAAAAAAAGAGATAATTCATATGAAACACCAGAAAATGCAATACTGGGAATAAGTTCCTGCCAGTGAATTGCTGGTTTTTAACTGGCATTGCACTATCTGTGCACATTAACTGTAGTCCATCTTCAGCATCTGTCTTTTTACTTTTTCCCCATTGAAAGCAAAGTCATGAAATCCACTGAAACCTGATCTGTTCTGCTCAAAAAGATTTCAGATCAATATCTGTACAGGGAGGTGAAATTCAGTATACAATAATTCTCATGTGGTTAATTATTGCCCTTAAGTAATTCTAGAGATATGATCATTTGCAAATGCTGTTGCAACCAGTTATGGTTTTTAGTGGCCTATGGCTTGTTGATTTTCTCTCATTTTTCTTGGCTTTTTTCCCTGATTTTTTTTCTCTCTACCTGTATGTGTTGTCTTCCACCAGCACTTTGGGAGTACACGTGGCTCTTTGTAAGTGGGGCAGGAAGCCCTCCCAACTATGTCTCTTATTTCTTAATCACTCAAATATAGTGTGTGCCTGTTCCTTTGGACTGGGTACTGGAGTAATATCACAATGAGGAATTGTGGTATAAGACCCTGATGTTTGCTTAACAGAGCTTAAACTGTTCTGTTGCTGAAGTAAACCTGAAAACCCCAGCAGGATAGATTGTTGATGTCGCTGGGTTTTGGACTCTCAGAAACATGTATTTCCTAGAATTTCAAGTGTGTGGATAAGCATACATTAGTGCAAGCACAAAGCATGGCAAAACTTTCCCTGGCATTTGCTGCAGAGACGAGCAGATGAAGTGTTTTAAGAAGTGCAGAATAAATCAAAACATGATAAGCAACAGCTCGTTCGTCCAGCCCTTAAAAAATCTCTAGAGACACTTGTCGTTTCATCGGTTCTTTGAGAAGGGAGGTCTCACTTGCTGACTCTTTTCCTGGCTAAAGATTTACGTTTTGCTTTCCTTTTTATAAACCAGAGGCTCAAATTGCTGACACAATTTCCTGATTCAAAAGCATTTGGATTTTGAGAGAAATCACAAGTATCTCTTCACTGGCGAGTAACTCACAGGAGCATCTCCAGCTGAAGACTTTAGTGTTTTTTTTGGTGAGCCTTGTAACACATTTGAATGTGTGTCTGTCCAAGAGTGGCTACCACAATTGTAGCCGCTCTATTCACACTAAGCAGGTCCGCTCAGCAGCAGCTGATCTGTGCCTTGTGGTCTGCAGGGAGGCTCTGCCTTCACATGGCTGCTGGTTTAAAACTGGCTTGGACTGTGGGCAGAACTCGCTGTCTTTGTTGTGACTGCAATGCAGATACATATTGTGTTTCTCCGCCTAAAAGAACAGAAGACAAATGGGGATTTGTGGCAATCTGCATTAAGAGGTTTATTCACTGTGAGTGTTAATGGTAACTGCAGAAAAATAACATGCCAAAGCGTGGTGGCAGCTTATGCTGTCAGAGTACACATCTCATCACACCTCTGACCAACACAGCTGTGCTGTCAGAACAGGATGGGTTTGGCCTTCACAGCGAAGTGAATGAGAATAGAAGGTACCAACCATCAGAAATGGGGCAAGAAATGCTACGCTCTTGCCTGATTGTGGCTGCAGTGTGGACAACCCCTGTACCCTGAGCAGAGTTCTGCCCCTGTCTTGGAGGTCTGTCACAAGAGTCTGGCATCCTCAGGACCTCCTGGGCAATTCCAGCTATGATCCCAAGGAGCACTCACACTGGATGTGTTCACCTTTATTTGTGCAGTTTGTGAGTTTAGGATAGTCTTTCCTGCAGAGGGAAGACCACAATGAATGCTCTAGAGGACAGAATGAGAGTGGGCTATGATATTAATTTTAAGACTGTGACAGGATTAGATACAGTTCTGTAGCCTTGCCAGTCTTAGAAGAGCCCAAATCTGCCATGACTAATTCACAGATAATTGCCACTTCTTTTCCCCCACCTTTTTTTTTTTTTTTAAATTGACTGAGTTGGATTTTTTTTTAAAAAGGGAATTAATTGATGAAATAATGTGCTGAGTCAACTCTCCTTCTAAGTTTATTGTACAATTGAAGTCTCACTTGTCAGTAGTTTCAGGTTTTAGCAGCACTGATGCTACCTCCATGTCACAGCCACAATTAGCAGTGGAGACAACAGAAAAGACAGCAGAAAAGACAAGAGCACAAGGGTTGTCTCTGTTCTCAATGTGAACCACTCCCAGCACGCTCCCCGTTAGCAACTACACACACACACAGTTGCTTTGCAAGAATGAAAACGAGAACTTTTATTAAGTTTGATAACACATATTTATATCCTCTAAGCTTTAACAATAGTTGTTTTATTCTACACCAAGGAATTTGTATATTTGCTACAATATTCTAGATTGCTAAGCAAAAATACACAGGACCTTATTCACTATTGTGAAACACCTGCTGTGCAAGCCATACCCTGTTACTCCTGTGATATTTCCCAAGGCTTCCTTCCCGTGAGAAGGACAACGCTGCTTGTTCCAGCAGCAGGATTGCTTGCTTCAGCCAGAGGGCCCTTTGCGGGGGAATCCGTGGTTTGAACCCCAACATCTCCCCCTTTCTTTTCTACAAGTGAAACTCTATTAATTGACTTTGCTATTAAGCTTGTCCACATCGCAACAAGCAGGGAACACAAATTAAAATCCAAAGGAAAATGCCAAGAACAGTGAGCACAGTTTCACAAACTGATCGAAGCCCCCCTCCGATGCCCCGTCCATCGAGCAGGGAATCCAGCCCTCCCCAGTCATTGTTCACAGCGATCTTCTGTACGTTGCCTTTCACAGCCTTAATGCACTAATTAGAAATATCATGAAAAATAGGTTGGGCAGGTGTAAAATCTTGGCCTTTAATCCACATAGGTGAGTGTTTGATTTACACAGGTGGGGCAGTGAAAACGAAAGCAGAAGTCAGCTCTGACAGAACCATACAGATCTAACTCTTGTCATTCTAAAGCATTATATTTCAGAGCAGAAACTACATGAGCTGGAGTTGTTCTGTTGAGGGACCAGGTGAATGTTTTGCTTCTCCCACTCCAGAATGAGGATTTAGGCAATTTTTCAAATAAGAGGTCAAAATTTACCTGTGGCAGTAATTGTACAAAGTTGTCAGCATCAACTGGTAACCCTCTCAGGCAGGTCTGAAAGGGATCTGTGGGTGTTGCAGTGAACAGGCATTTGGTGTCCTGTCCTGTAATGTTGGCCAGAGTGACCCAGACGTTCTGGTTTGGTGGTGAGCTAACAGGAGCTACTCTGGGGAAAATGGTCCCTCAGGACATAAGTAAGTATTTCTCTGAGGATCAATGGAATGAGAAACAATGCAGTGCAGCTCTGTCTGTAAAAGTGGTCTACAACGTGAGTGGTGTTTTTTGGAAAGCAGCAGGACAAGGCAGTAATGAGATGCAATGGCCCAACTTTTGCCTAAAGGTACCATGGGAATATTATGTTCCAACAGTACTGTTGTCAATGGTACATTCAGGCAGGGCAGAAAACCACCCTCCATTCATGACTTTAGATCATGTAAGAATCAAACAAACATTCTTTCTGCTCTGGTGGCTTGTAAAAAACACCTGGACTCAATGTCAGTACCACATCATGGTGAAACTGCTTCTGCTGTCCGTGCCCAGGAGCACAGACCTCCTTCAGGGGCAGGTCCAAAGCCCAAAGAAGCAGTGCAGGTCTGTGGAATACATGTGTCCTGTCACGGGCCAGTCCTCACAGACCTGGCAAGAGGCTAGAACCTTCAGGGGAGAGAGGAGTTTCTGACAGTCTCCCCATGCTGAGTCTGCTGCCCTGAACGTGACCCAGGAAATGCTGCTGCTGTCAGAATAGGAAACTAGTCTGCCGAGAGTTGGCTGATTTACAGCAACAAGAAGGGCACCAGCACAGGAGCTGCTCCTTGTGATGGGTAGGGAATTGCTTTTTTGCCTCCCTTCACGTTGAGGAGAGTGAGCCATGCCCTTCCCCTTTGCCAGTGGGAGCTGACAGCCAGCTGAGCCTCGAGGACACCAAATACCAGAGAGGTGGTGCAAAAGTGGCACACGATGCCTCTGCAGAAGGTGACACACTGGCTTCCCAGCGACGATCAACAGGCATCTTGCTGACCTCTAACTCTGCCGACTATGCCTGTGAGGAGCTATGGGTTGGATTTTCCACTTACTTGTGGAGCTTCCATACTAATTTGTGAAGGGAACTTTAACCCTTTTGGAACAGTATTGTTCTGCTGTTACAGTCTGAAAAAATAGCTATCTTTAGTTCTTTCCTTCTTTTCCCTAACTTTGGATTTTTTTGAATCTTCTTTATTCTACCTCTGCTTTGTTGTGCTTCAAATGTTTATCTTGATCTTTCATTGTTCCTGGATTGCCTAATATTGTCTGTGTGGCTAAATCTTTTCTGCTTTTGCTCTGGGGTCATGGAGCACCAAAGAGTGGCAATTAATCCCAAAATGTGCTGAAAAGGTCCAGAGGAGTAAGAAATATGAAGCAAAGGCACAGGAACCAGAGCTGCCTAAAGGAAGGAGGCTTTCAGCTGCCTCCTTCTATTAAAATTTAGTAACAAAGTTTTATCCATGGTTCACCCAAATTTGCTCACTTAACAGAACATATGACCACAAATATTTTGAGATTACCTGAAAATCTGAACTTCAGTAGTGTCTGCCCAAATTATTGTCCGTGATCTGACAGCTTTGCACTAGTGGAGTCACTAGCAAAAGACTCACTTCTAAGCAACTTCAAGTGCAAGCTCAGGCCACTCCTTACCAATGGATTGTGAACTGGGAGGCAGGGTGTGTGTTCCCAGCACACCTACAGTGACAATGACCAGCTGCCACAAGGACATTTGGATGCAGCTTTTAGGCTAGGGGAGTGAAAGCAAGCTGGCTGCCTTCATTTCTGCAATGTGCCTCCATTTCTTTGTTTCTCCTTCTTTTCTGCATTATACAGAGCACAGCAAGAGTCAAACAGCTCAGTCATCCCAGGAACAGGAGCTGTCCTTCATCTCTACAACTGCTTCTGATATGACTTAATTGAAGCCAAGAGTGTAGGTTTTGGATAGAGAAAAGTATGTTCATTTCTCCTCTTAACTAGAAGTGCCACATTACAAATGGCTATACAATCAAATATGCAAGAGTATGTGCCTGCTTTTATTAGTAAAACTTTTCCTGACAGTTGCAGAGAACAGCTGTTGCCCTATAATGACACGGGTATTTTACAAGGTCCCCCTTTTCTTTTTGACTGTGCTATATAATTGTTGCCTCCCCTTAATTTTTCTGTTTCATCATCACTGTTTGACAATTGTTTTTATGTTAGATATATTAATTGACTTGACATTTTTCACAACAGCTAGAACAAAAGTGATTTGTTTAAACTGTAGGAGGTACCATGAATTAATAGCTGACTTCTATTATTGTGTTCTCATTAAGGGGAAAGACAAGTAATCTTTTTTATGAGTAACAGTTTTACCTTGCAATATTTCACAGTGAGCAAAGACAGCCCTGGACACCTACAGTGTCTCAATCAGAGGGTGACAGACATTGCAATAGCATACACCCTGTCTTCAGTATGCTACTGTCACTCACCAGTGACTGAAGCTCTTTGTGGTCCATAATATTGCACAGTTGCTTTGCAGGAGAAATACCATCACTGAACAAATATGATGTGGTGCAATTGTTTAATTGGTTTTAGACATTCTTAAGGTTTTGCTAAATTCATTTTTTTTAAAAAGGATATTACTCTTTCCAGTTTGTTAGTGATTTCATGGATTGTTTGTGTAACCCTCTTCCATGCATGAGGAAGTGAGATAAGTGAGACATAGCTTTTTATCAAAGTATTCACAAGTTTATTGAGCAAAGTTTAGGAATATAAAACAGTAGGGGCAATTGCTTCAGGACAGAGCTTCTGGAAATAAAAGGGCCGTTGTCTGCTCTTTGCTTCCACCACCTTAAGGTCAGAAATGCTGCAGAGTCCATCAACTACATACTACTAATGAAGGGCTTGGCCAGAGTCCCCAGTGAGGAGTTCGTATCTGATTTCTGAAGGAGTAGGATGGGGTCTAGGTAATTAACAAAGCAGTTATATCCCTGCTTCAAAAATCACTTAGGACTAAAGATTGTCATATTTTGGGGTGAATTCATACCCTTTTAGAGTCCATGGCAATTTTGTCATTGTCTGTTTTTATGATTGGGTTCATTTCACCACTGATATTGTTTAACCCATAATCCATTAAAAAAAAAAAAATTGAAAAGAAATAGCCTTCCCCCTGCCTTTTTCATGTACTCATGCAATATGCCCACTTGCACATCAAGTGGTTTTGGTAACTCTTGTTTCTTGCCTTTGGGCTTGATTTCAAAATATTCTAATATATTTGGCTTTTGCAACTTTCACTAATTAAACCATCTAAAGCAGATGGAATTAGAGAAATTACAGGGTTTAGAATATCATCCTAATTGGTTTACGATCTATGTGACACTACAGTGCCATTCAGACTGTGTAATGTATAAGGACTGCACAAAAGAGAAATGCTGCCAATTAATTTTCTTAAACTCCATTATCTGTAATTTTTGCTTCCTTATAATTCCTTGCCTGTTAAGCTTTTTCCTGGTACCCTTTCTGCTGTGGGAAGGCAGAAAGCATCCCAAGGTCATAATGGGACTTTTCCTGTTTGCTGAGAAAAACTAAATAATTTATTTTTCATCCACAATGGAATAGAACAAGTGAATAATAGAATAAGAATGAGTGAAGTTAAGAGGAACCAGCAGCTAAACACCGTGGAGCTGTAGAAAAAGCCTAATTCATATTAGAAATGTAAAATAGTCACTGTGCACTCTTGACAGATTTTCAAATGATGGGGATTTCAGAATGGATGGAGAAAGATCCCATTTTTTTTGAGAATGCAATTGTGCAAAGTTGTAACAATACTGTGCTTCTGTAGCATGGAAACAGAAAAAAAAATCCTTCTGTTTCTTTAAATTATCTCATTTTGCCATTTAGACATGATTTTTAAACTCACGATTCCCTTTTGTTGCCATGGTAACGGGATTTGGCCCTCATGGTGACAGAAAGTGTCTCAGTTCTTGTTCCTCTTTGAACACATATGTTTCTGTGTATAGCTGAACAGGCAGAGGGAAGGGAGGTGTGAGGAGATCGCACCTTTTGGAGCAAGGTAACTCCCTGTGCCAAAGCAAGGCTGCGCCGAGGAAAGAGCCTGCAGCAAGGACAGATTGCTCCCTCCTCATCCCTCTGGGGACCATTCCGTCTCCAGCTCCATGGCAGAGAGGTTTGGTCCCCCTGCTTCCACCCCCCTGGCACCCCCTCTTTCCTAGGGGGCATTTTAGGGATTTTTGTATCTACGAAGGAAGTGTTTGAATGAAATCTAGTTTTAGGGGATTCCTATGGAGCTGGCTGCTAGCATCTTGCAGCATTGCAGGGGTCACAGAAGAGAAACAATCATCTAGTTTTAAAGCTTTAATAAGAAAAGCAAGCCAGAAAAAGCAACAACAACAGAAACTGAATAGAACAGAAAAGCAAGAAGGAAGGAAGGAAAAAAGAAAAAGTGGACAAAAAGTAATGTTAAATAGCATGGAGCATGACTAATGGCACAAGCATGTTAAAATCATTGGGAAAATGTCCTTGGAAGACAAATGAATTTTCAGCAGAATAATTAACTTAATTAACAAATTTGCATGCATATTCATCAGGCTATTGAAGTCTTTCCAGCACAGCTTGATGAGCATTGGTGTAATAATTGTCTCATTTACATTCTGCAATCTACTACAATTTGGGGCATGCAAAAAAAGCCGACCTCTTGCTTTTGACTTTCTTTAGGACCCTGACCCTCTTAATAAACACATGCAAACAACATGTAGTGTCCAGTGCTTAGCCTTGTGTTCCTTTATCAAAAAACCTGCTCCCACTATGCCGTGCTTGCCTCCCTTTCACTCCCCTCTTCCTTTTTTTCTTTTTCTTTTTTTTTTTTTTTTCTTTTGTCCCAGGTTCTCTTTTTTGCCTCTGCTTGCTCTCCTGGGTAAATCTTGGCACCAGCTCTGACTTCAAATCTCCTGGGCTGCCAGACTGCATCATGTAAAAATTGCCATTTTCCTCTATCTCTGCAGGGCAATCTTTAAAGGCAGTAAGGTGTGACGCTCCAGACTGGCAGCTTGGCAAGAAAGAGCCCATGGATACCAACACAGAGGAATCTGGAGGGTTCACTCTGACAGGCAGTCAGGATTGGGAACAAAAGAAATGAGAAAAAATTTTTTTTACATATTGCAGGCATATGGTCACAAGACCAGCAGAAATATATTTAATTACTGATCTTTGTGTGTTAAGCACACATAATGTACCAACAGCAGTACTTTAATTTTGTTCCCTTAGATTATAATAAAATGCATTAAAAGAGGCCTTTAGAACATAGTTGGTTAGTAGCGTTGCATTTCAGATCCATTTGCATTTGCAAATAGAATCTGATCACTTAATTTTAGACTACTGTGATTATTTTAGCATGATTTTCTTGCTAGATGTGGAGGAACATTTTTAAATGCAACTAGGCCATTTCCCAGTCTTTTTGTTGCCTTGTTTGAAATCAAACCCTTCAACCATGCAGTACAGAGCCCCTATAATGCTCACAACTATTAGGTGCAAATGCAAACTCTGTTATAATTGAGCTGACTTGTAAGGCACCAGTCTGAATGTTTTGTACCAAATGTAACTCTCACCGTGTTATGTTTCAGGCTGCATAACAACACTGTACAAGCTATTCTGCTCAGAATGTACAATCACAGTAAAATTATGTTCTCTGACTTCTGCTTAAAACATTAACTGGTAAAAGAAATGGGAGGCCTAGCCAGGGAGGGATGGTGAAGGTAAACCCAGCGATCCAGGGCTGGGACACAGAGTCCTTAGCCTGTTATCCCCTCTGTGCCTCCCCATCACTCCCAAGGTGCCCCTGTATTTGGAAGGGTGCTCACACCCTGCACACACGGAGCAAAGGAATGCTGATTTCCAGCTTGTTTCAATACAATGAAGATCCAGAAACCTTCGTATTGGAGTAGTTTGATCCTTGCAGTAGCTTCAGCCAGAAGGTATGGTAGGGCTGTTCCTCACAAATAGAAACAGGATTAGACCATTCAGGAAATATTGTTGTGTCCATTTCCTTCTGGAATATTGCTGCTCTAGCTTTTATGCAGCGAATTGAGGTCCTCAACCTGAGGCAACCAAATATTACTCCCTTCTCAGTCTGATAGAATTCAAACCCATCATTAGCCAAGCAGGTGTTCTAACCAACTGGTTTGTAGCGTGTTTTGGCAGGAGAGGAGGACACCTCTGTGTTATGCCCTGGTCTGCTTGATGGGTTTAGGGGAGCACAGTTTGATTACTCGGGTTGGTTTGCAGGAGAAGCAAAAAAATTCTCAGGAGATTCAATAGCAAACTTCTACTTGCAAACTTAAGGACATTGAGATAGATTAAGGTACTTGGTCAAATTTGAAACATCTGAAGTAAGACAAACTTAGCGAACTTTAAGTTATGAGAAGAAAGAGCAAGAGCAAGAGCAAGAGCAAGAGCAAGAGCAAGAGCAAGAGCAAGAGCAAGAGAAAGAGAAAGAGAAAGAGAAAGAGAAAGGAAAAAAAAGAGAGAATGAGACTTGATCATTGCAATTTCAGTGTCCATTTCTCAAAGTGATGGTTGCTGTCCTCATCTGTCGGAGGTGGAGGAAACACAAAGTCCACTGAGTCAATATTATGCTCAGGCCAGGGGGAATGCCCAGGTCCCTGCTCTGGAGTGGGCAGTTGTACACTGCATGGTGTGATACTGTGAGTCACAGAACACTTGGGGAGGCTTTGACGGTCTATGACACCTTCTAAGATGTGTCCGCGTAGTCGGGAGGCCAGTCATGGCCCATCAGCAGGGATGAACACCTTCAGGCTACGTGTGAATGTCCTGGTAGTTCCCAAAAGGGGTTTTCCCAGATGAGACACCTGTGTAAGGACTCGGGCTGATGAGAAGCACTATCCCACCTCGAAGGATGTGCCTCAGCACCTGTCCTGTTCAGCACCCAGCCTGCAGCCTCTGGGGACAGGTGTGCTCCCTACACCTGGGCGGAGACTTTGCCCACTGTCAGTTCACACCCTCAGTGTTTAGGCCATTAAGCGCAAATATTCCAGTCTCTCACACTCCTCTGTTGGAGTTATTCTGTGATTATACTCACATACCTAAAGTGCTTCTATATAAAAGCCATGAAGCAGCAAGCCAGGCAACGCCAAGCTGTTCTGTAACTCATAAGGCAGTCACTAAGGACTTTGGGGGCTCCAGGCAGAAATGACCACCAGAGACCCTCGCTGAAGCCCCTCAGAGACCCTATAAGGATATGTATACATGCTAATAAATGCTGGGAAATGTCACAAGTATGTAACAGGAGTATGGGAAACAAAAATGAATCATCATATAATGCAAACATCTAAGCTGCAGCCACAATACCTCCATGTGTACTTTGGCAAAATAATTACCAGGGCACCTGGCATGCTGAAATTGTCCAGCAGGCTGTAATAAACAAATGCCTGCCTCCTAAAACTTGGGAGTTTGAGTCTTAGAGTGGTTTTTTAAGTTCTGACTTTAGGCAACAAGCTTATGGCATGGTAACACCAAGGGCAATGGGGATCATTTGGGCTGTGTATTCAGTATTGCTCTCTTACCCTTACCTCAGGTGCTACCTTTGGGAGTCCATTGATAATTGTACCCAGCCTATAGGGGCACAGGGAAAGATGATTTCCCCCAGATTTTCATGCCCTTTTCCTCCTTTAGGCCTGCTACAGAAGCGTTTGAGAATTTCTAATTTCCCTTGGATGTTAAGGAAGGCATGCTCTTGCTGCCAGGTCTCTCAGGTCTCCTCAGTGCAGTCCCCACCATGTTTAGAGATACAAAAGACAATTTTGAGGAAGGCCTTCCAGGGAACTGCCCTGAGGGTGAATAGTCATGAGTGGCATGGAATAGGGGAGAAAACTGGCCAGAATTTGGAGGACTTCCCTCCTCCAGTGGTTTGTAAGTTCACCCCTAAACAAGTACAGGACCTTGTTAAAGTAATGAAATATGTGAAAGAAGAATGCTGTGCGAGCTCCAGAGAGGCACCAAATCCTGCCAGGTGCTGAGCCCTGGCTGCTATTTATGAGACAGTGCTCCATACTAAACACCACCACAGTGGGAGCAGAGGAGGAAAGCAGACCAACAGGCATGGGGCCGCTCAAACTGCAGCTGAACCCCAGGAACAGCCCGTGCCAGTTCCAGTTGCCCCTACACAGAAGAAATCCAAGACCAAATCAGTTCACTTAGTGAGGGATAAAGAGGAAGCAGTGCCCTGACAGCTGGAGGAAGAGGCAGGGCCAGAGATAACCACCTGGTCCCTAGCCCCGAGTGAGCTGCGAGATGCATGAAAAAAATTCAGCCACCAGTCAGATGAGCCCCTGGTGAGCTGGCTGCTCCAGTGCTGGGATATCGTGAGCCACAGTAGAAAACTAGATGGTAGTGAAGCCAAGCAACTGGGATGCCTGTCCTGGATTGTGGGCATTGACAAAAGGATTCAGAAGAGGATAGAAATTCTTAGTGTCTGGGGGTATTCTCTCAAGGGTGCTAACAGTGCCCCCAAGCAGGAGGAATGCCATATATCCAGTACCTGAGAGAACTAGCTGTGCTGAAGGTAATCTGTAACCCAGGGCCAGGGCAGGAGAGCAACACTGAATACACATCCCAAATGACACTCCCAAATGTTATAATGTCATAAATCGATATCACACACTACAGCAACAAAGCAATCTTGATTCTTCTCTCTGCTTTGAAAGGGAGCAGTGTGATGGGCACATAGTACATATATCAAAATGAGTACAGGGTTGGGTATCACGCCCACATGAACAGACTGAGCAACACTGTAAGCAGGGGGCTCTGTACCTAACACACAAATGCTTAGATTAAAATTGTTTCCAATCCACTCTGAGCAGATCTGTTGTTATCTCAACCCTTTGTGCCTCACATTGGGCTCCAATTAAAAGCTCTCAGGTGGAAGTTAAACTCCACACAGCCATTCTCCCCACTCCCTCTGGTGAGAGAGAGAACAGGCAGAGATTATGGGTTGTCTTCCTTGAACTGTGGAGACCAGAACTGAAGACAATATTCCAGGCATGTCCTCTCTGGGGCTGAGCAGAAAGGGAGGATCACATCCCTCAGCCTGCTATTCCCAATGGCCCCCAGGATCCCACTGGCACTCCAGACTGCCTGCTGATGGTCACCTTGTCATCCAGCAGGACTCCAGGGTCCTTCTCCACAGAGCTTTCCAGCAGGTCAGCCCCCAAGCCGCAGTGGTCCTTGGGGTTATTCCTGCCCAGGTGCAGTGCTCTACACTTGCCGTTGTTGAACTCCATTAGGTTTCTCTTTGCCCAACTCCCCAGCCTATCAAGGGCCCACTGAATGGCACTCCTCCCAGGTTTTTTTTCGGCCACTCCTCCCAGTTTTGTATCATCATCAGACTTGGTGAGGGCTCCCCCAGGTCATTGATAAACAAGTCAAATAAGACTGGACTCAGTACTGATCCCAGGTGGCACCACTGACTACAGGCCTCCAGCTGTATTCCACCCCAGCACTCAGGACCCTCTGAGCTCAGCCATTCAGCCAGCTCCTGATCCTCCTCACTGTCCACTGATCCAACCTGCATTTCCTGAACCTACCTCTGAGGATGTTACAGGCGACAGTGGAAAAAGCCTTGCTGAAGTCAAGGTAGATAATAACCACTGTTCTCCCCTTGTCAACCTATCCTACCATGCCAGATGGTCTACACTCTCCACTGGTATAAACCAGCTGGCAATTTAACCTGTATCTATTGTCAGCAAGAGATCAGAATATCAAGTGATTTCCAGAGCTGCACGTTTCTATTTAGTATGAAAATAAAAGCCTCTGACATCAGTAGAGAGAATCTTCAGATTACAAGAAAATGGGTACTTTAGAAGATGCCTGACTTAAGACAAGATAGAGTAATAGGCAGCATCTGAAACTTCTTGGTAGGATATTTTTTTGACACCACATTTTGTGCATTTTTGTCATGCATTGCCAACATGCCATATGCTTATAACACATGGTAAAAGCATGGGTAAGAAAATGTGATTGTGACATGTAAAGACAACTCTGGAACTGTAATAGTTCTGAGCTAAAATACACTTGTGCATTTGTTATATAAGTTTAGAGGATTTTTTTTTTTTATCTAGCTCTTCAGATGTGTATCACTGGAAAGGAGAGTGTACCTCCAGCTTAGCAGATTCCACAGAAAGAGAACAAAGAGGATCAGGTGGTTATTAGCCAGGGTTTCAAGGCTGTGGTCCATAGTTTGCTACTTATTCTCAGAAGTTACGGCTCTTCACTTGAGTGTCCTGTGTCAATTTACTGCTCTGGAAAAGCAGATTTAACTGATTGTGTGTAAAGTGCTTAAAAATTGCATGCACATACCAAAGACCTGAAGTGCTGTATTTGTGATTTAATTATGCAATGGCCAGTGTAGGTCTTCTGATCTTCTGTATGTAAAGACCAGGAGCTCTTATCTCAAAGAGTTTATACCATAAAGAAAAAATATAAAAAATGATTGGGAGAGAAAACAAACTAATGAGAGATAAAAAAGATTTACCTAAGGTGAATCACACAGCACTCCGTGACAGTCTGGAGTAAAATCCAGGCTTCCTGCATTCCAGAGCAGTTTCAGAGTAGAGACTTTGCTGTCTTTAGCCACCACTGTACTCATCTCACTGGACAGCTGAGGAGCCTGGCAGCTGTCCCTATGTACTGGCAGATGGGACAGACTCCAGAAACTGCTGCAGGAGTTTGTTTTTCGAAATGTGGCATTCATAAATCCAATTGCATTTGAAAAAAGTAGGTGATAGAAGAAAATGCCATTAGGGACCTTAATCTACTGACTCAGTTAGGCAGATAGACTCCATCCCTGACTGAGCAGAGAGAGAGGCTCTTTCCTAGGGATACTCAGGGAAAGAATATAGCTAAGAGGCCAGTCTTACATGTGTATGTACTTCCAAGTGGACATGGATGCTGGGAAATTATTTAAATAGCTGATTGAAGAACATTTTGTTATTTTTTCCCACTAACACCAGTATGAATGCAAGATTACGGCACCAAATGATATGCAGACTTTCCCAGAGATGGCGAATATGATAGAGCTTTTATCAGTCACTTGGGCAGAAGACACTGCAAACCCAGTGTAAGCCTGTTCCTTGTTTCTTCCTTTGCCTCCTTTCTCTCAGTGGGACACTGGCTCATCACAAACTAAGAGAAGAGAGAAAGGAAGGCTGCACTTCACTTATCATCCCTTCAAACTTTAAAACTCAAGCTGTCCCTCAGATCAGACACATCTGATTTAATTCATTCATCTAACAACAGAAAACAGAGCCAAGGTCAACATACAATTTTGTTCACTTACTGTACTCCCAGAGGTTTCATAATGGAGTTTACTGATACCTTGGTGGCAATGATGGTGAAAGGCTTCAGAATTTTACCTCCAGAGACTTCAGCATTCATGTTGACAGGAGTATAGATACCAAAAAAAAAAGAAAAAATTAAAAAAAGTCACAAAACTGTCTTCACTATTTGCCTTCCTGAGACTTAAGACATTTTCTCACATGAAGTTTCAGAACTTGCTTAAAGAGATTTTACTGCTAACATCAAATACATGATCTGCTCATCCCTGGCTGATGAGAAAGAAGATTTTGAAGAACTGGTGCTGCTCACAGCCAAAACACTCGATGCCTGTGTCCAGGAAATGGTGGGTCCCATCCTCTTCTGAAATGTGGCATAATGCAACCCACACTGAAGAAACCAATTTTGGGTATGTCAATCCCAGCCCCAGGTTCTCCCTTCAGGGAGGTTGCACCTTTGTCCCACAAAGACATGATTTTTCTCCCTGCAGAATCTCCATATGCAGATTTAGCAAAATGTAAGGCAAGACAACCAACAAGACACAGCATTGGGACACTGATGGACAACCAGGCCAGGTGACTTGATGAGGAGCAGATCTATCCTCAGTTCTTGAATCCTTCTATTGAAGGCACTTAGTTGTTATACTTTTATTTCTAAAAAAACATTTACATCACCAGAAAGGAGATTGTAGTAGCAGCTTCGTGTTTGGACCCCCTGGGAGCTCATTTAAGTCTGAACCTCATCTGTTCAGAGTTGACACCATGGTGGTGCTGAAAATGATTAAAGAGAGCCTGGGAACTCAATTAACCCCAAAGCTATGCAACCTGATACAAATATTGAGACCCCTGATGGAGCAAGAGCTGGGAGAAGAGCTGATGGGAGGTTGAAAGGAAGGAGATGACACTCCAGGGCCTGGCCTTATCTCTTTTTGTTTTCTGGTGAGCACCTTCCATCCTGCAGTGTGCTCATCTCCTTGGGAAAAGAAGTTCTGCCTCCACTTCAGGCACTTGGGCTTTGGAGCTACAGGTTTGCCTAAAATTTCCAGGAGAGTAAGTTTCAAAATGGTCATCTGGCATGGAAGACTTAAAACAAGGGAAAGGATTTTTTGTTGGAGGTGAGTTCTTCATGGGTTTTTTTGTTTGGTTGGTGTTTTGGGGATTTTTGGTTCGGTTTTGTTTTTTTGTGGAGGGTTTGTTTGTTTTCTGTTTGGTTTGGTTTTTTGTTTCTTTCCCCCTCTTTTATTTGTTTTTTTTTTGCAAGTAATTGAAAATGGACTATTATGATACTAGTTAAGAGGCAAATTTAACAACAAATGAGCTTTTTGGGGCACTATTACATTAGAATAAATTTGGCAGGTAGTTGCTGATTAAATGTGAGGTGGACTTACTCTGAATCTTAGATCTTTACAAAGAAATGTAAAGGTTGTTCAGACCCTGAACAGATAAGGCTGAAATCAGTTTTCAGTCTTCTGGTGCAGTCCTGTCTATGCAGGTGTTGTTACACTACTTTTCCTGGCTCCAAACAGCAGTAGCAATGTCATGAGTCTAACAAAAACGAATCCCTAGAAGTGCCACCGAGTCTCCCAGTCCTCTGGGATGGCAATGGCAACCTGCACCTGGCTGTGATGCAGCTTCCTAGGATTAAATCCCCCAGATCACCAGGGAAGGGGTTGAGAATTTTGTTCTTTTCATTTCGCTGTCAGATTCAAATCTGGATCCTTTCTGCTGTCAAGGTTTTTGAACCTTGAATTTTAATGTTGATGGATTTATCGCCAACCACCCTTTGCACACAGTTGTTTCCATCTATTTCTGGACATCCTGGCTGTGCTGGGAGAGCAAACGGTAGGAAAAGGTACTATCTTAAATGAGCTACATGAAACAGATTTCTGTCCGTGTCCCCTCGGCATTTCTTGATAACAACACTGTCAACAGATCTAAACATTGTCAAGATGTGTGAAAAGGAGCTAAGTTTATGCTTGTGACTAGAACTTTTCAGAGAATGGGTTTCAAAGAGTTTTCATGTTTTTATTTTTTCAACAAGCAGGCAAAATTTCCATAGAAAGCAGATACTTTTTGTAAAAATTTAATTTTAGTCACAACACCAATTTTCTGTTGGAAGAGTTTAACCAAAAATGTTAACAGGCTCTTCTTAGTGGTAAAGTGGTTTCAACATTTCGTGACATAAATGATGATGTCTGCTAATGGAACACAGTTCAGCTTAAACTTTTAAGAATTCCAGTGGCTGGCTGTGGCCATGTCCTCACCAATCCTTGGAATTTTTCACGATGCTGATGACTCAGCCCTCAGCACTGCTCTGTGCAGTAAATACTTAGGGCAGGTCAATGAGAGAACAAAATAAGGCTAAAAGATGGTTTTACTTGAAGGACAAGGTTATTCTCTGCATGAGTTTGTAATGCTTTTGCACAAAGATGAAGTAGCACCGCAGAGTTTCATATCTTTGATGCTGACCTAAGTGTTTCACCCCAGCTTCCCCAACGTAAGCTTTCCCCAGCAGTCTGTGCATGCAAGGAAAACACCACACACAGTTGTCCTAGTGAAGAGGAGAGAGAAAGAACAAACCAACCTGACACATGTCAATGTCTGCTCCACTGGAAGGTGCTCTGATACTGTAGTGGTGAAGACAATGCAGGAGATTGAATAGAAGCACTTTTTTGCTAATTGTCAAAATGTTACTGCTCTTTTATTGGGATCATATCAAAAAGAGATGTGTGGATCCCTGACTATGGCTCTCCAAGGAAAGCTTTTGCATAACTAACAGACAGCAAAGTGTAAGTGCATACCATGGAAATTCTTAACCTTGCAGATAAAGTGTCAGTGTTAAGATAGGAAGAGCCATTATTTATGCATGCTTCTGCAGATTCTTTAGTACATTAGACACATTTCACCTTCCTGGGTACCTTCACATCTATATGCATTTGTTTAGTACATATGTTTTTGTGTGCCTGTGGCTAAAAGACGTTTTCAGCTTTTCTTCTTGTTGAGTCATTCCCAGTCGTGGGCTTGATCCAATATGTAAGCAATGAGTGTCAAACTTTGGGCAACAAGTGGTTTCTTCTCACAGTTACTTTCATGCACAGAAACTTCCCTTGCCATGAGTTAACTGAGGCTGACTTAGCCTGCCCCTCTGCCCTGGGGTCCCAGATTTGCTGCTTGCTCAAGGGCTTCTGAGCAGCCCTAGCAATGGGATTGGGGAAGAGGAGCTGCTCTTGCCTGTAGGCAAAACAAATGAAAGTAATTAAAGGCTTGCTTTACCTTGTGGTGAGTATGTAACATCTTTGCTGAGAATCATTCTGAGGCCAAAGCACAAGTACTAGGGTGCTGAATTAAGGCTGTGCTAAACCTGAGTGAAACTCCAGATGTGAGTCAGCCAAACAGGCTGTGTTTTACCTCTGACTCCAGAAAGGCCTCCCGGGCACTTCTGCATCAAAGAACTCAATAGTTCATTGTCAAGAGGAAGGGTGAGTTTGGGGTCCATTAAACACAGAGACAGTTCCTAATGTGTCACAATCACAAAACCACCTGTGCTAGGCAGAGTAACTTTTTTGTTGAGTCACTGCATTAGAGCCTTTAAGACAATGTGCTTACGTTAATTTCTAAATCACTGTAATAAATAAGCAACATCCCAAATTGCAATTTACTGTCTTTAGATAATTTGGTAATTGCAGAGTTCTTTGCAGTATTTATATGAGGAAATTGGCAATTCATTAATGTTAAATTATACTGTTTCTGCCTGTATGCCAATTGCATAAAATTACCTTCAGGTATCACAGTAACACGGCTTAAGCTACAGTAAATTCTAAAATACAGCAATGCTGTGCAATGCAGCTTTACATAACCTGGTGTCCAATACTGTTGTGCTGCTCTGCAGAATGGATAGAGCCATGGCACAACTGCAGTGCACTGGGGCAATTTGCTTCTCAGAGTTTTTCAGTACTTTCTGACTAGTTTTTTTTCCCGATGGGTTCATATTTTTAGAAAAACTGTCTTTTATGCTTGGTTTTGGAAACTGCCTTATCTCAGTTGTTTTATAAAATACGCTCCTATACTAAATTATTCTGTGACTACCTTTTCATTTGTACATTGTTTAATTTTTCAGGCTCAGTTCAAAATATCTGCTGGCTTTTTTTTTTCTTTTTAAATGCTGTTGTCCTTATTTTGTTTTGATTTTTTTCCTGAATGTTTAATCAGTGAATGCATGATAAGAGCCCAGAATTGTGGGTTTGCAGCAATTCTGAGTTCAGGGGGGTTTTATGCCAGAGAGGAAAAAAAAATCTAATACAAAACCTAATGATAAAAGAGCTGGATCAGCTGTTCTGATGTTCTCTAGCAGCTCATCTTTAGTGATGTATGCCTATAAAGCCACCTTCATTGCAAACCAGAACACTCATACTGTGCCTTGTCCTTTTACATTGCACAGAGGTTGCTCCCTGGGATCGATGATCATGATCGCCTTGAATTTCCTGCAGTGGTTACAGGCTGAGTTGGCAATTGCAAAGGATTTTGTCCCATCCCATGAGCTCCTTCTAGCAATGCTTTGAAGGGACCGTGTGTGAACATTGTGGGCTTGAGTGTTTTTTTTCTTTTGAATGTAACACAATTTAAGTTGCAGTCTCATTTCTTGAATCTGATCATACAGTTAAATTCTCAGGCAGGCATTTATTAGCATTTTGCCTTTTCAGCCATTTTCTAATGGTTGTGTGGATGAAGTATTTCAGGATGAGAAAGTTGCCGTAGTTTTTCAGCAAGAACCTCAGGCAATTTGCTGACATATATCAGTGCACTTGTCAAATGCTTTGACACAGATGTCTAGTTTTGGCAACCACAGAATTTGAATATCCTACCCTGTACATGTCTATTCATAGAGTCAATTCAGATCTGGTGTAGGTGGGTGAAACTTCATTGACTTCAACTGTGAGGCAGCCGCCTGTACTCAGGCTGAATTTAGGTTTAAAGAAGTGTGCCCAAGAACAGCCTGGCGAGCACTCAAAATGGTCCTCCCAGACCTGTTGCTGTCTCTGCCTGTGTGGGAGGATGTGTCACAGGTGTTCCTGGGCCACCAGGGCCGGCCATGGCAGTGCTGGGTGGCCTGGCCTCACCCTTCCCCTTCGCTGCAGGAGCAGTGTTTGGAGTCACAGGCAGCCCGGAGTGAGGAGGTCGTGCTCCCACTCCTGCACTAACGCCAGCCCCGACCCTCTGGCTCTCACGCTGCTTCCCCACTCAAAGACTGGCACTTGGCACTCTGTGTTTCCCCTTGTAGGGAGTTTCTTTGGCCACTGTGAATATCCCAAATATGAAAAGGACTCTTCACTCTCCCTCCAACCAGCTATTCTGACTTCCTGCAGCTACAAATTTCCAGGATTATTAATCATTACTAGAATTTACTTAACTGAGCTTCTCGCTAGTTTCACAATGGGCATTCCACCCTTAGAAGAACAACCACCCCGAACTGTCACTGTGATGGAGGTCTAGGCTGAGGGCACAGAGACTCTTTGTCACCTCAATTGGCCCCAATCACTTTGGGTACCCACTAGAATACACAACTTTTGCTCTACTGCCCCAAAACTCTCCCAGGGGGAGTTTTGCATTGCAGAGAGGACAGCGAAGAAATTAATGCCAACAGGATCAGCCTTAATATACCTGCTAATCTCCCCTGGGTCTGTGGAGGCTGGTCCTGCCTCTGCAGCTGTCACTTCCTCACTCAGTGATCCTCCACACCATGAAAGACATTAGCGTGACTGGAGGGACGAGGGAGGGCACGGGTCCCTGGCGTTGCTGGTAACCCTCTGTTCTGCTCTGCCCCAATCCAGAGCTGTCAGGTTCCCTCCCTGTCTGCTGGGCATGGGGGGCCTGGTGACTGCATTGCAATCTGGAGGAAAACCCAATATTAGCATGCTAATATTCCCAGACATTGGAATGTGCAAAAGATGCCACTTGTTTTATCAGTGCTATGAGAAGAATAAAAACCTTGTAGATGTTTGCTTGCCTGCAGATAGAAATACAATTGCCTTGGTATATTTGGGATTGTCACTGTGTATCATGTCTAGATTTGATTTTTCTCAAGATGGTTGTGAAGTGAAACCCAGTGGATTGACACAACGTCTTTGCTTGTAAATCATTGTGCTGAGCTGTCCTCCTGCTCTCGGAAATAATCACAAAATACAGTGCTACATGGCACACACCATCCCTTGGTTTGAAGAACACTGTTAATTTTATGCTCTGCTTTCTCATAAATGCCCTCACTTGCACCTTAACAAGCCCCCAAACATTGGTACCAAATGATCATATTATATCAACCCCCCTTTTTGTTCCCTTGCTATAAAATTGAACAACTGGGATGGAGCGAATTTGGCCTCAGTCCAAAACATGGCTAGATGCATCTGCATTTGGCTCTGTGCCCTAAGATATAATATTCAAATGTGAGTTGTCCTTCATTTTTGTTTAAATAATCCTTTTTACTGTTTTTTTGTGGGGTTTTGTTGCTGTTGTTGTTATTTGGGGTTTTTTTTTCTTGGGGTGTTTGCAGTGCTTTCAAGATGTTTTCCTCTCCTGATGTCAGAATTTTATTATTATTAAATGCAATTTCTATCTCTCTTTCCCCATGGAATTCAGAAGAGATGAAACCCAGTGGGACTCTTTAGAAATTAAATGCCCCCCCTTAGAAACTACTCTTTCAGAACCATTTAATATTTAATAAGGAATGATACATCTCTGTAGTTTTCTTTAAACATCTTACAAAGTATAGTGGGGAAACTTATTTCTCTGATTTAGTATTTTTTTCCTAAACAGAGATTTTATTCGCTATGAAATCATAGGTCCTGCTCAAACAGCTTTAGCTGATACTGCTGCTCTTTAGTAATTGTACACATGCTATGGAGAGTAAGGGTTTGGTACAGGTCAGGGTGGACCTCCTCTGACTGCAATGGGATTAGAGTCAAACTGGGGTAGACCCTTGCTTGCAACAGAATTGCACATAAATCCTTCGTGCAGGAAGCTTCCTGTGATTAAAGAAGGACAGGGCTTTGAGCATAGTACAAAATCAGCTGCAAATTCAGTCTTGGCTTGTACTTTTCCATTTATGCTGCCCTAAATTCAGAGGCATACAGGGAGGAGCAGGTCAACGGAGAGTGTGACCTTCAGCTAAGAAAGCATTTGCTGTATTTTCAGTGCTTTAGTTGCTGTTATTAGTACTGATAATCTTAGCAGCAGTAGCAATTAAATTGGTGTAAATAGAGATTATAACACGGCTAAGGGTAACACAGCAGACAATACATGTACTTAGTGAACAGGAGTATCAGTATGTATAAAGCATCACCAACATGTGAAATCTTGGTATTTCATACGAGAGCAGAGCACGGGGATTGCTTTGAGACAGCAAGCTGAAAAGAACATTTCATTTATAAGTGAAATGTGTTTTACTGTTATAAACCCCAGCAGGCAATTCACTCATTGGGGATAATCATTCAAAATCTGCTCTGCTTTGGTAACAAGCTGAAAGAGAGACGGAGCAGCATTTCCAAAGACCTTGGGGGTTTCCTTAGGCCTTAGGAACAAGTTATTTTACCTTTATTGGTTGCCCTTTTATTGGTGTTTTTTTTTTGTTTAGTTTGGTTTTGGTTTTTTGTTTGTTTGTAGGGTTTTTCTGTTGTTGTCTGTTTGTTTGGGTTTTTTAAAATGCTGTCTTCTGTCTGGAGAGTACTCCTAAAAGGCTAGGTTTGTTCATATTTTCCAGATTTACATGAACTGTTATGTAAATACTTACAAATAATGGGACATAAAATATACACCACGTGGTGAGGAATTAATAGTCTTCCTTAGCCAACTGATCCAACAACCTTGAGTAAGGTATTTAAACCAGGTGTGGTGAGTAATTGTACATCAAGTGCTTCAGTCACTGAAGCAGTTAACAAAAGAAGTCTGTAATTGTTATCAAAGTATTTCCCGATAGGGAATAGCTCACTGTCAGTGCTCAGGCTGTTGTTGCTGCGCCCTTACAATGCTGACGGCGAGATTTGGGGCTTGTTGTCAGGCTGGCAAGGTGGATTACTGCCGTGCTGAAGCAGGAGGGGCTTAGGTCTTCCTAGGTGAATGTGAAAACTGGGGTTGGTGTCAGAGATGGTGATCTCCAAGAGGTCATAAGGTGCAAAAAAAATTCACCTAATCATTTATAAGGGATCACCTTTTACTGAAACTGACTCTGAAACATCACCTGTCCCTGGCTTGGCATTTTCTGTTCCTCCTCTTCCTATCTCCCTCTCATGGTACAAGATATTTTGTTTTCTTTTTCCCCACCTATAATTGTAGATAAGATTCAAATCTGGGAGATACATAGAGGCTGTGTATGTATCATACTCAGCATTAGAAAACAATGTGATGCTGCAGAGTCCTGAGTAAAACTATTTAAAAACCTTTCTGTAAAACTCTGGTCTTGGTTCCCATGTGCATTGTAGTTGACCAGCATTGGGAGGAGACCTAGCAAAACCAAATAACACTAATTAAAATGTTCTGGACATAAAAACATATTCTCTGTTTCTCTTACTATTTTCAAAAACGTGCTCCAAAAGGAGCTTTGATTAAAAGGTACCAGGAAGGTGACTCTTACCTTTGTGAAGTGGTATCATGAAGGTCACTTAGAAATTAGACCTTACGAAACAGTAAATGTGAGCAGTTGTTGATGAGGCCACACATACAGCCTCTTTCAAGGACAGTTGCTGACCCTAATGGCAGAGGGGGAAAAAAACCAAACCAAAAAAAACCAGAGATGTGCATCTGCATGGAAAAAACCAGGCATATACTTCTCTAAGTTAGAAGAGGGAAACTGTGTGTTTCTCCTAATCCGATGTTCTCTCTTTCCCAAGATCATTTTAGTAGAAAATCTCATAGGTAGATGTTTGTTTCTATTGAATCTATTTCTTATACATTTTATATCTGGCATGGTGACTTCCACAAATTAACTATCAAAAGCATGACCTAATTCTTCATTTCAAGTAAAGATTTTTACCAGTAACTCTCTTCTCCCTTAACCACTAGTAAGGAGGCTGCTAGAAAGCAGCTTTAAAATAATATGACCTCTCTTAAAAAACCCCTGAGTGGAGGCAGACCTAATTTGTATATACTGCTGTTAAATTAGAGAGCAGCACCAATGAGGCATGCTGACATTCTGTCCAGCTGATGGCTGCAGAGCACAGTGTTGCCATGGTTAAACACTAATGCCAGCATCAGAAAGCATAAAGATCAGAAAAGGGAGAGTGGGGATGGTTTGACCGCCTGGGTATGGTCAGCTCTGCAGGGAGTGCTGTCGTGTGCCTTTGCAGCAGCAGGCAGTGGCTGCGCAGGGATGGGGAGTGGCACATGACACAGCCCTTCAGCTGCACCAAGCGCCCCCTCTCACCAGCTGGGGGTCTCCTGGGCTAAAGCACGTGGCAGCTGGACAAAATGCCCGAGCAGTGAGGGTACTCTCTTAGTTATTTATATCAAGAGACCCCGAAACGAAACTGAAGCAGGGATGCCTGTGAGAACTGAGCTCCTAGGCAAGGAGGGTGCTGCCTCCCAAAAGTCCCCTGTGGATGTGGAGGTGCAGTGCCACTGCGACTGAGTGGTGCTGTTTGAGGCAGCAGGTGGTTTATAAGCAACTGCTGCTGTGCATTGTGTTCATATTGATCAGCCAGTGTTATTTTTAAGTTTGACAAGAAGACTGCTATGGGGAACTGTGACTTGTGAGTCTCTGCCGTGACAGTGGCTGTGTTACATTTCCCCGTGCTGGCCGATGCCATTCTGGTGCAGCCTGTAAGGACCTGCTTAGCTTTGAGTCATTTCTGAACAGCAGAAGGACCATGCAAGTTCCCCTTACTCAACAGCAGCAGCACCATTCAAGTTCCCCTTACTCATTGCCAGTAAGTGCAGAGGCTGAAATGTGCTTCAGGGCAGAAACTTTTTTTTTCTCCTTGGTCTCATCATGTGTTTCTGGCCCAGCTGCCCTCTGGGTCTTTCCCCCAGCATCTGCTCAATCCCATCTCCCAGGCAGTTCCCTATGAAGACACTCCTTTCAGCTGCCCATCCACAACAGCCAAGCTCTTGTGAAAGCAACTCAGAATCCTTCCAGACTGCACTGTGGATGTCATGGATCACCTATGTGTGTCATATCACTGGATTCTACTGTCTGCCGATAACTTTAGGTTACAGATTTTCTCAGAAACAAATGAACAAAATAGCTTTTCGATTTTGGATTCCTATTCCAAAATTCCAGTTAAAGACAAACATGAGAAGTTCATTGTCAAACATACCTAATATATCAGCCACAAAATTAGATTAATGTAACAGAAACTATGTGCTTTATGAGATTAAAAAAAATAATTCCAAAAAGAAAAGCTATTTACTTCTCAGTAACACCTTTAAAAAGTAAATCCGATGGAGAAGTTTTAAAATTGTTTCTAAAAGTCTGCTCTCTGTCCTAGGAGATTCCACAGCTTGCTTTAAAGGCTCTTTCTGTCCCTTGGCCTGTATGGGGTCACAGAGCTGCCTTGTTTGGCCTCCCAGTGTCCAACCCTTGCTCTGTGGCTGTCAGTCTCTCTGCTCACAGGCAGATCCTCCACTCTTCTCCTGCTCACGTTCATGGACAAGTGATGGAAATGTTTTTTAGCTGTTCCCATCTCAAAAACCCACACCTACCACTATTGAGACCCATATGATGGTAGTGCTTCACTGCAAGAACAGGTCCCATAGGCATGGCAGGGCTCAGGGTGAAAAAGGGATTATTTGGTGCTTTTTCCCCTCACAGGTGCTTAATTTTCATTTAAGAGAGCACACACGACCGAAGTGATGCAGAGTTCCTCATCCTCGCAAGTGCTGCATAGTGTAAATGCAAGTTAATGTGTGGTTTGTTGCTGGAAGAGGGAGGCATTCAACTCTGAATGCAGACCATTGTTTTAACCTCAGTGAGTTCTTGAGTCTTCCAAAATAGTGCAAAGAAAGACCCATGTAATTTATATATATAAAAAAGGGGGAGTCTTTTGTTATTTTTGGATTCTGCAAATTAGTGAAATTTAAGATACCTGTGGTGGTTTGACCCTTTTCTTCTGTGTTTGTTCCTTTTCCCAGCTCCCCACACAGTAAGGTTTTGATGAATAAACAACTGAGGATCAGACTCTAGATTGCTCTAGATTCGGTTTGGCAGCAGGAATTTTGAAAAGCTAAGAAACAAAATGTTGTAAGGGTGTTCCTCCTTCTTGTTAACTTTCTTCTGTATTTCAGCTTTTCAACACCAGTAATTCTGGAAGATATTTGCATGGCAGAAAGGTCAATCTAGTCTGGCACGTCTGCTATTTTTCAAAAGACCCACTTGCCACAACACATGCAGGGATAGAAAAGGGCTACTTACCTGAAATCTATCTTAATTTAGTTTAACTCTGAGGGATATATTTCCTCACTTGCCCTGAGGTGGTGAGTGAAATGTCACATATTAGTCAATGCAAGTTTGCTGTGGTGATCCCAAAGAAGCATGGGAATAGAGTTGAGAGACTACTCTAGTTGTTAATCTCCATGTGGAATGCATGAATGAGGTCTCCTGCAGCTGAGAGCTTTGGGGGATTTGCCAAAACGAGCTGGGGTGAGGGGCAGGGGACAGCTAAAATCAATGAATATTCAATTTCTCATTCCTGTTAAGCAGGTAATTCTTTCCAAATTTCGGGGTATTAGGTGCCAGGGCAGAAATGTGAACTCTAGGTGACACAGAACTAACTGTGTGCCCTCCTGAAGGAGCTTCTGACCGATATGGAGACAAAGTAGTTCCAGTCCCCGTAGGAGAGGACTCTTACCTTGGTGCCAACTGATTCTAAGATCTCTTATCAGTTTTGATAGTCATCAAAACTATTTTGACACAGCAGTTTGTCAAAATAGTGTTATAAAAATGCTATTTTAACACATGAAGTAGTAAAATGGTTGATTGAACTGGGGTTCTTGCCTGGAGTGTACAGTGGGCACAGTCTTGTCATAGAGATCTGGTTTTAAAACTTGTGTTTGTTTTTTGACAGCCTTTTGGAAAGCCCTGGTTACACACAGTTTCTGCCTGTTCTACTCCCTTTCTTTATATTTGCCTGGGAGCAGCAGGTCAAGCACAAGACAGTTAAATACCTACATATGGGATCTCATTCATGTTACAATATTTGGCTCAGTAACTTGATCATACAAATAATGTGTGTTTGTTTTCTGCATGCAGTTTTGTTTCTTGCTAGTTTCTGTATTGTGTGCATTATGCTAAAACCTTTTTTTATATCCACTAGTCCAAATACCTTCTTCTCTAGCTGTTAACCACCACCAGTGGTAAACGTGCAACAGTCCATGCTTTCTCCTGCCACAGCTTTTCATTCAAGGTTAGATGCAATGCAAAGTCAATGTTAGCACACTGCCCATTTATTTTGCAATTAGTTGCTTCTAAATGGAAATAACCAAGCTCATTCTTTGCATTTTATCTCTGCAGGAGAGGCAAAGAACAGAAACAATAATAGCAACAACAAAGATTTGATGCCTAAGCAGATACAATTTAAAGGCAGTGATAAAATATTTTCTAAATGGATTTTTCATTATTATTCAGTAACACTAATTCTCTTCATTCCAAATACTTATGATACTGAAAGGTTTATGCATAGTTTCTTTAACAACTTAAAGTTTCTGTGTTTTGCCTGGTTTTGTCCCCAAAATGAATAATATGCTGCTTTCCCATGGGAAAAATAATAAAAGTCCCTAATAACTTTGTTAAATTTTTTGCAGATGTCAGTCATAAGAATAGACATGATTAAACAAAACAATAGTTGTACAATATTAAAGCATTCTAAAAGAGAAATACAGGATGAATAAACTGAAACCTCCAATAGTCTTGAATGTCATTGCAGTCCTTTATTTCATGTCTGGACTGTGCCTTCCTCTCCCCTGGTCTGATGATACAGCCACTCGCTACGATTTCCTTTCAATAGGGAGTAGATGTAGTTTTTGGGGGAGAAAGCATTCTGCTCCAAAACAGTGCCAAGGGCTCCAGTCTTGATATATTGGAAAAGATATTAAATAATATGCTCTGGCATCTAACCCAGAGAACTTTTTTATTCCCTAGTATAAATTGTAGTAAACCTTCTTTAGCATCTGTGTATGCCCGTGGTCCCACCACAGCAGCTTGCTACAATTCTTGGCATTTAGCTTCAAGCACAATATTTACTCTGCACCATGTTTACCTCCATAAGCATGGTGAGTGACCTGCATTTATCCAGGCTCCAACTTTGGGTGACAGAAGAGGGTACAAGCAGTTGACACCATGACCCTGAATCTACTCTAGCCTTAGAGCAAACAAAGCATTCTGCTGAACAGTTTTAGTGTCTATGAGAGGTTTTGGCAGTCGAGTAGAATTTAGCTGAGGTGAAAAGATGCTGCAGAGGATCTGACCACCCTTCTTATTACTTCAGGCATGATTTTTGTTCCTTGAGGATGAGGAAGGGCTGTGCAAAGTAGGTGCTTACAGGAATACTTTGCTAGAGCACGAGGATCATTGCCTTGTTGTGCTGTCCTAGTGACACCCTCCAACACCAGCCCTCTGAAGAGCTGGGGGCTGCCTTGGTGCAGGGATGCTGTGCTTGTCATGGTGAGAGCAAGGACTGAAGCAATGGCAACCTGGCCTCATGAGCAAGCCTAGAAATATGTTGCAGGCATTCACCCAACCTTGCCGTGTGCAGAGTACTTTCATGGAAAAGGCATGGCTTTGTTTTAATGAAATTGCAGAGTGCTAAGCAAGTGTTGTGTGTAGATAATATTTCTCATCTACTGAAGCAAAAAAACATTTTGTACCCATCCTGGAAAGATGCTCTGCTAATAGATTGGCTCCTGGTATGATGTCTGAAGTCCTTGACCAATTATTTTTGCTCAGAACAGGAGCAGCTTTCTGCAAAGTGAGTGCTGGCTCAAGCATTCTTTGCTTTTTCTCTGAGTGCTCTTGTACGTGTGTGATGGATATACAATTATGTGATAGCTCTGCATCTAGACCCTGATGATTTTCTCTTGCAGTCTATGTCAAATCACCAAGCAAAGCTGTGTGGGGCCATGAAATAAATCTCCCTCAAAAATCAGTTTACCTGTTATGGAATGAGCTGAGCTTAGCAAGTTCCCTTCAGCAACCAACAGCCGTGTTATTCTGCTGCAGCATTAACTTGTTCCTTCCCTCCAAGACTGAGCCATGAAGTGGCATTTGGGGGGCAGCAAACACATCCTGGGGGTCATAGTCAGCCCAGCAGTTCATTCATGGGGCTGGAGGACAAACCTCACACCAGAGGTCATCTGGACTTCTCTAGGGGGTGAGCTGCTCTTTGATGGCACAGGCTTCTTCAGAACCCCACAACCCTTTGGAAACAGAGCTGGTTGCCCAGGTGGGCTTTTATTTGCATGCCTGGTGCCTTTTTATTTTGTTTTTTGGGGGGGTGACAATACACAAATATGAATGTCCTGCACCTCAGGATAATGACAAAGAGGGGAGGTAATTTTTAAGGAGAAGCTGTATAAACACAGCACAGTTAAAGTTCTTGATGTAAAGAAAGTCACCAATTCACAAAGGAATTTGATTACCTCTATCCATTATACACACACAGTGAGTGATCGTGCTACTAACCATCTGTCATCTATTTCATTTGCATCATCAACACCTGCCCTGTTTATCTGCTACATTCTTTTCTTCGCTGAATTCTTACACTGCTTTAATAAAATACACAAATGTTATTGTTAAAACCCAATTAATTTACAATCCTCCACAGAGATAGTATTACTTATATTTCAATTTAGCTTCTAATGACCTGCTTTCTTGCAAAATGACTTAATTCTAGTGTCAAAGATTAGTTATTAGACATTACCCTGATGTACCAGTCATGTACTGCTGAGACAGGCGCAGCAGCTCTAGGTGTCCCTGGTCATTAATCAGAACTCAGAGACATTTTTTCTTTAACTCATTACAGAACGTGATTTCATCTGCCTCTTTAACTCTTTGCTTTACAGAGTGTTTTGAATCTACCTTTCCTTGTGTTTTCATTGTTGGACTTTTAATGGGAAGAGCTGGAAGTCCAATTGCTTTGGAAGCAACCTGCTGCTGCTCACGTTTTCTGCTGGCTCTCTGCTGAGGAGCTCATTTTACATCCCAGTGGTTGTATGAATTGGCCTAAAAAGCAGTATTTTCTGTTGCCTCCATCAGTTTTCGGGGAAAATAATGCAATTGGATTTTCCAGACAATTATAGCATGGGATGTACATTTGTTCTGATGACAAGAAAGGGTATTATAACCAGAGACCACACAGGCCAAGCTGCTTCCATGGGAGTGTCTTGGCAAGGTATCTACCCTGAGCCACCTTGCTCCTGGCCTTCACAAGAGGTGTCATGAAGCAAGTGGCCAAATCCAGGCAGTTGTCACAGCCTCAGCTGTGTTTGTGAGCACTCAGAAGAATAGCTGGTTTAGCATTCCCATACTGGGATTTCATATACAAACTGATTATGTGCAATCTAGGGCAAGGCCAGATTCTTCTTTCTCATGATGTCCTAGGCAAGAGTTGGCTTGTCTTGATCATTACAAGCTTCTTCCTCCTTCACAAGTGGTGTAGCACTTCAGTGGGAGTAACCCTATTTGTGAGGCATTTGCAGCCTGTGATGTGACAGTGAGGCTGAATTTGATCTTTGGAAAACAGTATAAAGCATGACTCTGTGTCTTTGGTTTTTTGATTCTGTGATGCAGAAGAGAAATACCTTCCCTGAAGTTAAATCCCAAATCTTTAGAGCGTTTCAGCAACAAGGGCATAAAAATTGCATATGCAAATGAATTGATTATATATAGAAATTAAACCTCATAAACAATTTATGGCAACTTAAACTTTTGAACAATTACACAGAGAGTATTTTTAAAATGCGTAACAAAGTGAAAACTTCAGGCTTATAAAAATACCTTCATGGATGGCACAACTGGCAGGATTTAATGTAGAAAAGGCAATTTCTTCTATTCACAGCCAAGTCTATATGCTGCAGTACGACTTCCAATGAAATTATATTTTTAGCATGTTTAAGTGGTGCAGTCGAGAGCGGGTGAAATTCTTTATTTTCCCAAAATACAGTCACTTCTGACTGTCTAGAAGCTACCTAGTGCTATAAAAGGCAAAGAATGTCTCATCTGACTTCTTGACAACTGTGTACCATGCTGGAAGAATAAGAGATGCTCTTTATTTTTCCAAAGCAGAGGAATTGGCTGTATAATGTAAGCTGATGAAACTTCAACAGCTGTCTTCCAAGAAGTAGGGTTTTTTCACAACAGACTATCAAGGGACATGTGAATATTACACCAGACTAACTCTTAAACAACAGGCATTCTATGAAATGATCAAACTCAGCTATGAGGGCCTAAGAATAACCTCATTTGGATGGCAGAGGTGGGACGTTGCTCTTCACATACTGTGAATGCTGAAGTCATACCTAAAACATTTGGTGAATGCTCTGGTTTTAGATTTCATAATATTTGCAGATAAAATTTAATATGAAACACTAATGTCTTGAATACTTTGAGGATCAGCCTTTTGGACAATATTGTATATCTCTTTATATGAACATCCTTACCAGTGCAGCTTTTCAAATTACGTAGAATAATTACTTCAATCAGACTAATAAATAATTCACATTTCTAAATGGTTTCTACACAGGGTGATGCAGCATTGTGGTAGGGTAAGAATCATCCAGCTAGAGCCTAAAATGTCTTCAGACATAATCCGAAAATAATCCTGGTTTCAAAGGGTAAAAGTTTGTGCCTCCTGCTCAGGCAGCACCTCATCAGCATCCAGATCAGGAGTTATGCCAAACTAGCTGCAATCTAATATGGAAATGAGATGTTGGCCTTGATATTGTGTCATTCTTCTGAATGCGATCACCTGCACCCATATCTCCTAAGAGGAAATTTCAAACAGAGTTAGCTCCTTAAACCTTCTAATTAAAATGAGAAATCCCCAGGCTTCCATGACTCAGCCTAGGAAAAAGATTATTAGGAATTTAATAGGGAAAATATCGCATCTCAGACCATCTGTGACCCAGTGCTCTGTGAGAATTTAAAGAAAACTGGAGGGAGGAGGTGCACGCTCCAAAGCACACTCTAGGAGTACTTTGTTGGAGCTGCAATAAATCAACATAGTTAGAGTACAACCTTTTTCAGATTTAATTACTGTTACATAATTATTAGCAAAGCAGACTCCTCTGAAACTGTAAAACTCATTACATCAAAAATCCCTAAGCTCCTGATGGAATTTATGAACTAGTTACTCTCTTCCTAGCTCTGGAAAAATGCAATAGGATGCATTTGGGTTTGTCTCCAGCAATTTTTTAGTGTGCTATGTTATTCTATTCTTCTTAGTTTTGGGGAACAGTCCCTATTTGCCTTTTTTTATTATAAAGCATGCTCGTTTTCATTTGTATGCTTCTGTGCTTCTGGCACGGCATCTAGATGTGAGCACTTAGGGACAGATACGCTTTCCCCTTTGCTGGAAGAGAGTCACATCTCATTTCCTCCATCGCTCTAGTAGCTACTGATTGAGCTAAAGGATGGATTCCCTCATGGAGATGCCAAAGAACAAAATTTTCTGTGTCTTTTCCCCAAGGTTTTGGGGTGAATACACAACTTCCAAACCTGCCAGTGAGCTGACAAAGCTGCCACGGGGCAGGCTGTTGGTGTCTGTACCAAGCAAACCTGAGGCCAGCCCTTCCCTGGCCCTGCCCTTGCTGCCTGGTTGGAAAGTGTTGGGAGCTGCAGGACAGTAGAGAGATTGCAGGAGGCCCTCATGGACAGGCTGACTTGTAAATCCATGCACTGCCTCACTGTAGAGGCAGTAAGTGCCATGTCCTTCAGACAGCGGAGAGGACAGGTGAGGAATGGAAATGTCTGTGCCTGCTCTGGGGTTCTGTGATTCCACAGCCAGAGGGGCTGGGCTGAGCGAGAGGGAAGGTCCCAGCCCAACCAGGTGAAAACGACTCCAGCAATCCTCCCTTTTCTATCCCTTCCCTCAGTCAGGAAATTGCAATTTTGAGAAGACCTTGTGCTGGCACAGCGCAGCCATCAGCTCTGGGGGTGTTCCTGAAGCTGAGCAGGACTCCAGCTGCCCGGGAGCTCAGGGGGCACGAGTCTAAGAGAAGCCTCATAGTATGGTAAGCAGTAACTGACAGACAGTCAATGTTTATGGGCCATAGTACAAAGCTGAAATGATATCTACCTGTGGAAACTGCTATGACAATATTGTCAGAGGGGAGAAGACCACTCTGCTTTTCCTTGAGCTGCTCTGATGAGTTTGTGGTATCAGACAGTAACTGGTTTTCCCGCTTCAAAATATGATTTTCTTGTTGTATTCGTTGATTTGCAAAACTACAAATCTTATCCTGGCAATTGATCAAAATTTCTTGGCCCAATCCAATTTTTTTTACCCATAGACATAATAGTTAAGCTAACACTTACCCCAAGGTTTAAACTAGTGCTTTACAAAACCTGAGATTCTGAGCTATACTGGGTCAGGAAGAGTGGGTTATTCACTTTTGCTCTGCATTTAATATAATTTCATTATCTTTGCAGATCTTTCTCCTGGTAGATACTACAGGTTGCAAAATAACAAGAAATAAAATACATCTAAATTTTACAGAACATTTTAATGTGATCTGCATCCTACATTTAATAAATGATACATTTACAGTACCCCAAAAGAGATTAAGGAAGTAAGCAGGGAGCCCTCTTTCCTATAAGAGGGTTCAAGAATCAGGATGTGCATTTCACATGGCACCAGCTGAAATAAAGTTTGCTGCACTACATTTCTGGTAGACAATATATGAACAGATGGTTTGGAGAGGAAAAGAGAAGGATAGAGACTGTTTGAAACTGGATTTTTAAATGAAGGAAGAGTCAGGAGATTTGAATGCAAACAGGGTTACATGTCTGATTTTTTTCTTTTTTTAAATTTTCTTCCCTAGGAAAAAGCAGTTGCTTGAAGTGTTCTGGAGAAGAAAGTCTTGAGGAGAACATAAGGAGAAAAAATTTGCAATAATTAAGGTAAGAGAAATTAATAGTATAATTCTTGTTGGTGGGCTGGAAAAGAAAACATTGTATATGAAAAAGAAGATAAAGACAGGACATGAAGAAAATCCTTGTACCATCCATGGAGTATATTTGAATTAGAGAGAGCTCTGTCCAAATCTCTCCGTTTATCTGAATAAATCTTCCTCTGAAGCATCTCACTGGAAAATTGTACTGAGCTGCTTTTCTTGGGCACATCCTTCCGTGGTGAAAGCTGGGCTCAGGAGGTGTGTTGGCAGGGAGGCAGAGAGCCTGATTTGGGCAGTTATGTGGGCCACTGGGTAAAGCACCACATTGAGCTCTCAGACTCTTGAGCAAGTTACCATAGCCTAATGAGTTCCTGTGTAGCAGCTGAGCTGTGGCAAATGTAGGGTAGCACATGCTAATTTCACCTCTTTTTGCTGGGGCTCAGCTGATGCATGGCAGCCATTTAGCCAAGGTAGCTCCGTCACACGCCTGAAATCTGATTTCGGGAGTCCGGGTTCAGCTCAGTTCAGAAGGTGGATCACTAAGCATATGTTCACTTCGGAACTGCTTGGGACAGCCTTTTCATCTTGGGTTTTCTTGTGCCTTTGAACAGTGGTAATGGTGCCAGCTCCTAAATGTGAAGTGTTCTGGAGGAGACAGGAAAAAAAAGGAGGGAATGCTTCAACAGCAGGTGTTTGGATTTGCTATTGGGTAGAAGTGTGGGGGAGGTTGAATTTTTGCATTTTTTTCTCATTGATACCTGAGTAAATCCTATATTTAAAGAGGTTTTGCTGGTGGGAATCAGGGCAGAATCTTGCCTAGGGATTTAGCCTAATGGAGAGCACACATAACCTCAGATAAGATTTATCATAATTCTTGGGAAGTGCTAAGAAAAGAGCAGGAGAATGAGGAAATATGATTTTTGTTTACCTCTTCCTTTCTCTGGGATTTTGGGAAACATCAGGTGCCTCCATCCTCTCAGGAGAAGTGTGCACACGTTTAGTATTTTATATTTCTTTTTTTTAACATGGTATGCTTTTAACCATTTAATAGTGAGAGGTTTGTTTTCTCCCTTTTTTGAAATGAAGGTCTTCCCCTGTGGAAGAATTTTTGTGCTCTCTTTGTCTGCTGCTCATAGCATGTGGTGCCCCAAACAGCTATTCTGCTCAGAGCTGAAAAGCATCAAGCATTTTCTTTAATACTACCAATAAATATTTGTGGGGTTTTTCCCACAAAATGGTACTCTAAGCATTGTGCCAGTTCTCCAAGTGACAGATTCTTTAGGAGGTGAAAGGAAAGCATCAGCATGTACTGATTACTGTAGGTATTTCCAAACAATTTAAGAGTCACTAAGTCCAAATATATTTACGTATGCACGTCAGTTACACTACTCTGCTACTATTTATTAGACAGATTGACAAAATATCTGTGTCAGAGTTACGATTGCTGTCAAATTTATTTGAGGGAATCACTCTGTAATGAAAATTTAAAAGAAACCCATAGTATTGTGTACAATGATTAAATACTTGTGTGACTATTTATTCTACAGTCCTTGAGGTTGTTCACATCTCAAAACGTTTGATCCAAAAAAGTAACATCTTGCTGCAGAAATGGTAACTGTATTCTTACAACAGCCCTTTTGGGAATTGCAAAGGACAATGCTTCTTACATTCCCACAGTCCATTTCTTGTCTTGCCCCTCCTGCTACAGAGGACTTGCAGACAATAAACTCAGAGACTGCTACAAAAATGATCTCCTCTCACTCCTGTGTGCTTTTACAGTGGGTGATAACATGGAACAGCAGAGCACGATTTGAAGATCTTGGTTTGAGGGTCCTGCCTCATAACTATAGGCAGCCTTTGCCTAGTTATTCATCAGGTTAAAAATTTTCAAAAGAGCTGTGCTAACCCCTCAGCTACTGCTCCTGGACTGGCAGAAGCAGCTGTCTCTTGCCATTATGCCCAGAGGAAGCAACGGCTTTTGCCAGCAATTCCCTTTGTGTCAAACTCATTTCCTTAATACTCTTCTTTCATTTGCATAGTCAACTGGTCCTTATGCCTCAAGAAAATCAGGCAAGCATCTGAGGAATATGTTGTTAGAAATGGAGTTTTTAAGCATCGCACCAGGAGGTGCATGCACAGACCTCATTATATTCCCAACAGGTCTGCCAGCTTACGAGAACATAACGCACTGGAGAGAGACTCTCGGTAGCAATAGTTGACAATACTAAAAGAAAGAAGGCAGCTCCCCTGCTCCCTCCCCTTTCAGGAGATCACTGTGTAAATGCAGTGTGTAAATCTGAGCCTGCTTTGCACCGTGCTGCCCTTCTGCAGGACAGGGCTTACTGAGGGCAGGAGTGCCAGAAAGAGGAAGACTTCAGTTATAATAGCCTGCCTGCTTCTATTTTCTTCCCTCCATCTGTCTCCATTCTTCCACAGTGAATTAGTCTGGGCTTGCCCCAAAAGTGTTGGTTATAAATACGTCTAAATAACTTAAAATCCTAGAAGAGCCTAGCTCAGTTTAGTGCTTTGATCTCTGATGTTTTTTCCTCATCTGTGATTAGCCTGCCTGCAAGGGTGTGCTGCTGCCTTTGCTGCCCCGGAAAGATCTGGTAACAAGGTTGTCCAGGAGAGGGGCTGTGCTGACAGCAAATAATCTGAACCACTAACAGCTAGTGACGCCTCAAAGATGTCTCCAGTAAACAACAGTCATCAAGACCCGCCCTTTCTCATTCTTTTTGAGTAACCCAGTGGGCGTTTGGTAAGCCTGCCCTCCTGATTCTAGGCTGTGTTCATGCCTGTGATAGGTGCTTCTGGCTGTTACTTGATGTGTTGTGTTGGGATGTGGGAGCCTCTTTTTTTTCCCCAGCTCCATGCCCTCTTATTGTGAGTTTGGATATGACTGGGGATGTGCTTGGTGTTGTTTCCCAGCTATAAGTGAAACCCAGGCACAGCTGAACAGTGCCGAACAAAAACAGCTGCTGACTTATTGAACAAGTGTCAGCGGTTCAATTGCAAGCACTGTTAATGAAGAAAGGAGAATTCTGTGCCTATGAGTTTGGCCTTAGTCACTGTTGAGGTGGTGCTGACCACCACGCCACAGCTGGGGCCACACTGAAGAAAGGTGGAAAGCATGTGGGGAATCTCTGACAGTTTTATTAGCAAAGCTGATCAGAAAACTTCCAACAGAGCAAACATCTTGCTTTGGTTATGAGAAGTACTTTGTTGGGTGTGTTTTTTGGAGAAGGAGAAAGAAGGAAGGAATGAGCATTGCCGTGGCTGGTGTGGGCTTGTAGACTAGTGACTAGAGCTGTGGCGTGGGATGCCAGCGTTCATGGCCTGCTTTTATTTGGAAAGGGCTTGTTTATTGCTCTCTCTCTCTCTCAGTCAGGTAATCCATTGACCAGACTTGAATCTAGGGGCATAAATCCACTGTACTCACTCTTTAGCAGGTGTGTTAAGCACCAATGAACTTGGTATTGCTGGAGTTTGGTGTGCTTGAAGAAGGTAAGAGAGACAACTTTGAAAACAAGCACTGTTTCTCATTCAGACATGACAAGGTCCTGCAACAAGACTGCTGAAAATGAAATGTATGTGCAACATATTGCCTTTCTGTAGTTGATGTGTTGAAGACAATAGCAGTGCATGCACAGCTCTGGGTACGTTCTGCAAAGAACTCCACAGGAGCTCATGTAAAGCCAATCTATATGTCCCTGTCAAAGTTCAGGCTCCTTGGTTACTTTTAAGTTTTGTAGACTTTCTTTAAGCTTTGTAATGTCAATGTTGTAACACCTTGTTATTATATTATGGTCCCATTGGCTCTAAAAGAGGTACTGAATGCTCGATACTTTAAATAAATGTGTCTTCATGGTCAGGAGGCTGAACTGGTAATAGGTCTGACTATGGAGGCCTTTTATAATAAACAATGCTTATATCTGTAGTTCTATGAATGCATGTAGATACTGCTCACTTTGGTGCAGGATATGATAATCTCAAGTGGTGTTAGAGGTTTTGGACCTGTTTGAACTGTTGTGCCTGTGTAGGAATCATCTTGAAAAGCTTTTCTGCCAGTAAGCACAAGCTGACTTCACATGCCTACAGATCATTCTGCAAATGAGCCTCTGAAGTGACCAGGGAACCTAAAATTGAAGCCATATGGAAACTTACTGTGCATATTAAATTGCATGCAGCAGTGTTAACAGCATTTTGATTTGTGGCTGCAAGTAATAAATGAATTATATTAATTTTGTAGCTGCAAGCTAATTTATCCAGAATTGTTTTTTAATAACTAGCATCATGTTCACTGGTAAGATTTAAATACTTTTAGGAAAAAAAATCTGAGGATTTTTTCTTAAAAATAAAAGGTTAGATGATAATTTGAGACTGAATTTATTTTGCAGTTCTCTAGATATTTCAAAGTAAAATGTCACATAGCAACTGAGTGAACTGGAGACCAGTTTACCTACACATGATGCAGGAGCTGGGGCAAATCACAGATGAAATGGGCAAACCAAGCAAAGGCTCTGTATTGTCTACTACTGCCTTCACAAATACTGGCCTGCAGGAGAGAAGGACCTGGGATATCTGAGCACGGGGATTATCCCTTCTTGTGTGTAGTCCTGCCTTGCCAATGTTATCTTTTCAGGAGAAGGAGTTCCTTCCCAAACTGTATGAAGGCAGAGGACAATGGTGAGCGTATGCTTGCATTCTGTGGCTGCTGGAAACCTGTGGTCCCACAGAAAATATTTCCTCTTATGCCTTCATTCATTAATAACATCTTTAATATATTAAACTAATTTTGTAGTGTTATTTTTTGCCCAGAAGAACACTGAATTTGAAGGGAGGGCACATCCCAACACACAGATAGGAAAAAGAGTTAAGGGAATACGATCACAATGTTAGTGAGATATTGCAGCATGTACTGTTAGTCTTTCGTGGAGGCCACTAGGCATAGCTTAAATGAACCACTGAAGAGCTTTTCCATAAGGCTGTGCCTGTGGTAGAGACCATCACTCACGGCAGAGTCACTATCTTACAGAACAGGCTGACATCTGTGTGAGTACCTGAGGGCACAGGGAACCCGTGATTAAGTAAGATGTGGATGTATGGTACAGCAGCAGAGGCTCCTCTAGGGCATCTTTGGCAGGCTCAGCTGTTGTGAAGTGCCTGTTAATCCAGCATGAAGGCTGAAGTAATAACTGTTATGGTGTAGATGACCTGCTGTGCAAAGCAACCACCTCATTCCAAATGGGGATAGACAGAGTTGTATCTGGGACACATTTATTGTCCAGGCAAAGCAGACTGGCACCTCAGCTCATATTTAATGTACCTGTCTCTGAGGAGATAATGAGTTAAATTCATTGGGACCACAGAGTAGCTCTTTCCTCGCAGAAGTCAAGTACTCCCTCACCTGTGTTTCCACTGGCTGCTGCACTGCACCTTGCCCTGAGTTACTCTGTCCCCAAGGAAAGCTGTGGTCACACTTCCCGTGGCATATATTCACATCCTGCATCACTCCTTAATGTTGAGGTTTCTGTGCTTGCAATATTTGTCATTCTGATTTCTGGACTTAATTATCTTAAGCCTCTCCTATAAGGAGAGTGTGAAATGAGGCACAGAAACAGGTTTATCCTTTCAGCTAAGCTTCTATTTTATTGAACAAGGGAATAACTGAGACTGTAGTAAGAATAAGAATTTAGAAGTTGTTGGAACATGATGGTTATGTTGGACATGATGGTTCTGACTAATTTGAATCAAAGGGTTGAAAGCTTGTGTAGCTAAACACCTGGGAACTTGTGGCTGGACATATTGATTGGCTATTCACTCACTGTCTCCCTACACATAACTTTTGTTGCCCTTTTGGCATCTTGATTAGAATAACTACATATATTCAGTCAAATAATTTTCCTGCTTTCTGATGGGAACATGCAAAGGCTGTGCCCCAGTATGTACCTCTCTGTGTAAAATGATGGGTGTGAAGTGAAACAAAGTGGTTGTTGTATCTATTGTGGAGGAAATGTTTACTGACTTTCCTGAAGTATTGCCTGTTATCAAGACAAAGATGCCAAACACAAGAACAGCTCTCTTTGTAAATCCAGAGGGAAAGGGCTTTTCATCATGACTGACATGGACTCTCCCGTATTATTTCAGAGTGCAATCTCAATTGCTTAGTTATTAAAACTAGCAAGAGTCCTGCTTATGGTGTTCTCAGTGTCTGGACAATGCTTTTCCTTCCCGCAAGCGCTTCTCCCAGTGAGAGACAATGCCCACCTGCACTCATGGGGGCTTCATGGATTCTGAGGAAGCTACTGTCAGAATGTCTTTGTTTGCAAGCTGTCTGCCCAACAGAAATGTCATTTCAGTTGCTTCTAAACATTATGCATCTGCTCATATGTCTGTAAATAAATAACGTAGTGGATAAGGGTATGCTTAGCTTCCCATGTGAGTTAGACTCCAATCTGGTTATCTGCTGAACTCCAATGAAACAAGAGTGGACCCAACTCCTTACATTCCTGTTTTCATGAATACAAAATTTATGTTATAATCTGTGCTTTAGACTGGATTCTCTGTCTGTACAAGAACCTCTAATTCAGCTGATTAATAGAATTTGCATTTGCAAACAGAGTGTTCAAACACTTCAGAATTTCTAACCTTTTAAATGTGGGTACACTTACAGACCAGGAACTGTCATCAGTTTGAAAAGTGCTATTTCACATACTGTTCAACTCCACTTGAAATAAAAAATCAAAAATACTAAAGGGCAAAAAATACCCAAATGTGCTGAGCAATCTTCTACAGAAATGCAAAAAGATCCCCAGAGTATCAGAAAGTACAATGTCCACAAGACTGAGGTGGGAATGAGAGCACACTGAATATCCTAGAAAAACAATAAATCATAAGAGTTGCTTTGTTTCAGCAATATTTTTAACCCCCTTAAGTAGTCCAGAATTTCAACTACAATCAGATATGGCTTGTTTCTGTATAATATGTTCTACATACGTGGTGTAAAATTACATCCTGCAAGAATAGAATTAAATAATGCAAGTAATGCAGTTGCAGGGATAAATGTGTACGTCTAAGGAGCAAGTGACAAAGGAAAACAGTCAAGACAAAAAGGTGTTTTCAGGGGGAAGAAAATCTCTTTCCAACTCCATAACGACTTTGGTAGCAGCTGCCTATTCAGAGCTGGTTGCGAGTCATAGGGACTCCACACTGCAGGCATTAGGAAAAAAAATAAAAGAAATTTTTTCCCCCCAGAGCTCTTTTGCTTGCAAATTTGGCTTTCCTTTCCCTTTTCCTAGCTCGTTCTTGCACATCATCTGAGATGAGGGGGAAGGCTTGCAGGAAAATAGGCCATCCACTTGGCATAGCATCGAAGAATGTTGTGAAATTCCTTGCTCTGACTGTGGGGTGGAAAGGTTTGGGCGTGTGATTGTGCAGGGCAGCCCCGTGTACGGGAGTGCCATTTGTATCCGTGAGACACGACAGGGCTGCCCTTGAGACTCTGCAGTGGCACGGTGCCAGCTGTTCGCCACTCTGATCTGTGTCTCTCCAGAGCCAAATCAAAACCTGCTGCCATGGTTCAGCTCTGGGTCAGACCCACAGCCAGATTACTGTTTGTTCTTGGGTTTAAATTGGAAATTGCTGGAATTTTGTAAGGGAAGCTGCTTTCATGACAGTTCAGTCTAAAGCACTGCCATCTCTGCTACTCGTTCATCAAAAGTTGCAAGATTTTGGTCCCCAGATTAAATCTGCTTTGACCTTGGGAGCACAGAATATAACCATAGGCTTCAGTTAAGCTACATTCACAATCTGATAAACAAAACCACGCAACTACTTTTGGATTTAGACAAATGCTATTTGCTTTTGCAAGAAAAGATTCTGCCATGTGTTTCACTGGGATTTTGTTCATCTTTATTGGTGGCATTTCACTTGATTTGCTGCCATTTGAGAGTCCTATAGGCGAGGCAGAGAAAGAAGACTAAAATAGGGGTAAAAAGGGGAGAGGGAATTGCTTGTGTCTGTACAATCTCCATACATTTTAAAAATCTTTGTAGAAATAGCTATAAAGGGAAAGAATGCGGAAAATCCCAAAGGCAGAAGCACAGTCAGCATGTGTCCTAAACCAAGTGTATTACTCTAATTCAGTGAAGGTCTGAGCTCTGGCAAAGCAGTGATTGCCCCTCCTTTTCTCTTTGTGGTCAGACGGAGATTTCTACGGCTGCAGGTCTTGGGCCACTCGTTTGAAATTGCACTCCTGGTGAAGTTTGCTTGGGGCGGAGCTGAGAGGTACAGCCTGGCGCTACCCAGTCCCTCCTGCTGGTGGTGACTGGTGAGCCCCCTGTTCCAGGGGAAAGGGAGCAAACACTGCTACGCTTCCCAGCCCTTTTTCCAACTCAGGCACACGCCTGTCTCTGTCAGGACTGGCTGAAATCCTGGAACAGGATGTTCAGTTTCTTCTCCAGCATTTTTATTAGTAGAACAAATATCTATTTTCCTTGCCCTCTTCTGAAATCTTTGGACAACTTTTCTATGCCTTCATATTGGAAACTGGATATTAGGTTAGATGGATGATTAATCTGAATCAATACAGCCATTCTTAAATAATGAATGTGTTTCTGATACCATTAAAACACTGCTTTTTTAACAATCACACTAAAATGTTACTTTGGGATATAATAAATGGCAAAGAGTTCCACTGTGTAACAAAACTACATATGAAATAGCTCTTCTTCTGCCAGCTTTGGGGCTCCCATCTCTAAAATTGGCAGAAGGCTTCATTAGTTTTGTGCTAGAGGACAGGGAACAATAGGAATTTCTCACCTGGTTTTTCTGGAGCAGTTGCTCTTTTACAGAGTTCTATCCACAAGGAAGTGAAGGCAGTTAAGAGGAGAATAAGACAGGCAAACATGAGCAGCTTTGTTTTGCTGTATGAAAGGAGACAAACCTCATAAAGTGGAGATTATAGTCAAAGAAACCCATTGGGGTTTATTCCTGTGATTTTTAAAGGACCGGAACTTTCTCAGCACTCAGATTTGTTCCCTAAAATAAGGCAACTTCTAAGGCTTTTATAAATCATGCTTGGAGCACCTTATGTTCTGTGACTGGCCAGCAAAGATACAGAGAAATGTTTGCTGTATGCGTGCAAGAGAAGGTATGTCAGAGAGCCTGCTCTCGAGGGAATCCCCTCCCTCCATGTCTCTAAATAATCCATACCCTACTGAAAGAGAATGTGGGAGGGTTTTTTATGCTGTCTCAGTATTTTTCTATTACTTGCTCCATTATTTATTCTGGAATGACTTTCCAGTTTGCAATGCCCTGAACAAGTGTGGTGCTTGCCTTGAGCTACCAGAGCAGGAATCTGGCTGCAAACTGCCTCCCCATCTGTCATGGAGTGGGCTAGAAAGATCCGAACTGGCAGGGATTTTTTTTTTCCCCTTTGCCTTTGCTTCTGTTGCCAGCCGTGGAAACGGGAACTGGCCCCTGAGTTATTGAGTTCCTATAGGGCCACGGAGTTGGAGACCCCCAGATTGCAGCGCCTGAGCTCTGAACAGCCCTTGGTGCCTCTGCATGGACTGCGGCAGGCGCTTCCTTCCCTGCCTGCTCACATCCCTCCCAGCTTCTGCAAGCACACCCTGCCCCAGGGCAGCGAGGCTGCTAGGAAGGGCTGGGTGGACTCTCAGGAGGCTTCTCTTAGTAAGGTTGGTTAGGTAAGTTTGCTGCCACTGCTCGGTGGGAGGGCATCTGCTGCCTCTTCCAAGGACCCCGTGTTTCTGGGCCCACTTGTCTGTACCTCCTTGTTATAGGTTAGTATTTCTCAGCGTGCACGACCCTGTGCCCAGGACTGTGTGCTTTCTACCCGCTGCCTGCCTTCTGCCCCCTTCTCTCTCCAACTACCTTTTTACGCTTTTCTGAAGATCAGATATTTCTGAATAACAGCAAAACCAATCTATTTTATTATCTTCTTGTTCCCAAACCCTTCTTATATTCAGTGCAAACTAGCTGGGGATGCTTTTGAGCTGACAGTCATCACCTTTCATCCAAGGCATAAATTTGCTGCTTGTACCTTCCATGGTTCCGGACCCTGAGGTGGGATAATCCAGAGCCAAATCCCCTGAACCGTGGCCTAAGACTCTGCTCCAAAAGGCTCCATTTTAGCCTTTTTTTTTGTCTAGAGAAGATGTTGGTCTGTCCCTTTCCCTCTGCAAACTTGAAAGCATTTAGACCCTGATACGAACTTTGGGACTTGTTGCTCCTGTCCATTGGAGGCAGCCTGGTCTTATTTAGAAGAGATGAATGTCAGGCTGCTGTTGTCCTGAGGGAGCAACAGTGTTTGACAGGGCAGAATATTTGCAGCTAGTCCTGCTTGTGGAAATAGGTAAATTATGAGGGAAAGTTGGCCTGTCCCCTCTTTGTCAAGCTGCATGCTCAGGTGAGGCTCTGAGATTGATGGGTTAACAAACTGTGACCCAGACTGTGATTCAGCCAGGGGTCTCCAACTTGCACTTTGATTCTACATTTTTTATATAGCTTATAAAAGCATATTCCCTACTTGTTCATTCCCTACTTTTGTTTGTTGGGTAGCTGCTATTTATCCATCATAATAAAGAGTCTTTCTTGCTCAGAGGTTTAAAGTCTCTTGGCTTTTAGATCGACTGTTCATTCATTTTATTACTCATGAGCTTACAGATAAATAGCTCCGACTGGTTAGCAAATGACTGGGGCTCAACTAAGCTCAACCCTTTTAAGGTGTAAGGGACCATGTAGATCCCCTAACTGCTGACCTGCTGTGCATTGCAGACACATCTGTAGTTTACTGGTGCTGTTTATCAGCCAAGACTAAGCTGAGCCATGTCCAGGCAGACCTTCTCTGCAGCTCTTGCCCTTCTCATGCTCCTGCCACTCCTCCATGGGCCAGGGCTGGAGGGGCAGCTGGTGTCCTGTGTGTGGCTCAGGGCCCCTTCCTCTATGACATTTGGCATTGCACTGAGACATAAAGTTACCTTCTTTCTCTAACCCGTGTTTCATTTATCACACAGCTGTTTCTGTGATGTTTTGGGTCTGCTGCTTCACTTATACGTTATTCTGAAAATAACATGAGGTTTGCCCTGATAATTTGTGACTTCCATGCCCAGACTTGAGCACTGTGAAGTCCTATGAAGAAAGCTGTGCAGGCAAGACCAAAAGCAGCTGTGCACTTTGAAATAATAAGTATCAGACAAAATACAGCATCGCAGCTAATAGATGTATTTTAAAAGTGGAAACATCTATGTTTAATTGCATTTAAAGGACGTAGTGAGAAACCACAGTTATACATTTTTATAACAAACCTTTACATCTGAAGTCAGAATTATACAAAAAAAAGTGCTCATTATATATGGTCAAAATAACTGAGGCAAATTTTTGACAACATCATCTAAATATCAGCATGTGGCCCCTGTCAGCAACACTCTAAACTCAGGCTGAATAATGTCAGTGACAATCACTGTTTTTCCTTGGTTTACCCAAAAAACAATAAGCCAAAAACTATTTTTTTTTTGTTTGTTGGCCGCTTTTTTTTTTGCATAGCTTTCAATATTGCTGCACTCTCACCTTTGCGTATTGCAAGCCCATATCAGTTCCGAGATAATTTCTTTAAAGTTCTGAATATTTTAAATCCAGTTCTCCTCAAATACATAATATATATTTTCTACCAATTATAAATACATAATTTTTATTAATCTGATTTCAATAACATGCATTTGTATAATTACTGTACAATCAAAATAGACATTGACTTTACTTTTACAGTGTGTATGCTTTTATGTCAGCAATATTGTTCAGACACACTGCTCAACAAATCAAGCAAATAGGGAAATAAAAAGGAAAAAAGGAAGAAGAAATAATCTCTGTGAGGAAACATAATCTCACAGCGATTACAGACAAAAAAATAAAAAGGAAAATACTTATCAGAAAAAGGGAATAGGTTTATTACTACATAGAAAATCCCCACATTAGTTGAAACACACTTTAGGAACTAATAAACATGTTAAATAGAATTGTGCCAATTACGCAGTGCCCAAGCATCTGCTTGCTCTTAATTAGATGGGGAGGTGAATGACCACTGTTTATTTTCATTTTCCTCATTAATTATGAAAAACTGCATTCAATTCATCTTGCATGGTGAGAGACTGGCTGCGCAGATGTAAGTCGTAAGGGAAGTGGCTCTCTGTAGGCAACCTGAACATCGAGCTCTGCCCAAGGGGACCCCTGGGTGGCACTGCACAGTAATGCATGCCGTAATTGTAATTTTTGCCATAGTCCAAGCTTTCTTCTTGCTTCAGGGAAAATATCCCATTATAGTTAATTGGGGGAGGACTTAAGGGACCTTCAAACTGTGGGCTGGCGCACTCTGGGGAAGTGCTCTCGTAGAAGGACTCGTAAGCGCTGCAGTAATTGTAAGGTTTCATGGACTTGGAGTTGTCGAGAGTCCCGTGCCCGGCGGGGGTGCCAAGCTCCGGGCTGTGGTAGGGCGGGTAGAAGGTGGAGTAGGGCGTGCGGGTATGGTGGGTGCCCTCGCCCGCCTGGCCCATCAGGAAACTCCTGGCATTCAGCTGCAGGCATCCCGCCACCAAGTTTGTAGTTGGCTGGGACAGACCCTTGCACAAGTTCTGCACAAAGGTGAGCAGGTCGGGCCTCTTGCCAATTCGCAGGATTTCAGAAAGAGCCCAAATATAGTTCTTGGCTAATCTTAAAGTTTCTATTTTGGACAGTTTTTGTGTTTTAGAATAACAAGGGACCACTTTCCTTAAATTGTCCAGGGCGTCGTTAAGGCCGTGCATGCGATTCCTCTCTCTAGCATTGGCTTCTTGTCGCCTGAATTTGATCCTTTCCATTCTTATCTTGCTTGTCTTTTTTTTCCGAAGGCCCCTTCGCCTAGGCAAGCCATTCTCATCCTCCTCTTCTCTCTCTTCCTCTTCCTCCTCTTTTTCTGTGTCTTCTCCAGGAGATCTTTTAATATTCTTTCCTCGGAGCACGATCTGCTTTGAAAAGCTTTCTGGGTTCTTCATTTGCTTTTGGTCATCACTTTCTCTTGAAAACTTTCTACACATCTGGGATTCTGGCATTACAACAGACTCATCAAACGGTAGCGTTAGCATGGTTCTATAATCTTAAGTTACCTGAAAGAATGCCAGTACAATGTTTAAATAGATCCATTTTGAAAGTTTCCCGACTCACACACAGCCTCATGCACCTTCCCTGTGCCTGTGTGCACGCTCTCTGGATAGGAGTGTGTGTGTAAGTGCACAATCTATATTTTTTGCATAAAATGCCAGTTGCAAATGCCCACTTTTTAAAACATAAAAGTTGTTGAGAATTCTAAAATCACTGAAAACATTGGACCTTGAAGCTAAAAAGACACATTTCTCCCAGAGAAGTATAGAGTAAATCAATATTTACAAAACACAATTAGCTCCCTGCTCATTTATTTTAAACAAGCCCTTCAAAGCCTCACCACCATGGAATTCAAAGAAATGCAAAACATGATAAAGCAATACAGAAATTTCATTAATCCAAATTCCCCTGGGTAGGAAACTGAGCAGAGCAAGTGCAGTCTTAAAATTCGAAGTGCCATATGTCTATTACCTATTACCTATAAATATAAATATATATGTCTATTACCTATAAATATTTTAAAATCACTTTTTGACTTATATCTCAAAGTTGTAAGGGTTTTTTCCTTCAATGTTCCTTCCTTTATGTGTCAAGATATTAAACTCCAGTAAGTTACAGTGGGTGAGAAGAAAAAAATACTGGAACATCCCCCACAATCACTCAGCTAGTAAAATAATTTTTTTTAAAAAAGCAGTTTTTCTGATGTTTTGTATTAAAATCACACATTGCTTATTTCATATTAAGAGAAAAATCAGAATTATCTAACCCTGAATGTATTGAGATTAGAGTTAGGAAATAAAATCCCCCAACCATTTTTTTTTCCTTTTTCCAAGCAAAAATTCTAATCGATCTGATCTGTTTAGTTAGAATCAACTTCTTAGCTTTTTTTCTTTTCCCCTTTTTTCCTTCCCCATTAGTTGTGGGGTGGGGGGGCCGAGGGGGGAGGTGAAAAATCCCCTGCACGCTATAGCAGTGTTTATGTTCTGCGAGGCTCAGATGTCTTCCTCCAGCTCGGGGCTGACAGGAGCGGTCTGTGCATTCTGACTGCAATCCTGCACGTGTGCTCAGAATCCAGCCTGGAATGGAAAAATAATTTCCTTTTCCCAGTTACTTTGCTTTTGTTTGCAGTTTGGGAGCAGCAGAAGCTTGGATCCCACGATCTTCAAAGAGACAGGCAAACCAAACGCAGGGACTTTTTTTAATAGAAAAAAACCCCTAAACAAAAACCCCGGTCAAAGACTAACTCTATCAGTATTGTCTACACACTTGCAATATTACATAAAAGCAATGAAAGTTTGCAATTGCATCAGAAGAATAAAATGTTAGGAGGAGTTATTAGACAGTAAATAGCATACATAAAATACAAGACAATGATACTGTATCTTTAAACACTTGCATGCACACCCAGCACCAACTGAAATATATCTTTATTTGTATTACCTTAGCTTTTTATTTCATTCAACAATCAGTTTTCATTTTTTGCCTTCCAAATCTTTTCAGTCTGAATGTCGCATCGTCTCCTGGAGTCTAGATCTGTGTATATCTGCACTATCTCATTGATCTCTAAAAAGTGACATTGATGCCAACTGCCAGAGCTGGTACCCATGCCATCTGCTAGTGACGTCACGGGGCAGAGAAAACCACGTGAGCCTTTCTCCTGGGACCTTCATTCTGCACTGATCATCTGGCATCTCTCTAAGTGGGTACCAGCATTCATGTATCAACACAGAAGGTTAGACTGATAGGAAAAAAAAAAAGAAAGAAAAGAAAAAATTTCTGCACCAGCATTTCCCATACAGTAGGTGCATTTCCACTGTGGTTGCTTCTCTTTAGCAGCCTGGCTGCACGGGTAGACGTGCCAACATTTGGTGCTATCCCTGCCTACAGGTACAGCCGCCCTGTGGTTGCTAATGCAATGTTGTTTATATGAGAAGTGCTGTCTTGTATGATCCGAGTCCCTCCCGCGCACCTGGTACCCGGGGGCAAAAAGGAAAAGGCAAGAAAAGGAAGGCAGAAATGGGGAAGCAATGCTGGTGCTGTAATGCACAGCACGGTCACAAAAAGTGATTTGTGTGTGATGCTGCTGGAAGTGACTTTCGGGGTGCGGGGATTTTTTGCGTGCAGCTTGTTGCCCCAGAGCACAGGATAACAGGAACAAACCTCTCCTCGTCTGTAAGAAATCCTCCCCTCACATCCCTTGGTGGTTTGTGACATTGCCAAAAGAAGAGGAGCGTTTCTGGAAAGCTGGACACACAGGCTGAAGATTTCAGAAGTGCTGCCTTTCTCTCAGGAGTGTGTGGCAGGTGTCGCTGGCCCTGCCCTGGCCCCTGCAATGTGCCTGGGCTGCACCTGCTCGCAGGTGGAACTTGGGATGCTCCAAGGCTTTGCCCCTCTCTCAAATTTTCTCTGCCTGCCTGGGCTTTTTGTGAATGTTTCCTCAAAATCTCTTTAGAAACCGAGTTATTCCCTTTGGAAACCTGCTCTTCCTCCTAAAACTCTCCCCCTGCTCTTCCATTTTCACCCCTGGCTGCTCCTCTCTTCGTGCCCTTGTTTCTCCAGTCAGCTGCCTCTCCTGCACTCCCTGCTCTTCCCCCTTTAACCCTTTTGTCTCTCCACAGCCAAACCCACTGTCAAATGGAGCTGACAAAGGCTCTCAGCTCAGCTTTGCCATGGGGCTCATGGCAAAGTCCACTTCACCTGGCTGTGTTTGGGGGGCGTGTGTGTGTTGGGGGGTTTTCTGTGTTTGTTTGGTTGGGTTGGGGTTTTGTTTGTTTTTCTTTTTTTTTTTTTTTTTTTTTAATTTAAGGACTAGCAATATCAAGAGAGTTATGGGGAAATGATGTGTCATCTTAGAAATGTTTGGGGTTTTTTTAAATTTTGCTTTCATTATAATCATGTATCACTGCTTTTTGTGATTCAGTATTCTCTATTTTAAAATAGTGAGCAGTGGAATAAGCTTTTAGTATTAAAATAATCCCTGGCAGAGCTGCTATTGTTATGGGTCCATGTCAGCATTTCCATTATAAATCCTGGTTTTGAAGGGTTTATATTTCATCTGCTTTAATTCACATTTTGCCCAAGCTTGGCATTTATGTTCCCAGCCCTGATCCAATTATTTTATTTATTTTTTTTTAAGTTTCATTTAAATCTGTTTGGGCATTTTTTGATTAGAGAAGGGAATAAAAAATAAGGCAGCAACAGCAGGAAAACACGTGTGTGGGGAGAATTCTTTTGTACATCTACATATATGTGCTCAATTATTTTAGAGTTTTTCATTCCAAAAAACCCCAAAAGAGCCCTCACCCCAAACTTCGTTTGTTTGTTTGTTTGTTTGTTTTTTTAAGAAGTGAGACATATCATATCACTCATTCTTTAGAGAGCCTGAGCCTTTTTTTTTCATTTTTTTTTTTTTAGGGAAAATGCATTTGAAGTGACAAAGATGTTAAAACTTAATGGGAAACTGTCCAAAAGGAGCAAGTACTGTAGTGTTCCTAACATTCGCTTCATTTGATCACAAATATTGCAGCCTGTGTAGCAGAGCAGAGGGTAGAATCCCATTATTCTCAATACGAATGGATCTATTAAGATTTATATTGTGAAAGGTCCTAAGGGTTGTCGATGTTTTCAAGGATTTTTCCTGTCCAGAGTATTATACCGTGCATGATAATCTAAATATGAAAGGTCCTGAATAACCAAACCCTATTTCAATGCACACTAAAAATACTATGAGGAATTGAAGGAAAGCTTGACATTGCAGTGGTCCTGTGTTAAGGGAAAGACCACCAAAATCTTCAATTATATCACCCAACCTCCACAATGCACTTTTACAAAAATATTTTCTCTATAATTTTTACTTATGGAAGTAGTTGGTTATTTATTTTTTTTAAGCTACTCAAATGCATTTTTGAATGGCTTTCATACTGCTGCTAAAAACCAAAATGAATTAATTTCAGTTGAAGGATTCCCTCTGTAGCAGTAACATTATATTTTTGCAGATTCTGAATCCATCATTTGACCTTTTTAATATTTTCAAATAAATAGTGGAGAAACAAAATAGCTGAGATATCAAGGTTTAAAAAGCCTCTACTGTGCATGCATAATAACTTTTCATAAGGATTTTACTACGCATTTTGTATTATGGATCCATGATATGCAAATGTGTACTGCTGTTAATATGCATTCACAGCATACCCGGTAACTGCTGCTTTGCTGTCTACTGTGAATGCATGTGAAGAATAATACACAAAATACACTGAAATGCACTCTATAGAATGGATGCACAGCACCAACTATGTTACTGAATACTTATTGTAATTTTTTTCTGTGCTCAGACTGTATAGTTTTGAACTAAAAGTGAATATATTTCAAATGCAATATTATTATAATACATTTTACACAACCAAACATTAGTAGATTAATTGAAATAATACTGAGTCATTGATAGATTCCCTAAAATAATGCTGAGTTCAAAGGACTGCAGAACCTCCATGGTGCATCAGGGGGATGACCCAAAGTGCTCTTCAGTCATGGGGAGTCCATCAAGTAACTTCAATGTGCTATCATCAAAGCCCCAGTGAATGTCTCTACTCTTTCTCTCTCTCTCTCTTTTCATTTTTCTTTTTTTGAACAATTTTTTCCTCATCCTCTCCCACCCTCTTCTAGCTGGCCCACATCATCCTGTTTTGCTGAAACAGGAAACCCACATCACATTAAGGAACTTAGGAACATTTTGAGTGTGGTAGTCTTGGTTGTGCACTGGGAGCAATGGGACCTCATGGGCAGCAGGAAACCATTCTGAAGGGGAAGTGAGCTAAATCCTTTTCTTTTCCTCTTTCCAGTGTATGCACTGGACATCACTGCACCTTAGTCACAGTGCCCATCCTGTGATACCACACTCCCTCTTCCACACTCAGGGTCTGATGCGAGTTTGCCCTCCTGCCGTACACCCGCAGCCCAAACACCTGGGTAGCTGCTGCCTTGGGAGCAAGACTGAGGGAAAATGTATGTCTAATGCGTCCTAAATGCCACGCCAGAGCACAAGGGGCAAATAGATGGGTAATAGTGTGCAAAACTATGGCTCCAGTCTCCTGCTGAGTTTAATCCTCTGGAGGAGGTGGAAATGCCTGTTTGGCAGGGTTTTTGTGTGTGGTTTTGGATTTGGTTGATTTGGGTTCTGTTTGTTTTGGTGTTTTTTTTGCTCTGTGTGGTTTATTTGATTATTTATTTCAAATACTTTTTTATTTTTTTGCTTTGTTTTACAAAAAGGATGCTGTCTTGGGCAGGGACTCTGGTCTGCAAACCCCAGTGAGCTTCAGACTGGCCAAAACTGGGACTTTCTGGTGAAGGTGGGACTGTGTCCCTACAAAAGGAGCTGCTGGGGAAGGAACCAGACCAATGTGCCATTTGCATGTTGCATGCCAGCTGCCTATTCCACATGCAGCTAGCACACCGTGGGACTGGAGGGATGTGTGTCCCTCCCTCCCTGGGAAGACCCAGCCTTCTCCTGTCTGTGTCCCCAGGATGCTGCTGGAGACCACAGACTGCTTTTATGAGGGGAACTTGCCATTCCTATCAAGTTGACCAAGTCGCCTCCCACCAGTGCTAAGATGGCTCAGGAGAGATTAATGAAGGCACCAGTAAGGACCCTTGGCTTCAGGGAAATAACCTACATCAGCTCAAGAACATTTGGTTTAGTCTGAAAATGTAACTCTTAACCCATCTTCTAACGTGGTAAAATATAACTGTAGTTTGCATTACACCTCCTGTAATGAGGATGTACTTCTTGCTCTAATCAGGCATCCTGAGTTTCACATTTTGAATAGGCTGTTAGCGACAAATATGAAAGAGCTGTAAAGGGATTAGTTACTCTATTTTAATGGGAGTCACTTGAGTAAGACTTGAATTTAGACTCTGGAAATGGTCTTTAGCACTAATTGCTTATGGTTAATCAAAAATTAGTTGTGACCAGAACTTGCTCTAAGATTTCTGAAACATGTGACTACAATGGGTCTAGTACGGGTCATTTAGATGTAACATACATTTGGCATAATTTTATTAGTTTTGAGTTACTTCTGGTTCACACCAATATAAACGAGTTGAGAGATGGTGGAACCAAATAATCTTAAAATGGGAAGTACATTTGGTTCCCTAAATTAATAAAATGCCTTCCACCTAGCAAGGCAAAAGCACAGTATAGCCCGAAAATTTTAATACCAGATATAAAGTGATATGTGCCTTGTAGGAATATGGGATTTAAGGTGTTTCTCTCCCTGAGGTAAAATATTCTGGTCAGACCAGTCATGTAGCTGTATCACTTCTTAAAACTTCAGGGCATTAAGATGCCTGCTCTTGTTTTGCAGTGTGAAGCAGTCCCACAGTACACCTGAGAAACACGTTTTTTCATCCAGACTTGGTGACTGGGGTTGTCCCACTCTCTGTTACCCTACCTTGAGGATGCTCTGAGATCGGTAAGGTCAGTAGCCTTGAGGAGCTTCAGCGGGGACACTTGGCTGCAGCACACACCCCAACACTGCTGAGCAGCGTTCCCTCTTTAAAGGCAATCTCAGTCAAACAGCGAGTCCTCCTTTGCTTCTGCCACTGCCTCCAGTGATTCACAGGCATTCTGCCTCTGGGTTTCCATTTTGAGACTCTGTCCCCATCAGAGCCTGTTTTTTGATGGACCTTGCAGCTAGTCCCTGTTAGCAGACACAGTGCGGGTGTGTGTGACCCCCAAAGAGACCTACACTGCTCCCCCTCCCCAAGCAGACCCCAGGGCTATGATGTGTGCTTTTTCTTCCACAAACTTGCTTGCAAATTCTCTGAAGCTCGTGGGCTGCTTTCCTCTCCCAACTGCAAATTGCCCTCAGCAAGAATTGCCTCATGAGGTATTCTCCCTAGATCTCCTGTGTGGACGTTTCCAATCCTTGTCGCTCCCTTTCCATACCCTGCTCCCGGTAACAGGGTTATCAGGACCCACGGAGGGATGGTGTGCTGTGTCCGACAGGGTGAGGAGCTGCTGGGGGGAAGCCCCTGCAGGAAGCGGTGGGAGCTCTGAGCATGTGGTGACAGTGCTGGCCCAGAGGAGCAGAGTGGCCTTACAGAAAGCACAATGAGCAGTTTGCTTAGGACTGTTGCTCATATATATGATGCATTCAATAAATTAAACGTGAGATGAAAGGAAACAGAAAGTTTGAATTAGTAAGGACTTGACACAAATGTAAAAGACAACTTCAGAGCGACGTCAGCTTCTGTTGAACAATTTTCTCCCAGGAAATTATAAAATAATTTGTAAGGGGAACTTTGTAAAAGTTCCTGGCAAACTGTATATGAAAGTCTGACACTTCCATTACGAGCAGCAGAGCTTTGAAACTCAGCAGGGAGGAAGCCCTCATGTTACAGAAGTGACTTTTCTTTACCCTCAAGTTCAGGTGAGCTCCTACCCAAGAATCATCATTTCCTTTCTCTTACATGCATTCCTCAGGCACATTTCATCGGCATGCTGAAATACATGAACACTTAGGAAAATAAATGCATAAAACGAAAACCAACTGCAAACTCAGAAATAACAGTTTCTTTAAACGTATTTTGTAAGCACATTATTAAAGGTGAGCAGAAATAAATGCCAGAGGTGCAATGGCCTGTGAAACCTCCATTCTCTGTATGTACAAATATGCAGGTAGATGCACAACAGCACAACTCAGATGAAGTTATTGTTTTTATGAAATAATATTAAGTGTGGAGCAGGATGACTCAATCTTATTTAATGGAAATATGTGCTCCTTATGGCTTGCTTTTTGTTATCTAAATTTATAACTCTCCTTGGTCAGGACTCTTCCTGAGATACTGGTCTGATGATGATGAGTCAATTTTCATTCAAATGCAGAAAAGCTGTGACCTTACAGCACCAATCTGGAACCTTTTTCCTCTGATTCAAGATGCTCAATGTAGGTATTAGGAGTAATCCAGAGCCCAGCACCTGTTTGATAAACACTCCAGGAATTATTTTTCAAAAGGAGATTAAATGAAGTGTACAGTCACTGAAACACCTACTCTTCCTTGTTTGCTCCTGTCACGCCGAACTCTGTGCGCCTTCACTGATTTGAAGGCAGTGGAAGATGGGCAGCACTGTACTCTGAAGGATCTGCACCATCCCATTTTACATCGAGACAGAGATTTTGTCACAGCTGAGTGTGGAAGTTGGGTCATTTGAGGTCTTTCACCCACAAGATCACTTTTCCCCTGACAGTCCTGAAGATTTGATGGTGGAACTCGACTGCAAATAGAACAGGATTTTATAAAACTGTTTCCTGGATTCAATCCCCAAGTTTCTGAGAAAGTGAAAGGCACGGCCAATTTCATCTCAGCTGTAAATTGATGCTGAATTCAGTTAGGGTTTTAATGTTATATTCCCAAAATCATTTTGGAAAACTGATATTTAAAAACCAGTTTTTTCAGTGATGAATGAACAATTTTATTACTTCTAGCTGCATATCTACTTTTAGAATAACTGGTGTTTCTTTTCTCTATAAAAACCCATTTTGATGTGTTTTTCACTAAATTTGCTGGACAAGGGCACACAGTGATGTTGCAAGCTGTAAATTTCTTAGATTCTTAGCCTAAAATAGAAGAGAATTAGGGTGAAATTGATAGTTCCCCTCTATTTAAGTATACAGCTAAAGAAATAGAGCTCAAGAGGGGGTTTTGCTTACATCTGCATAGATGCTTTTATAAGAAATGTAGACACCTTCTCAGAAACAGCATTGTCTAACCAGTCAGTCAAGTTTGCCAAACCCAACATAAAGTTGTGATCTGCTGCAAAGAGGTGAGGTTATCCTGTACTCAAGTACAAGGTGAAGTAAACAGTAGTTTCTCTAATTACCATCTCTTCAGTCTAAGTAAACTCCAAGGAGTTGTGCCAATCGTAGAGCTTGCCAGCTGCCTTGTCCACCAGTCACCATGAAAATCAGTGCTCCGTGCCCCGCTCTGAATGTGGCGGTGCTTTTGAAGGGAACTGCTCTGCAAAGTGCTCCCACCTTACAGGATGTGCAGAGCAAACTGAGGAATATGTTTTGGCAGCCTGGAGTTTTCATTTCAGTCTTTTGGCTGGCTGAAATTAATAGTGTAATAAATAGTGTAGAACAACCATGGGCAGAATGCACCAAGACGTTTGGCAAAAGCTTTCTGGCCAAATTGCCTTTGCTAAGAAGAGAGTGTGGCTCGCTGAGCCCAAGCCCTGCTTGTGTTTCCCTCTGTTGTTCTGGTTGCTCTCTTGGATTTCCACCTGGCTCACATGGCCTTACTGGGAGTCTGTGTCTTGAAGCTCTTGAAATACCAGGAAAAGTTCCTAAAGGGCATAGTTTGCAAAACGCTGGAACAGCCAGTGGTCAGCGGAAAGGGCACTGAATATGCATATATTTTTGCAAGTTAGGAGTCCTTTCCTTTTTTTCCCCATCGTATTGTTCATAGTGCCAACCAGTATGTATGTGATGCATCTGGCCTTGTTTTGGTTTCTTTCTGGTCATCTTTAAGTCAGTTTCTATTTTTGGAGCAATATTTCTTGCAGTTCAGTTCTTGTTACTGCAGTGTTACCAGGAGAGAAAAGAAAAAGGAAGCACTTTACCAAGTGCCCAAAGGCATGCCTTCTGAAGAGTGTGGTGTGGCATGTTCAGGGCTTCCTTTTGGTATTTAGGAATTTTATGCATGATTTAGATTGAAATTTGAAGGGCACTTTCTGCCTGGAGAGACAGGCTGGCTTCTGCATTCTGCATTTGGACCTGTAAGACGTCTTGCTATGTAAAGCCATCTAGGTAAAATTTCTCTCCAAGGGTACTTTGTGTGAATTTTGAAGGCAGCTGATGTCAGCAGATGGTACCCGGGGTAAGGTCTCGAGCAGTGTGAACGCACGCAGAGCAGGAACGATCTGGGGAGGCCGTGGAGGAAATCACTCAGCAGGACAGGGTGGGCCAAATCCGGAGGGACTCAGCATTCCTTCACTGTGTCTGCAAGGCTGGGTGATGGAAGGGTGAAACCTCTTGAGGCTCAGGTTGGTGGGGGTTGGAGTAAATCCTGCTTTCCATTCAGATTTTTATTCATTCGGTGCTCGTGGCACAAGCTGATATTAGGGAGGGGTTTTGCAGACACTCTATAAATGCTCTGACTCCCATCGAAAGAGAAATCTTCATCATGAAGAAAATATTTGCAGTGTGACCTTGTAGCATAAAGAGGCAAAAAAAAAAAAAGGAAATTATTTTCTATCAGAACATTGTGTATATTTTTCGGCATAAAACTTTGCGTGTTAAGTGCTCTATAATGAAATTTTATTTTGAAAATAAGATATTTAGGAAAAGCAAGATCTTTAAGTCTTTTCAAAGAGATTCAAACGGATGCCTCTTTTGTAAATCACATATAATACATAAAATCAGAAAGAGAAGGTTTTTTTTAAGAGTTGAAACAAATATTTGCTGAAAATTTTACATTATAGAACACATTTTTTTCATTGCTTTTGTTTCATATTGAAAGGAAAGAAAATGTAGAAAGTAATGTTTCTTCAAACAAAGGAATGTCTCAGTTGGTCTGATAGACTGCAATCCCTACAGCGCCTGGGTTAACTCATTATTTCCAAAAGGCAATCCTCTTTCAGCCATGTATTGTGGATTTGCAGGTTTCACTTTTTTAATCCCTTTCTCTATCGTTTATGATATCCTATAATTCAGATAGCCTATTCTTCTTATTTAACTACCATGTCTAAATGTTTCTCTGTGCTCCCTTAATATGGTTTAGGTTGGTTGTTTTTTTTTTAATCATCAGCAATTCTTTGAAGTAACAGTTCAGGCTCCCTTATACCCTCAATTCCATTTTACCAAACACAACAGAAAAAGATAGCCTTTGTTAAAAAGTTTAATGTTCTTAATTAGTAGAATTGTCAGACTAATTAGGATAGCAATTAGAATTGTCAGGGCTATCGTTAATTTCGAAGTGCTGTGCTCTAGTGTTAACCGCTATTAAAACTCACAGTTTGTGAAAGAGAGGGAGCAAAGAGATGCACACACACACCAAGCTCCCTCTTCTCCCATTTGAAATGTTAAGGGTCCCTAATGTTCCATGCTGCTACTGTGTACTCAGGGACTGTTTATTCCATGGAGACATTGGTAAAATGTTAATAACTCTTTATGCACAAAGGTAGCATTACGGAATAAAAACTATGAAAATGGTGAAATCCCACAAGTGGCTGTAAAGAATCCTTAGAGCACCAAGGACTTCTTATTTGAGTTGTGCAAGAGGAATCCACCTGTGAAAGTTTGCAAGTCTTACAGCACACAGCAAATCAATATCTTAGAGCACTGTATGAACTGGAATGAAGTTTCAGTGCCTGCTGATTCACGGAGTGTTTCATGAAGGAGCCATCGCTCCAGTTCCTGTGGTGAGTCAAATGTACTGTGGGAAATACACTGAGAGCTCAGCAACTTTCACTTTCTGCATCTAACCCACACACACATGTGCCCTTCCCATCAACCTGGTTCTAAATACTAAACTATGAGATGATCACTGAGTGAAACACTTTTGCTTTTCAATCTCAAAGGGAAATGACGGAACTCCTATTCAGACTCCGTACCTCAGACAGATGTTCCTGACTGAAGCCATCAGGGACCAGCCCCCCGAGGTGGATGCTGTGGATATTGCTGTGAATTCCATGCCCACTGCTACCACATGCACATAACCCAGTTTATTTCTGCAAGCGATTATAGCTGTAAGTGATTAGGAGGAAAGGGTGCTCAGGCAGCTCGAGAAGCACCTGAGAGCCTGGTGTGTCCAAGTCCCCAGTACAAACATAATGGTTTCGTTTCCTTTTTTCCACTTTTATGTTGTTCCTAGCTGGGCTAATTGCCTTCTCAAATAACTTACTGTGATAGATTGAGGCAAAAGGAATGCTGCTGGTGCCTCTCTGAGGCAATGGTGGTGTGAGCTCGACTGAGGGCAGGGCAGGACAATAAAAGCTGCCAGCGACAGCGCTGCCTGTGGATGTTGTACAGGTAACACAGCACAGCATGAACGTTTTGCTGTGTCTTTGCAGCCCAACCTGCTCAAGTATTTCTCTATTTACAGCACATCCAGTTCACAGTCTGATAAAATCCATCCAGACACAACTGTGATTTCTCTTCTATTCCAGAGAAATTGAATAAGTCATTTTCATGGAAGTCAGAGGTTTAAATTGTAGAGTGTGATCAAAGAACCTCAGTGTTGGTCAAATCTTGTGTGCTAATGCTTTTCTCACCTCTGTTTATGGCAAGACAGAGTCAAATATGACAAATGTGTCTTTGCTTTTGCAGAAGAAAAGGTGTGAATTTACATGCTTTATATAGGAAAAGTGGTTCAAGGATCAGCTGCAAACTTAACCTTCATAGCTTCTATTGTGTTACTGCACAAAGATCAATTTGATCCTGGATAAAGTAAAATGCTTGAAAAATAATTAAGGTACAGTAAAATAAATTAACTGATGGAAAAATTATTTAACTAAAAGTATTTTCATTCAGTTTTTGACTAAGTAAGCTAGGTAGGAAATGTTAAAGAACTGCATGCAAACCCATCTTGCTCTCTGCTCTTTACAACAGAGGCTAATTCAAAGAGAAATTAAAAGAGGAACTAAAAATAAGTAATTACTTACCAACAAAAATACCCCAAACCCTTTCTCCCAAAGTATACCTTTACAAACTTGTAAGAATCCTCCCAAAACACTAGTTGATTTATTTTATTTTTTAGGGATTTTTATTGACCATGGGTCCTATTTATTTCTTTATTTATTTGTCAGCTCAGTTCAAGACTTTGGTTTTGAAATGCCTAAACACTATAGGCAATGTGGTCGAGCCAACATGAGGCCATTAGGATTTTTAAAATCCCATCAAAAGTTCACTCCAAATCTGTCAGTCACATTTTCAATGAGATTTTTTCCTATTATGGAATAAAAAGATATTCCTGTAATTTTTGGCTCTTGCAGCCTTTGTGCTCTCAGCCACATATTTCACACAGTGGCTTCAGGCCTTTGCCACCTAACCTCAGAGAGCCCAATTTTATGGGGCTTTTCACTGAGCTCAGATCCCAGTGGATTTTGCTTGGCACCAGCACTGTGCTGGGGGGGCACTGAACAACCACCTTGCATGTGCAGGTGAAGCTTGGCAAGGACCCCCACGCCCCCAGTTTACCTCTCAGTAGTGGCCAGACTGAAAGGCAACAGCCTAGCTGGCTTTTAGAGAATGGAAAGAGAAGGCAACAGTTTCTCCTGAGGTGTCTAAACTAAGGGAAAGGAATCACCTCCTGCTCCTTTCCACTAACTCTGTCTGCATCTGAGACAACCTGCTTAGAACAGACAAGTTTTTGGTGGCTGATTTAGATCAATTGAATTCCACTGTAAGTCTTTGCAGGATCAGGACTAGAGCTAGTTGGAGGTCCTTTGCCAGAACAATATCCTCATGCTAAAGCTGTTCTCAGGAATCAGAATTTTCTTGGGCATGTTTCATCATTAATGAAATCTATTGACTATCTCCTCAGAAATTCAAAAGCCTTCCTTTGTGGGGTCAATAATCCTAACAGGAACAATCTGTTCATTGAGCTGTTTCAAGCTGTGTATTTCTCTAGTCATTTAAACATCAGTCTGTCCTGTCCTAGAAGGGGCCCCCGTTCTTTTCCATGGTGTTTGTTCTGTGGCTCCAGCACATTTCTTCAGGCTCAGTGTGACCCTTCCTCTGACTGCCCATCCCCTGTATCCCTGTGTGCAGGAAGCTGGGCTTGCAGGGGGGGTTTGCTCCTGAGGAGAACTCCAGCAATAGCTGGTGTTGTCAGCGAAAATAGGTATTTCTCTGCTTGAAGTGTCCAGCAAGGATCTGGTTTTCCCTGCTTTGTGGATAAAAGTGCAAAAGGTTCAGCTTCTGAAATTTAAATGCAGTTTTGCAGTTGAAAATATTGCAGGGGACTTTATTGCAGCATTTTGTTGTGGCCAGAATTAAAAACAAACAAATGGAAAGTTTGTGATAACTCTGTGGAAGAATTCTCCAAATTTGGTTTCTTAACTGTTTCAAGGTGTCTTGCAGCCTCGACTTCATTTTAACCTATTACACTGGGGGCTCAGTATTTCTGCCCAGGGTGGTATAATGAAATATCCCCCCAAGAAACTGAGCAAAGAACTTTGAAATGCAACAGGAAACAGAAGCCAGACTCTTATCTCCAGTAGGGTTGTGATGGTTCAGTTCTGCTTTTCTGACCTGCACTAGTGGAGGTCCCTGTGCCTGAAGCTCTGACCTGCTTCACACCTTGGTTGTCACTCGAGATGCTCGTTGCTGCTGCCCTGGACAGCTGTGAGCACAGTGTCCCAGCCCTGTTTCTGTATATCCCAATATTCCCCTGGCCTGGCCTCAAGTCCTGTTCTTGTGCAGTGCCCTCTGTGAGCTGTGGTGATGGTACTGCCTGGTGGGGAAGCAGAGAGGAAAGCAGCACTCTGCTCCTGTAAGAAAGATGACTACAAGCCTCCCTTCGATCCTGTGGGTATCTTACCACCTGGGGGAGAGGACATGCTTGTATTTGGAGTGCCTGCAAGCCAAGAGCTGTGGACAGAGAGCTTCCATATAGACAAAGAATTTTCCCATTTTACTGCTATTTCCCCAACCATCATTTTCATTTTTTGCTTAGGTGGTTTGCATTTACCATATATACTTACTCTACTGTTTTCCTTTAGGGTTTCTCTGTGCTTTTTTCCCCCCAGTGACTTTTTATGCAATCTTTATTTTAATCGAGACTGATAGTTGTCCTCTTGTCCATTGTAGTTGCAATTGTTTCTATAGAGATAAACAATATTAATGAATTTGTTTGGTGCAAAAGTCCTTGTGTATTTTGCCACCTCTTTTGCTTTATCACTTGAGTGATCAAGTTTTTTCTTATCATTTTCTTCGTTCCATTTTTATTCTAGCCTTATAAAGAATTAGCAAAGAGACTACATAAAATTCCAAGAGGCATTCATTCCCATGAGAGGAAGGACCACATAGGGATATAGTCCACAGCTGAGAACATACTAATTTTTGCTGTTTGTTTAAATCTAAGATAGTTCTTATCTCTTATTTATTTTCTGGCAATAGCCTTTGATGCAGAAAGACCCTAAAATCTGTACATGAAGCTTAAAAAGAGATTACCCTTGTTAAATCTCACCCTGTTGTCCAACATTTCCTGAATGCTGTGAGCCCTGAAGCATGACCCAAAGAGTTATTATAATTAATTATGGTACCTCTGATCTGTATATCAATTCCTTTTTGCAAACATACATTTCAGAAATCCACTTCTTGTGGCAGTCACTTCTCTAGCCTAAATACATACTGAGCACAGTCCATTTAGGATATTTAATTTTGGATTGTTTTTCTGGTTTTCTTAATGCAAATCCATCACATCTCAGCTCCAGCAAAACAGAGATGTTTCAGCTGTCCTTTCACTTTCCCTTCCATTACTGAGCCTTTTATTCCTCGATTTAGAATGAATAGGATTGTTCAGAAGCCATGACAATCCTTGATGAATTTCTGGCAGCCGTCGCTGTATTGCCATAAGGCTTCCTAGTTCTGTGCCCTTCCTGCAGACATGACTGAGTCAGTGCACAACGGAGGACGAGGCTGCAGATAAGCTCAGCAGCGTGGTACATGTTCTGTTGCACTGAGGCCACCCATCCTTCCCTCAGCAGGGAGGGAGGGGGATCTTTAAGCCTTAAGGAAAAGGATTCTGGAAAGTGGTGCCTCAGCACCGTGCCTGTGGGAAGCATTCACCTGAAAGCAGCAGAGGGGCTGCAGGCAGGTGAGCTCCTCCTCCAGGGCAAGCCCAAGGAAAGGAGCATCGTGGTAGTTCTTGTTCATGCTTTGCTCACGTTAAATTTTTTTTAAAAGAGAATACTAATAAATAATGAAAAGTATATATCAAAATGCTAACAGAACTCAAGAGTAAGTACACTGGTTTGCTTGCCAACAAAAAACAAAAGTGAAAATGTTACCATGTGAATGATGCTTTCTGTATGAAGAGGTGCCATGTTCCAAGCGTAAGTGCAAACTAAAATCCCATTTGTGTGAATAGCTAATTACAAGGGTGAAAACACTGTCAATCTTAACACTCATCTGGGTTTCATCTTGGATACCAAATGGGTCTTGCTGTTCTATATGTTAAGAAAAGTCTTAATTTCACAGCCCTGACAGGAGAATGAATATCAGCCAGAAGTAACTGAAAGGGCATAAACATAGACTATCATGATGGAATTTTTATTAGCATCACTTTTTTTTTCCTGACTGTATGTAAGTATTCTGAAGACAATCAAAAAAAAAAAAAAAAAAAAGAAAAAAGATATTTTTGTTCACACCTACTGCAATTCGCAAAATATGCATGTTCCTGTTGCAGCTTTCTAATTGAAGCTAATCCATCAAAGGATCTACTGGCTTTGTCAAATGTCTTAAGTTATATCTCATGTCCCAGTGCAATTACAATTTAAATGTGACTCTTTAAAGCACACTACAGACAATCAGAACAAAGTTCCATTACCATCTCACATCTATCCATTATTTAAAAGGCACCTGTCAAGTTTTCTTAAAATCTTTACATATTAATCTGTGAAACCTTGTAGGGTTTTTTTAAAAAAAAAGAACACCAAAAAGCAAAAAGAACCACCCAAACCGAACCAAACCCAAACAGAACACACACTTCCCAATGCCCAAAAAAAGATCCCACACCAAAAAGCCACCCAAAACAAAACCAAAACAAACTGTTTTGATTTTAACTATCAGGTAAGGCTCTCAGCAGGTGGGCAGGCCTGCACTCTCTAACAAATTCTTTGGACCCCTTTGTGACTCCAGGATCCTGCAAACCTAGAAAGGTCAAAGGTCATTTGATTTTAAATAAATATTTTAATTTGCATGATGTTAAATGGCATAGCCATTGGTGTGTATTCGTATTTCAATCAAAAATGGCAACTTTTTAAAAAATAAATGTTATATTTGGATGTTCCACGAATTGCTCTTCCTATTTAAGTTGTGATGTATGTATTTTTTTAAAATTTTCCTTTGTTTAACAGTATCTTATTCCAGTGTTTGGATAGGAAAGCAAAATAAATAGGAGAGAAGTATCCTGAAGTATCCTAGGGTTTCAAACTATGAGCTCAACTTGTGGTTAAACCTAGAATGATAAAGGCCCTTGGAATTTAATTACTTGTAAATATCATTTATTGTTTCAATTTAAACCAAACAATTTAAAGCATAAAGCAAAACATTTGTGAGCGCTTTTTCTTCTTTACTATTTTTCAGTTGTTGAAGACTTTTTACATGTGAGATTTCTGAATCTCTGAGATATTAGAAGTGTTCTGATGACTTTTATAACATCTTTGACTGCTTTCCAGCCTGTCTCTGTAAGGCAGATTAACTCAAGGTCCATCCAAATTCTCAAGAAAGTTCTCTGTAGACATTTCGCATTTAAGGAAACAATGGTATATAATAATGAAAAGTTAGCAAGTGGAGGGTGGAGAAACCTGAGAATCGTGGGAACTTCCCAGTGAGCCTGAACCTGTGTGACACAAGAGAGTGCCCTTTGCTTAATGCCTTTCTAAACCTCCTAGTGGAGTCTCAGCCTCCGAAGGATGCCTGTGCTGAACTGCACACCCAGCATTGCTTTATGTGTTGAGGGGACTCAGCCACTCTTTTTTCCCAGCCAGCTGCTGTTGGCTCTGTCATGATATGGAAACAGGGGTTTTTTTCCTATCTTAAACACGAGAAGATGTAGAATAAGCCTGTCACCTGGCACATTGATCACCACACCCTGATGCGCTTTGGTACCCAGGTCTGCATGAGCGTGATGCCCTCTATGCCATTGCCTGAGCATCAGGTCAGGATGGGGAACTTGCTGCACCTTCCAGATACTGTTGTGGGGAAGAAAGACCACAGATCCCCCAAGGCTAGGCAAAATTCTGGTGGAGGGGGACGTGGAGTGAGCCTCTCTTTCTAGGGTGTGTTGGGAGGTGAAGATTGCAAGGCAGAGATGGTGCCAGATGGGGAATTAAAAGTTCCCTGTTGAAATAGATCAGAGACAAAGCAAAATTCAAGACCAGGGAGGGCTCTGCAAGCAGTTTTTTTCTTTAACTACTTTTCATTTTCCCTGAACAACCCATTCAAATGTGAACTAAAGTGTATATAGTTACGGTTTGAGCAAATCCACCTTCCTGGGATTGGAGTGCAAGCCTGAGCAGAACATTCAGGTAGCACAAAATGGATGTTTTTCTCCGGATTATCTTTCATGTATATATAAACAGCATTTGCTGCAAAATGTGTCATCTACAGAGCTCAAAGTCACAGACTGCAGCACAGCAAACTAGCTTTTCCTGAAGCTCATAATGTGATAATTAAATTGCTAGCAGACACCTTAGTGATGGCATTTGCTGGAGATTTGAAAGACTTCTTACAATCATACCTTTCTGTAGGGAACCCATCAGTAGAGTCAGAGCTATCAGAATTGGTGGGGTTTTATATATTTTCCTCAATGAGTACATTAAATTTTTATGTGGAGTGAAATGGGACAGGACGTGTTTCCTTTCCACTGCACAATGATTTATTACCCCAAAAAGACCGCAGAACTAATTAGCAGAGTAATTAATTAATATAAATTTGCATATTTGCATTTGCAATTAGTGCAGCCGACTGATTAGTCTGCAAATGGGAAGTTTGTCTCATTAGATGGTGGTGTCTGCTGGACCGGAAAGCGCTGCCAGATGAGGCGAAAAGCCTCGACTAGGCAAGACAGGACGGTGGGCGCGTGCGCCAGCTCCTCGTGGCTTTTGTTAGCAGGGCGAGTGGGAGGGCTAAGGCACTGGCACTGCTGCTTTAGTATTTATTTTGTTTTTTCTTTGTCTTTTTGATCACTTCTTTTGGCCGTTGATCCCATTCATTTTCTTCCTGCAATGAGTCACTGCAACCATGGCACCCGTTGATGGTTCTGACCAGTCAGGGTTTCCAGGAGGGAAACTGCAGATCTCCTGGTTTAGGGGTTGAAGGGAAGCTGTAAGGAGCCTCCTTGCTGTGTGATTGATGGCACAGGGATATTTGCCATCTTACTTGTTACATCCTCTAATCAATTGCTGATGGTGAGAGGTCAAACCCAGTGGAGCCCACAAAAGCCCAGGAGAACTGATTAGCTTTCCAGGTCGCTGTGCTCTTGTCTTTTCCTCCTTGGACCTCCTTGTGGGTATGCCTCTTTGTACACACCTGAACAGCCCTCTGCTCTGCAGACCTGAACTCGCTATGGCTGGACAGCTGTTGTCCAAGGTTTTAGTGAGGTTTGAGAGAACAGTGAAGAGGATGTGTCTGTCTGTCAGGTAATACCAGATGCCAGAATATCTGTAGGCTGATTAACAGTGCTCCTCTTGCAGAGTCAGAGCAGAGCTGGTTTTCATGTGGGTGAGTGGAGGACGTCCTGGCAGCTCTTTGGGGTGCTCTACTTTGCTCTCTCCACTACAGCTGGAGGAAATCTTCAGTCTTCCCCCAGTGACACTGATTGCCTCCTCTCCAAGATCACTGAGACTGGGAAGAGCAGAGGCTCACCTCAGAACAGTCCTCTGGAAGCTCCCTGGGTCCTTGTTCCAAAGCTTTGGTCAGATTTCAGCCATTGGACATTTCTGTGGCCATCGTGGAAGATTGAAATGCATATTGTCCACCACAGGGGAGTTCAAGACTTGTAGCAGTTTTCCCTAGCTTCCCTGCTGTGTCATGGCAACTCTCTTTGCTTCTTTCTTATTTTTTTTCTTTTTTCTACTAAGCTTAAGAATTTATTTACTGCTGTTATAGCCATGGTATTACTGCAGTTATACTTTTAATAAAGTGTATTTCTATACTGTTCCAGGAAGGAACTTAAGCTAATGTACTTTACAGATACAAACTGCGTCCCTCCCTGGTATACCTCCATTAGTTTTTAAAATCTAAGTGCAAACTGGAACTAAGTCAACAAAAATGTCTGAAGATATAAGTTTTACAGTCATTCTTTAATAAGAACATTTTTCAAAAAGTCTGTCATACTCAATTGTATCATAAACAATTAGAAGAAAATATGAGCAAAAATAAAAGTTGTCCTGAATGAATGTCATCTTCTCAGGCAAAGATCAAACATTTTGTAGACCCAAATAATCAAATTTGCTTTCACCAAAGTCATTATTATGCTTGAAACATAACCAGATTGTCAAACACATTCAGGACCTATAGAAGCAAATCGTTTTCTACTGCTGCTTTCAATGTCCCATTCCCATTGAGTTCTCTCTCTGCATCCTTTGGCAATCTTTAAAACTCTAGCCCAGGTGAGAGTCATTTTGGCCACGGATCCATGTCTGTGTAGGGGGCAGCTCTGGCCTGGGACTGTGGCACGGGGTTGTGGAGCTGTTCCCCCTCCCACAGCGCACTCTGCCTGTTGGCACGGCATGTCGCTGAGATTCAGCACCACGTCACACAGCATCCTCCTGGCACCTGAGCACTGGTTGCTGTCCCGTCAGCCTGAAGTGCAGGCAGATGCAGGATCTGCGTGTCTTCAAGCTCCCAAGTCTCTGAGCTGGCCTTTGTTTTAATTTAGAGGCATTTAATTTTTTTTACTTTTGAGTCTAGATTGAAGCATCATCTTCCTTTATTTGCAGCTTTGTATTCTGACACTCTTTCCACTTCTGAACATCAAAACTGTGCTAAAAGAAAATAGTGCTCTGGCCATTCAGGGAGGTTGTTTCAACTCTTACTCCCCCTCTCCCCAAATGCTGACTCAACAGCTGAGAAGCTTTTCGCCTTCTTCCTAAATTCCCCCATGCAAAATAGCAAAACATTCTGTTCCCATGTGGTACAAATGTTTCATTTCACCTCTATTGAAGAGCTGCATTTTGATAAGGCTGTTTGAGTCCAACCACAAAGTAAGTAATTTTGCAGCAGCAGGATGCACCAGCAAAGGGAAAAGTACAGGGTGTGCAGTGTCTGCAGTGGGAGAGCACCCCCAAAGAGCCTCAAGGAGCAGCCGTGACACAGCACTCTTCTTGGCTGCAGCACGTTCCAAAGAGGAGGATAACAGTGCACTTGTCTTCCTAGGTCTAATTAGCTGCACAGGGCCAAAGGAAAACCTGCAACATTCAGTTTGGAATAAACTGATAACTGGGGGAAAAGCAATCTGTATTCATGAGACACAAAATGGACAAAAGCCAGCTTCCATTTGGATTCTAGCATTGCCTGCATCAGGAGGAATATGAAATATGAAATATGAAATATGGAGGTCTTCCACCCCAGTTGTTGGAGAAATACCGATTGAATATAGATACAAGGGGAAAGATCACAATCTGTGTGTTTGACATGCTGGCAAATCAGTCCTGAGACAAAATGGTTTCACTTCATAAAAAAGTTTATACCTGTGCAACCTATTTCATAGCACAGGCAAGTAAAATAGAATTTTTCTAACAGCTAGGATTTTTTGTGCCCATAAACATGGGCAAAACTGGAAACTGCAAAATAAGTCACCTCCCAAAGTTCTGGTACTGACAGCTCAGGTATTTCAGTAGCCACTTCCATGAGTGAGGTGCAGTGAGGTAAAGAAACCTCCGTGTCCAACAAAAGAGCATGATTTAAAGGAGCCAAACCTCTAAAATGGGTACAAAGATGAAGAAAATGATAGTCTGGGTACTTACCAATCACTGCAGAAAAAGTATTTCAACTGAATGATTCAGGGAGGCTACAAGCTCCCTGTGCTATAGGCTCTAACTTATCAGAACCTTGCAGCATATTCTGAATATAACTTGCCTATCCCGGGTGGGGTAGGTGAGACTGCAAGAAGAGATGAGCAACTACAACATTTGGTAGGAAATACCTGCTGGCCTATTACCAGCACACAAGATTTCCTGAGAGAAGGTTGCTCAGTGTGTGCCTGTGGACAGGAGGAGAAAACACACATGATGATGTAGATGTATGTGACCAAGACAAGAGGGAATACCACTGTTCAGCCAAAATTCAGGAAGCGTAAACTAAACCTGGATCATGGCAGAATGTAAATCATTGCATAGCAAATGAAGGACTTCAGGCATCACAAATGATGTGAATACCATAAAACCCTAAGAAATTGAAAGCCATGGGCTGGGTGACTACTTACCAACTCCTATTGGATAGCAAGAGCAGAAGAAGTCACAGGACCTCCATAACAACTGGGATGGGGCAGCAGTCTGAAACATGAAGGATGCTGTTGCCTTGGGAAAGAAACAAAATACTTCCTGAAAACGAGGGAAGTCCTACCACAATGAAGAGTTAAAGAAGCTCTTTAGAAGAGTTAAAGAAGCTCGAAGTTGAAACAGCGCTAGTGCAATAAGCAGCTCACAGTGAAAGGACTCAAAGTACATGTCAACACAGCAAAATGATACTCAGATTGAAAAAAATCACTATTGTTGTTTTCCCTGGATGCCAGGAGCTTAACCAGCACATATGTAGCTGTGCTCTTACCACTGAAAGAGATCACAGGCCCCCAGAGTACAGTCACAACAAACCCCTGATGTCTGCATGACCAACACTTCATTACATCACTTCTAAGCTGTGAAAGTGCTCCTTGAAAGGCACAGCACAAGCCTTTTAGGAACAACTCCTTTAGGAGATTTTTCTTGACTGCAGCTGTGTTGGGCAGCATGTTGCAAAGTGGAAGGAAGAATTAAAAGAGCAGGAGTGTGTTGTGTAGCAGCACTTACCAGCAAAGAAATAGAAAGTGATGATGTAAGCAGTCATTTGAAAGAGGGAATTTGATATATCAAGAGGGTCTGTACAAGAGTGAGTTCCCTTTGCTCCAGAGAGAAAATGAAATCAATTGTGGAAAGTCTAGCAGGATGAATCCAAAGAATCCGAGGTCAGAGCCAGAAAAATTATTCCAAACAGACAGCTATATGACGTGGAGACCCATCCTCCCATTAAACCTTTGTCCACTGAGATCCACGTCATAACACATAACCTCCTGGACTTGCTGCACATGGCAGGCTCTTGCTGCAGGGGACTCCTGAGTGTGTGAGTTGGACCTGGAAAAGTGAGGCAGCAGCTGACACAGAGGAAAAATGGTCTGATGGTGAATGATAACAACGCAATCTTTTTGAGGCCATTTCACAAAATGGAAGGCCATTAGGCAGCCACCAAAGTGATTCCAGAAAGCAGAGAAGAAATCTTGCCTGAAGACTCTTGGAGGTTTTGGAGGCAGAGTGCCTGATGTACCAACAACCATGGCATCCCAGGGGTGGCTAACCCCAGGTGACTGAAGAGAAGCCAGGTCATTCCTCTCACAGGTGAGTGACTCGACATACCTGATGAGGTGTACCCTTGAGTCCAGCCATTAATGAGCTGCCCATTTCATGGCCCGGGGCTGGAAAGCTCAGCAAATTATGCAACTTCCTTGCTGATGGAAGGAGGAGGAAATCCTCCTTTGTCTAATGGCTTGGAGGTGGGAAAAAACCTCCTTTCTAATAGTGGAAAACCCTACTGCACAGTATTAGGCAGATATTGTAGTCTGCCAGGTGAAATGCAAAATATTCTGTTAGGAAAAGTAGTTACCAAAGTGAAGCTGCAGGTTCGAGGGAGCTGCCAATAATAGTGCAACTCCTTCTGATAATGAAAACTCAGGCGGCAATGCAGAAACTGCAAGTGAGATTTTAGCAGCAGTCACAAAAACACAGCAAGAAGAGGAAAGGGAAAACACAACTATAACATCCAAATATAGTTTCATCTTCCAAGATATCATCTGTAGCCAGTGAAGAGAGGAGAAACTATTTTAGGCAGCAGTTCTGGGCACTTGCAGCAGGGTCCTGGACCATGCCTTTTTGTGATGGTGCCTCTTTCCCATTGCTGACCATGGACAGACCTGGGGAGTTCAGCTCTGGGGCGGGTGCTCTGTAGAAACCTGTCTCAGGGCAGATATTATGACAAGTCTTTGCAAAGGCACAATTGTGTCTTTGCATTCAGAATGTAATACTTGCTCCAGACACTGGAGGAATATTCAGCTCAAACTGCTCTGAAGTAACAATGCCACAGAACTTCCTTAACTTCTTGGCAGGCAATACTTCATATCTATGTCCAGTGTATGATGCCCCTTTAACTGAGGGGCAGGCTCCTTGCATGTGAGTGCCTGGCTGGGTTGAAGAGGGCAAGGGGTCTGTGTGTGAAACGACTGATTAACCCAGCCCTCTTTTTTCCTTCTGTCTTATATAAAATCTCCATAGCTGAGCATGGTCAGGCAATGCCAGGGAAACAAAAAGGGCAAAGCTGAAATTACATTAATCGGTGGCCACTCCACAGCATCCTGCAGAAAACCCTGTTATTGTGATGCCAAGACAGAGCACTCTGTGGGTCCTGGCAGCTCTCTCAGCCTCAGCACCTCTAAAGAGATTCATTGAAAGGTCTTACTTACACAAACAAGTGCCTTCCTCACCCTATGGAGAATCCTTCCAGTGGCAAACCTTATGGAGGGGTTGGGAGGAAACTAATTAAAGATTAAGACTACAGGGCTCAGCCCTTGAGCAAAGAAAAGGCTGCACAGAGTTCCCCAGCAACAGCAGACTTAACCAGGGGGCTTCCAGCAAAGGGGAAATTTTCTTTCAACCCCAAGGAATTTTCTTTCGACCACAGCACCAGAAGGTATTTGTATGCAAAGACAGCTCACAGAGAAGAGCTTGAAAAGTCAAGGCTCATGTGGTTCTCGTGCAAATCTTACACAACCAAATTCCACCTCTCCTTCTCACAGGTAGGTCTTGTTCTCCTGCATGTGCAGTGGAGCCTTCAGTTTCCTTTCTGAGCCATCATTTGCAGATGAGACATGGTATATGGACCTCCTGTGGGAAGGAGAGGCCATAACAAACTAGAGGGAGGAGGTTGTCATTCAAGGAGCTCAGGCTGAGAGAAGCTTTTTCTCTGTGTCATGTCAGCCTGTGTTAATGTGCCTGCCATGGCTGAGTGTGCCACCCTCTGCATGGATGGCTTGTGCAGGGGATAAAAAGTCAAGAAAGGAGTCCAGAAATACTTGTAGTGGCAGCAAGAGGCTTAATAACACAAGGTTTGCAGCTTCATCCAAATCACATTGTAAGTTTGACAAAAGGGTTTCAGAAGACCATCTGGTGGTCTTTTGGCATCCTGTGGGAACTGAGCTGCTAGTTAGTGAAAGATCTGGCCAAACAGGATAATTGTGGCTGCATGAACTTTAATGCTCTTTGGTGGTTACTTCATCACAGATGTCTAGATCAGTACAGGAGAGGAGGTTAAACTGCCTTCTTCCTTTTGATGATGCTCTGAGTGAAAAAGCTTAGTGGTGATTTAAACAGGAAGGTATTTGCAGCATGAACCTCCATACAGCATTTCTGATGTTGAGCATTTCACTGTGAACACTCTGGCCTCGTGTGAGAGTCCATCTTCCTTCCTGCTTTGCACATCATCTTTCCTGTGATTAAAGCAGGAGTTCCAGACAGTGTGGCATTACAAACGATGCTGGGTGTTTTTATACAAATATCTAATTTCACTGATGATATAAAGAGAGTTTGAAAGACATGCAGTACATCTTTCCTTCGTGCCCCTTTCTTCAAAGAGAGAAGTGCTGAGGAACCATTATATCCCACTGGTAAAATAAATCAACAAGCCTTCCATTACTCTGTCTCCTATGTGTACCCCTGTAGTGGCTGAAAATATTCACAGTTAACAGTTAGTGTGCTGTGAAAGGAAAATAATTTACTTTAAAATAGCACAATTTGGAATGTAGTGCAGCTACCCTACCTGAATGTCGTGTTAAGAAGGATTAACCAAGGTTCACAGACACCTCACACCATCCAAATTACAGTTGTGCCTGCAGTTCTATTGCTGAAGTTTATTTTTCACACTGTAATCTGCATAGCCAAAACTAGGGAACTGTTTTGCAAATGCTTGAATTGGCCTAAACCTTGGCAAACCAAGTCTCAGTATGATAGCAAGAGCTAGATGGGATAAGGATATTTTCATACAGAGGATGAGATATGTCAGAGAGACAACAGCATCTCGTTCCCATTCTCCCATACCGGGATGTGATGGTGGAATGAGGTCTGAGTGTGAGAAAAGCCCATGTGGCTGGTTATTGAATACTACAAGTCTCGAAATAATTTAGTTTCAAATGCTACTTCATAAAATATTTGTTTGTAAAATCATTTTAGGAAGTTTCCTTTCTTTCCTGGTGCCAACCCTTCACTGTAGTAGTACTATCCTTTAATTTATGCAAAATAATTATTTTAAAAGGGAATTAAAGAAGTAGTCTTGAATATAAACATGCAAGTATTGTCACAGTGGAGAGAGTGCAGCCTTTGACAGGGAAGCAGTGGGAATGGGAGTGACAAGAGCAAGTTGAATGTGTCTTTACAAGCAAGCTGTCTAAACAGCTATTTGGGGGTAAAAAGATGGTTGTTGGTGAGGAGGGAAATAATGGTTTGTAGATAAGGAAATTAGCTATTTGTGGATAAAGAATAAAAATAGCTGTTCAATACTAACTTGCCGAAGAATAGTGAGAAAAGGAGAAGCTGTTTAAGAATAAAAGAGCTGTTTTGACTAAAAGATTTAATAATAACTTGTAGAAGGATAGTGAGGAAATAGCTGCTTAAGAATAGCCAGACAAACCTGTTTGTATGTAATAGTAATTTTTTTTAGTGTAAAGTACCCTCTGAGTACTTTAGCCAATGAGGAAAGGAAGAGACCGTTATATGGCTGAGAAAAATTAGGATAAAAGGAGCTACATCCTCCAGTTATCTGAGAGATTTTCCTCAGTGAGCTCTCCCCTTTTATAAGGAATAAAATTACTCTGGCAAAACTCTTCTGTCTCCTTTGTGAATGCTAACCTCTGCCAGCAAGAATGTTCTGCACAGGAGGTTCTTGGGGGGTGCAGAAAAACTCTTCTTGAGACAGGTCTGATAGAGAAGGATTCAGAGCATGGAGACTTTCAAAATCACAAGTCCAGCTTTCTGTTGAGGAATACATCTGGTGCAGGTAGCTCAGTTTGCAAGCTGCAGTTCAAGATGCACACTGAGATGCAGATTGAGCTCTGGGTGGGAGCCCAGAGAGACAAGAGACCATGAAGTGCCCACCATAAAGGGCATGAAGACCAGTGGCACCAGCCCTGTGAATTAGGCACTGAAGGACTCACTGAGCTATTTCAGGAAGGTTGCTACCACTGCAGGTTATTACCACTGCAGTCAGGCCTTCCAGAGTTGTATGAACACAGTGAGAGCTTTAATTCAAGCAATAATCTCGAAGAAGAGTTTCACACAGTATACAGCGTAGAAGAATTGCCAGAAATGTCTGTTGGACTTTCAAATAAAAAGTTCTCTGATATATATATTGAAAGTTAATATCTCAGAACATATCTGAGGGCTTTCTCTTAGTTTAGTGGCAAATTTAGTGGTATCTGATGTCTTTCCTTGAATGATCATTGTGCTCACCTTGTGCGTATCCTTTGTTCTAGAGAAAAGATGGGACATACTGCACTTGTGAATATGTTTGTGCTACACCCATATATGATGACAGGGTACAAGAGAGATGCAAAATCATTCCAGTGAGTATTAGCTGCTTATATGACTATGTTTGAATATCCAAAATATCTTCATTGTATTGTAAAAAGTACAGTGAGTAAGGCTTGACATTTCTAGGGATGTTAACTATTTATTTCAACACACGAGTAGAATGCAAGTCCTGAATTATAAATATGCATATAAGCTCCAGAAACATGAATCTCATAATTAAGTTAATTAAGGCAGAAAGAAGAAATCTGAATATTGTCTAGAAAAATCACTCTTGTTCTGGGTGGTATGAGGGTCTCCACCCTAATGAGACAAGGCCAGTCTACTCTAGCCGTAGCTGTTTCCCCTGATGCTTTCAGGCAAATCACGTTTTTGTTTTGATGCAAGTTCTGTTCCAATAGACATGTTTTTAATACCTAACTGAAGAGGCTCTAGGAGATCCATTCCATAACTACTAGGGACTATGTCTTTATGCATGCTTCCACAGAGGAGCTCTGGTTTGCACATGCAGTTGTACCAAACCCACTGTGCAGGCAGTAGGCAGTCCACTTGCTCCCCTCTCTAGCTGTGACTCCCATAAAGGGGGGCTCATCCCTTATCATGTTAGTGGGACTGGGAGAGGCTTTCTGCTGTGCTGTGCAGGCAGCCTGCATGCCTGTGACATGATCACAGAGTCAATCATGCTCTGGAGCACACAGGGCTCTGTGCTGTAATATGTATGGCATGAACAGAATATGGGAATACAGAATCTAAATTGCTGACAGTTGGCTTCAAATTTGTTTACAAACACTGTCCATTTTATTTGTGGTCTTGCTTCTGAGGCTAATGGAATCATTTAAATCTTGAAACTGAACTTTCAGAGGCAAGCACCAAATATTGTGAAACTTGCTGAAAAATGTGACCTCTAGCAACCCCATGTTTAAACTGGCTCTGCAGTTTTATGCCAGTATATCTACAATATATTTATACACCATTACTCAGAAAACCTATCATCAAAAAGGTATGTACTGACATGTTCCCTGTTTTCTACTTTATTTTGCTTTCTATTTTAGAAGGCAGAGTGTAATAAATGTTATGTGAAGACCAGAGTCTGAATTGTTGGTTCATACTGAAAAACACCTTCAGAACCACCAACAGTCCCACCAGTGTTAGACTTTAGGTGGAGAAAGCTACTAAATCAGTCTGAGGGAACAAGAACTGATTGTCTACCAGGTTAATGTGCTCCAGGCTTGAAGGCCAGTTCATGTGGCCAAGCCCAAATGGTTTAAGTTTTCAAAGACAGACTCTTGGTGGTTTCATGTATTTCTAAGGCATGACTTTGAGACCTAAAGGGTTTGAGTATATGATCCAAAGGCATCAATGTCAACAATGCTTGAAAGGAGACTAAATTGGTAAGGAAATAGAGGCTGTTTGTATAGGCTTTTCCTGTGCTAACTCCTGTAGTACCAGGAAAATTTTATTCAAGTATCAGAGTATGAGAAAAAATAAATATGCCTTGGCAATTGAAAGTTTACATCAGGCTATCATTCATTGCAATATGTCAAATGTACACATTACAAGAAACTGTTGAAAAACCCAGACTGGAAAATCCCAGGCCAAACCATACACCTCAAGACTGAAACTGATTTAATTTCCAAGAATAAGTAGCTGACAAAGACAATTTTCATAGATTAATATTTTTCACCTGGGCTTTATATATCTAGAAGAAATACACACTGCATTGGTTATGCATTGATCAAACTTTTATTGTGCCAGCTGTACTTCATAGACCTGAAAAAGTGATTCAAGCAAAACAAAAGAGAACATAAAAGCACAACTCTAATGGTTTGAAATCCCAAAGAGGCAATTACAAGTTTGATTCCAGTGATGCAGCTGGACTACATTGGAAAACTAAACACTTTATACATAATAAGTAGATATGAAGGCTAGGACTAGGACTGTAAATAATAAATCTATCCTGCAGTTTTATTTGTGAAGTACTGCCCTTTTAATAAGTTGAGAAAATACAGCAATAAAATTCACACTAATTCATGTGTAAAAGGTAGTTGAACAGAGCTGAAATGTGTTAAAACATCTCTTTTTTTTTATTTTATTTTAAATGAAAGAGATTCACAATAGCTAATAATTTAAATAAACCAATGGAAAAGTGAAGTTGCCACAGGAATGAATTATACTTCTTTAGGCTTTGTGAATGTGTTAGAGTGTAATTTATCTAGTGGTTTATATTTAGAATATTTCTTGACCTCTATAGTGAGTGTTGCACTGTGCCGAATTTCGGGTCACTTCAGTGAACTGTGAGCTGATGTTGCTTTCCTCGCGAGCCTGAGTTTGCTGTTCCTCTTCAGCAGAGGCAGGTCTAAGAGAACAATATTAATCAAACTCTAACATTTTTAAAGCCATCCTTCCTGAGAGGTATGATTCAGACGGGTATTCGCCACTGTTTGGCCCCGACATTTGAGGACACGTCTGTGTGCTCAGGTGTGGACTGGCAGACAGAGTTTGTTCCATGCACAGCTTACCTGAAGCAGCTTCTGCACGTGTTTAAAGACCGTGATCAGCAGCACCACGGACAGCGAGGGAGAACGCGGGGCGAGCCCGGCAGGGCTGCGGGCAGTGCCCCTCGGGTCACGGGCAGGACCGACCTCACCCCTGGGCAGGTGGGAGAGCACGGGCAGGACCGATGTCACCCCTGGGCAGGTGGGAGAGCACGGGCAGGACCGACCTCACCCCTGGGCAGGTGGGAGAGCACGGGCAGGACCGACCTCACCCGTGGGCAGGTGGGAGAGCACGGGCAGGACCGACGTCACCCCTGGGCAGGTGGGAGAGCACGGGCAGGACCGACCTCACCCCTGGGCAGGTGGGAGAGCACGGGCAGGACCGACCTCACCCGTGGGCAGGTGGGAGAGCACGGGCAGGACCGACCTCACCCCTGGGCAGGTGGGAGAGCACGGGCAGGACCGATGTCACCCGTGGGCAGGTGGGAGAGCACGGGCAGGACCGACCTCACCCGTGGGCAGGTGGGAGAGCACGGGCAGGACCGATGTCACCCGTGGGCAGGTGGGAGAGCACGGGCAGGACCCATCTCACCCGTGGGCAGGTGGGAGAGCGGCAGCCGCCGCCGGGGGATGCTTTGCTGCCGGGGAGCATCGCAACAGTTCGCGCATTTGGGCAGCAGGGGAGGCTCTTGGTAGCGTCTGCACGATTTTAAGGGTTGTATTCCTCTATCCTTACGTGTGTTTCTCTGGTATGGACATACCTGTGGTCTAGCTGATGAGTTGAAGCTGCAAAATTTAATTGAGGAATGCAGATGATTGAAAGGGAAATAGTAAACAATAATGGTTTCCTTCAGGACCTAAAATAAGTTACAACCTATTTTTTCACATACTTACACTCTAGCCAAGAGTTAGACTCAATGACCCTGAAGGGTCTGTTCCAACACAGCATATTCTGTGATCCTATGACCCCATGATAAAGGAAATGAGGGGCATGGACTTAAGATACTCCTTTGCAGCAGGACCAGAATGAATCTAAGAGAAGAAGCTGAAATACAGTTGACTAAGAAGGAAAAACAAAACTGTCTTTGAAACCTCAGTAGGGACACAGCAAATTTTAAGAAAAATGTTAAGGGCTCTTCTATAGCTTTGCAGTCATATTATGATTTTTATTGCTATTAAAACCTAAAAATATTTCAGACCATATGAAATACTGGTACGACACTCTTTTGCAATTAGGCAAGGGTAGGTTAAGGAACCCCACAGACTTGACATCCAACCCTGGGCACTGTTCCCACTTACAAACTTCATCCATTTCTGTAGATTTTAAATCACCTTGGCTTTTCCTCTTTTCTGTGAAAGATCTAGGGGATCAAGCGGGGTACCAACAAACTCAGATCATGATAAATCTTGGCAGAGACGTTTATTGCTTGCACTTCATGGGACCCTATGGAGATTTGAGGCCAGACATGTTGGTAGGTGCAGGACCAGGCTCTGTTTTCCAGTCAGGAGAAATACTGAAATTGTTGAATTCTGAGTGTTCCAGAAGGTTACAAGTGGATTTAGGCAAGCTCAGTGCAACTAAAAAGGAAAACAGAAGTGATGCCCATTATAAAATGAAATTGATTTTATGTGTGGAAACTCATTCATTAAAAAAAAAATAATAATAATAATTTCACCTCTTTCTTTTCCATTATATTTGTTATAATAATATTTGCTTAAAATTTTTGAGTGGAAGTGTAAGTCTGAAGTTGACTTTTTTAATGTTTTTGTTGTTAGTGACTTCCAACACAGTTGCAAAAGTTGTTTAGCAATGTTTGTTTCCAGTATTTCTCCAGTGTGGTGTCATTTTCCTTTCCCGTTTCCTTCTGTTTCGGTGTGAGGAATGTGATGTGCCTCCCCTGAGATTTGTGTTGCCTTTCATTGCTTCCTCGGGCTCATCCTTGGTATGTGCCACTGGCAGTACTTTTTGGTCACTCTTGAACTCTGTGTTCCAATTCCATTTGGTGATATATATGTACACATATGCTTCATAATACTAGGGTTAAAGATAAAGAGACTTTATTTTTCTAAAGTAAAAATCTCCCTATCTGATACTTTTTTTGTTGCTCCTTTTTATTGTCAGTGTGAAGTGCATTATTGCCTGTGGGTTGAGAAGAAATCAGCATTGCAGACCTTCTGTGATGCTTCAAGCTTCCAGTCCCCTTTGTCTTTTTATCTCCACTCTTATCTCCATATGAAGATGAAACTTTGAAGATGGTTCTTTTTTTTTTTTTCTTTCTTTTTCCCTCTCTGTCCTTTAAAATTCATATGGGCTACTGTTTTGTTGGTGAAGACAAGTAGATGTCTTCTGGCTTGCCAAATAAGAAAGAATGATCCTCATATCTGTAGCAAGCACAAGTGATAAATTCAGTAGAGTTGCTGTTCAATATCACTGACTGGATTTAAATATTTGGACAAAGATTAGCTGCCGGTAGAAAATAAATAACATGAATGTTTAATCAAGATCTATCGTTCCCAATGGTCAGATACTGTCCTTTTTATTTAAAAGCCCAGTATAATGGAGACACAATGCCTACTGAGAATTTCTCTAACTCCCTTAATAATTGGATAGTTTTAAGCAAAATCCAATTCATACCTTTTCATTCATCCAGGAATGAAAGATAAGAGAGCTGAATCTACATACAGATAGGTAGATATATACTTTACAGACTCTTTAAAAATTATGCCTTCAAAGTTGGGGTCATGACTTTCCAAAATGCAGACATATAGTCACTAGAGGGAGACATGACCTTGCGGAACAAAAATTCCCACTGTGGGGAGGCAGATGTCAACCAGGCTGGAGTGCTACTGACCAAACGAAAGGCTGCTGATTTGTCAAGCATCTGAGGGCCATGGAGATTGGAGACACTGGAAAAACGCTTTGTGGATCTGCCTGATGCTCCAGGATAGCATCAGCAGTGCTTTTCCATGAATGCATCTGTGACCTAGAGAAGATGGGATTCCCTTTAACTGAAGTGAGCAGAAAAGACTTGAACCAGGCACTGCTGGTCTGTGCTATATAACTAATTTTTCTCAAGAAACCTGCTGGCTAAGACACTATTTCTCACCCTGAGAAACATGACTGGCAGGAGAAGAGAAAGGTCAATGAAGAAAGTCCTGCATCTCCTTGGGAACTTTCCTGCTGTTAGAAGTGGGCTAGCACACATTATCAGCTCCTGCCTCGTGCCACCCAGTAACCATCGATTCCCCCCCAGTTACATCTGGGGGGAGCAAAGATGCTGCTCAGGGAAGCCAGCGAAGGAAGGAGGTGCAGAGCAGGCTCCTGGACCATTTGTTGGCATGGGTGGGAGAAGACCTATTTTTCTCTGGATGGAACACTAAAGGGGACAATCTGTGCAACCATTTGGCTGGAGAAAGGGGTATGCAAGGCTGGATTGACAGGGTCTCACCTCAGTAGTTTACTTTAAAGTGAAAGCTTAGGTGTAAACATTAGAGGGAGTTTTTGTGCCCACTGGAAAGTGCCTTGATCAAAGCACCAAGCCTAGTGTGAAGTCTGCACAAGTGTTATTATTCATCCAAAAACCAAACAGAGCAAGCCAAAGGCCCTGCTCACACTGGGATCAGGATTGGGCTAGCATCAACCATGTTGCTGCTGATAAAACCACAGGGAAACATCTCTACATCTGGAGCTTCTGTTCAGTGTTAATCCATACTGGGAGGCTGTTTAATAATGTATTAAACTAGAGTATTGCGAATGTGTGGTAAATGACAGTTTTTACTATTACATTAATAATAGGTGTTATTTATTCTTAATTGCCCAGAAACATTTTAGGGAGCACTGTTAATATTGCCTCCAAATAAATGTTTATGGAATCATTAACTCGGATTTTATTGGCCATAATTCTCACAAAGATTCTGAGTCATGTTTTCAAGTCTGCTAAGATTTGTGATCCTATTTCTGTTTGCTTTGTACATTTTGTCTGTCTGTATTATTTGAAGGGAGGGTTGTAGCGGGTAAGATGGAGGCAAGTATTCTTTATTTTAATTAAAATGCTAACATAAGAAATTATCTTACTGAGTGATTGTGTTGTAACACAGCCACTTGCTCTGCCATACAGTAATTAAGTACAATTTGATGCTTCCTCTAGAAAGCTTCTGATTTTCCAGGCTCATGCTGTAGCCAAAAAACCCTCCCTTTAGGCTGGAACTTGGCACAGAAAATCTCAGCTCAGCTTCAGTGTTACTTGAAACTTAAAGCTCAAACCTTTGCTTTCCCATGTCCAGATTGCTTTGGGACATTACACATGGGGATTCCTTGTATTGTTTCCTCGTGGAGTGATTGACAAAGGTCATTCCATTACCAAAAATGAAGTGTTGCTGGCATTAATTTTTAATGGGAATGTCATTAGTGCTGACTGCAGAAAAAATCTGAATCATAGGTCGGATGAGTTCAAGACAGACACAGACCACTGCACAGAAAGAAATGATGAATTCTTTTTCTGGCAGGTTTAGCTTGTGTTGACCATGCTGGGTGGAAGACTCTTATCATTCTTTGGGAGCTCATGGCACAGGCTCCGTGGCTGACCCTTGCTGGAGACATTTGGCCCCATCCAGACGGGAGCTGTTGCTTCTTGGAAGCCCAGTGAGTAGGGCTGTTGAAGAGTCTTGATAGAGTGCCAAGAGTGTGAGTCTGGACTCTTCTCTAGACCTTAACAAACATCTCATCTACGGTTATTTATGTGTCAGTGGCCTCTGAAGCAAACCAAGTGTGTTGCTGAGCACACTGCCTGTCCCCATGTCACTGACTACGGAAAGCTGGTTGTAATAATCTGATTGGCCAGTTAGATTTGGGTAGATCTTTGATCTTTTAGTAACAGCATATACCTGTACATGAGAGAGGAAAGTCAAGTTTGTTGCAAGCTTAGGAAACATAAAGACTAGTTTTTGAAGTTAGAGAAGTACTGATTGACACTTGAGAATAGGAAATGAAACTCTTAGGTGGAAGAATTTGTAGTCTTTTAAGTCAGTGAAGAGTCATAAGGAAACTCATAGAGAGAAAACAGGACCTAACACAATGGCATAGGGAACTTTAAGTTGATAAATGCAAGTCATTTATCTTGGGATAATGAAGGGAAAATTTGAAATAATATATTCATTTTGGAGGTTACAAGTTAAATATAATACTTAGGAAAAATACCAGTGAACACAGGTCAGTCAGAGCTCATCAGTCTGTAATTGTAACTTAGTGTCCAAAGGAGGGTGACAAAGACAGGAAAGGGCCTGGAGGGGCAGCGTGTGAGGGGTGGCTGCCAGAAAACGGAAGGATGGGACCTGGCTTTGCTCTCGGAGTGTGTGGAAATCATCGGTCTGATGGAGATGGAGCGACGTTTACTCAGAAATGGCTTAAGAGGAATGAAACTCTTTTTTTTTGCAGTATTTATGGAGTAGTCTTTCCATAGTTCTGAGAGCAGAATTACTGAACAAGGTGAGTTAATAGCACATAAGTAAAATTGAAGCCTACAGCAATTAAATTAAATGCTAAAAATACCAGATATGGTAAAACAATATATTTTAATTGAACATAATTCTATTGAAGACTGTTAAATTACCACATTGGAATAGAAGCACAAAACAACATGATAATGAGTTCCTGAATTGAAATTTTAAACAAATAAACTGAAAAATCGCAGGTACCTTGGTGTATGACATGCAGAGTAATTATGATATGAGAATATGAATTATTTATATATTCTTTAAATGTAGAATGTAAATTTGCTTTTAATTAATTTCTATTGGGAAATCATTACACAGTAAATGTAACTATCTCCTATGGTGATGCTTTTTCTTCTAATTATTATTATTATTTTATCATTTTATTGTTTGGAGAGGGAAGGGGAAAATGGCAAATTTTATGGTAGTAAGTCAATTAAGTAATGGTTATGTCAAAAAAAATGGTGCTTTTCTTTGTAGTGAAATACACTCTAAGGTAGACAGCTGTTAAAATAATTTGGGACACATAGATTCCCCTTCAGTATTGCTATTCTGGGACCAAGAAGTCAGCATCTCCTTGGTTTTCCTACACTGAGGAATTTGGTAGACGGGTGGGGGACATGAAAGGCTTTGGCTAGTGCCTTATTGTTCCTGAGGTCAGTGGGCTGCAAAGGCAGGTGCCAAAGCTCCTGACTGAGGCACTTACAGCCACAGAAAACATCCAAGAATGGAGGAAAAGTTCTTGTGAGTAGGGAGAGAGTTATTAAATGAATGAGCCACTATTAGTGTTACTTCTATTTTTAATTTGTTTGTACCTTTGCAAGTGTATTCAGTAGTGGGAGAAACATCAAGTTGGTGGAATTAGGACAACCAGGTTTGTTAAAACATGGATATGCCCATAGCTTGTGTTTTGGCACTGTTCTAGTCAAATGATTTGCCTTTGCAATACTCCTGCTGGAGAGATGTGCAGGTAAGTCTAGGGTACTCCTGAGCTTATTAAAATTGAGGCAGAGAGCTCCTTTTGAATTCTGTGGGGCACTGTCCTTGGGGGCCAGTATCTTTGTCTAAGTCAGAATTACCAGGACTGAGGGTTTTATTGATTGCCTGACCTTTGCAACACTTGCTGCTCATTTCTAATGACACTTGATTGGGCCATCTCTCCCATCCTAGGGAATAATGATCTCTTGTGGATAATGTTATATAGCAAACATTAATTTTGAGTGGTAAGTGGAAGATGGAAAATATTATTTTGTTTCATATAATGCACTATTTTTTTCATTACTTGTATCTTTGACTTGTAACCCATCTGGATCTGCAAGCCCTCAGTAGCTGAAAGCTAGGTTCTCCCCATTCTCAATCCTCTGACAAGCTAAAAAGGTAAAGATTTTTGTTCTTATAATTTTGGAACAACTGCTCTCCTGTTTTCTGCTGTTTTCTTTTCATGGACCATTAGCAGCTTCCAAAGGCAATATCCTTTCACTGTCACACTATGCCATGGGGTGCCATTTCAACAACTTCAGACGAGGGCATTAAGTACAATTCTGGATGAGAGTCAGAGCATAACCAAATAAAAATAATAAAGGAAACCTTGTAAGAGCAATTTGGAATGCTGTCCTGTGCTGAATTCATTTGCAGCTTAGCAGAAAGCTACCAGACACTGGTGATCAGTACAGTAGTCTGCAGCACCTTATTTAATTGTAAAGTATTTCATACCCTAAGAAACCTCTCTGTTCATTTGCTTTTCCTTTTTCGGTGATCATCTTAGCTGAATGCTGAGCAGTGAATCAGTAGGAGGGGAAGAAAATTCATGTTTCTAATTCAAGGAGAATAAAAATGGACTTCTTGTTGTTTTTCTTCCTTCTCCCTTGCAATTAATCTGGAGTTATGCATTTCTTAGAATTTTTAAAAAAACATCCTGGAAGGAGGCAAATAATCTCATAATCCTTTGGCAAATCTCTCAATACATAAAGGTGAAATTATGGCAAACACTGCATACAAGTCCAAGCCAAAACAACCTCCTGGCCAGCAGTAGGACTGTGGGGTAGGTGCAATTCCTGTTAGCTCACCTCCCAGGGAGACAGAGGATGACTATTCTACAGGTTCTCACAGCATCCCACGCTTTATGAGGACTCAGGTTACCTACATGCATTTAAATAGCCCCTGACTTGGCACTTACTGATCTGGCACTGGCTTTAGTCCTTGAATAAATTCAGTTCTTGAATAAATTAGTCATTCTTTATAGTGGGGAAAATCTGTAAGGTGCACAGCAAATGGACTGCTCGGAGCTGGAGCTGAGACATCTGCTGACTCTGGTGCTCCATTCCCTCTCCACACCTCTTTGGTGGTGATGGATGAGCCACTTAGCAGGCAGTGCTAGAAGTGTGGTGCAGAGACCCACGTCGAGCCTGTCAGCTGAGGAACAGATCAGTCAAGAGCTTTAAGCATGGCACTGGGAGGGAGCTAGAATGGTTGCTGTCCTGGCTGTGCTGATAGATCACTTTGGGCTGGGTACTTAACATCTGTGTATTCTGCTTTGCTGTTCTCTAAAGAGGGCTAATCTCTCTTCTTGTGGATGCTGGAATTTCCTCTGGCACTGGCCTTGTAATAATAACTTAATGCCAGCAGAGAAGGTGCTGGGAGACTCTGTGAATGTTTATAAAGCACTGTGAACTTGTGTTGGGCTAGGTGTTACCAACACTTTGCTACCAGAATGTTTGCATTTGACCTTGTGTCTTACCTAAATTACAGTTTTATGCTCCAAATCTGCTCTGTTAAACAGTATTGAGCGTCTTGTCATTTTCTCTCTAATACAGAAATGATTTCACCTCGATTAGACTTCTATACTTTTTCTTATCTGCCCATGCATACACACGTCACACTCCATTAGCCAAGCACTTCTGTCCACGAGTCTTAGACCATCTCCTGATGGGTAATTCACATCTCTCCTCATGCTGATAAGACTCAAAACACATCTTGTTTTTCTCAGTTGTTTCCCTTCTTTCTTCTACTCTCCCATGCCACTGCAAGGCCATAGACTAGTTTGTCTCCACTTTCCCATGCTCACAGCTGCATCCTTCCCAGGCCAAAGGTGCCCTCAGCCCAGAAGTCTTCCACAGTTTCATAGATTTCTTTCGATACCTAGAGCATCATCCCAAGACAAGGTGAAACAGTCCCAGTCATTTAGTCATTTCTCTTACAAAATAGTGTCATACAAAAGCTGAATCCTACTCTTGACCATTTGTGCCACAATTCCCCTTACCTTTTCAGTTCCCCTGTACTCTTTTAGAGGGGACTGGAGTTGCAAACAGCATGCGTGAGACCAGCACATTCTGGATATGGCCTGGTTTTTAGTTTGTAACAATTCTGTCATTCATGGACCCTCATTGCAATTATTTCAGGTGCAGCAATTATGTTGTTGGGGTGGCTGGGGTAATATTACAGTCCTGGCTCTGAGTGATAGAACAAATACTGCCACTGCAAATCTGAACATGAGAAGAAAGAGTCATCCAGACCAGGAGAGCTTCCTCTTCATTCCGCCTTGTTTGCTTCTGCCTCTTTTATGACACCCCACATTGTATTTGTTACCTTAGATTGTTTGCCTCTTATTGTACATTTGCTAGAAAAGCAAAAAGCCTCTCTAAAACTGCTGGACTGAAAATGAAATATAGGATGGCTGCAGGCTATGTTTTCCTTTGCTGGGAAGCACTACCATGATAATTGTTTCTGCAAAAAGAAACTACTATTCTGGGAAAAAAAAAAAAGAAAAAAAAAAAGAAAAGAAAAGAGACAAAACAAAACCCAAACCCCCAAACACCCTCTATTTGCTTGAACTTACCATAAACTATTGCTAGTAATTATAGAAGCCAACTGCACAACAGCTTAATTTGACTTAATTGGCAATTTTTTAAAGCTGCAACACAATAAAAATAGAAAATTAACTCAGTGCACAGGTTCTGGAGATGTTAAATTTCACTTTACGGAAAAGCTGAACACTTTCAAGCAACGTGGTGTCTTGTAATTCATTTCAGTTGGTTATATATTATTTCCCCCCCTTTTTTTTCTCTTTTTTTTCTTTTTTTTTTTCTTTGTAATATGAAAGTGTAGAAATATGCAGCAGTATCTGAAAGAAGGCTAAGCTTTGCTTTTTCCCTCAGTGCTGGGTTCCAGTCTGACAGGAATGTTTCACAGGGAAAGATTATCAATAGGGAGAGAGATCATCTGTTAGCCTTATTTCTTTGTTAATGGCCACAGAATTGAGGGGGGGTTTATTGTTTGGGTTTTGTTTGTGGTTTGTTTGTTGTTTTTTTATAAGTGACTAGCAGTTTTAAATGGCAAATTCTTTTGTTCTCCCCAAGCATTTAAAAAATGGTAGTCTGCTAAAGAGACAAATCCTTTCTGAGATACAAAATTATCCATTGTGGGTTTAACTTTAAATAGATTAGTAGTCCCCTCTAAGTCAATTGAGATTTAGTGGGTATTACAGAAAATTAAGCCATCTGTACACACAACCAGTGAGATGATTTAATTACACAATATTCTGATATGGTAGGGAAAAATTATATTAAGTCAATGTTTATTTATTCGGATGTGAGCCACGGATTGTCATAATACACAGATATTAAACAAGTTGATGTGATGACAGAATTAATTGTTTTATACTGTAAATACCTAAAAGATGCAAATCGATGTGTGCAGTTAAAATACCAAGTAAGGATCTGCCAAAATGAGGAATTCAGACTTTACATTTACCATCCCATTTTACACCTCTCCTGTCACACATGAAGTATCTCATCCCAGCTGCTTGGACAGTGACCACAGAAGTCCCTCAGAGCCCTTCTAAGCCCTTCTGTGGGCAAGGTGCTACAGATGGAGGGGTCTTGGGAATGAAGGACCTGGGATATATGTTTTCTCTAATCCTAAATTCCTAGCTCAGTTTGTTCTCTTTCCCTCTGGAAGGTGAAAAGTGGGGGAGGCCTCGAGCGCTTTGGTTGGACAGCAGGCATTCAGCCAGGCTCAAACCACAACATCTCCAGCCAGCCTTTAAAACCAAGGGTCCAGATTTTTCCAGGTCTTTATGGCTACCTGCTTTTCAACCTGAGCGCAGCACTCTGCACACTCCACACAGAGAAATGGGGAGAAGAACATTTGCCACCCCGGTGCAGGATGAAACTACAGCAGATTACTAGCAGAAAATGCGGGATCTGCCACACATTCCAGCTTTGCACCGACAGTTTGAGCTCTGTTTCACTGGGAAGAAGTTGCCAGCAACAGGAGCAGGACCAGCCCTTTTACATCATTAATGCTCCTAAACTATGACCTGCTGTCAAAGTGATTCATCTCAGGTGTTCATTGGGCAGTGCAGAATGGTGTACCCTGATCCATAAGACAGGGGAACATTATGGGGGATAGGGGTTGATAATGCTGTTATCTTCTGAAATTTGTTGAGGGAGGAATGGGAGAAAGTAGCAAACCCCAGCTTAAGGGCTGTGCATGGAGACGGTTCCACTTTGTGTGTACACTTTACATGATTCCCAAGGCAGATGTAGATATTTGTGTTGTTTTGGTGAAATGTATCTCCAGGCAGCAGAGGATAGTGTATGTGGTACAAAAATTACATGATAAAAAAAATCAGACTTTTTGAAGCCAAGAGGATCCTCAACTGACCACAGAAAAATCTGTACGATCCAAAGCTTCCCCAACACACAGTCAGATCCTAAGAATAGTGATCCCAATTTAGTGGCTTAAAATGGCAAGTAAAATCGAAACACCCAGGAAGGAATTTCTTTGAGACAGTCCAAACTTGGAGCATTCACCTTGTTTTCATGCAAATACCATTTTATCCAGTAAATTATTCTTCTTGATTTCTGCATAAGCTGGAAGTACCAAAGGGGGGGGAAAGAGAGAGAGAGAGAGAGAGAGAGAGAGAAAACCCTCCCAACATTAGATCTACACTTCAAAGAAGTAAAGTAATATGTGCTCACAGGGCCACAGATAATTAAAATAATTGCATGAATTTTTCAAGGCTTGTGGAGGCCAAATACAAATTCTGTTGAAAGTTACTGTCGGGTTTGCATGACCTGAGCTGGTTTGATGTCTGTAGCTGGGATAATCCAGTTGCCAAACAAATGGAACACTGGAAGTTTGCATCTGGGCACAGCTTCAGTGTTGGTGAAGATGATTTTACATACTTATTTCCATATGCTTATCTTTCTTCCTCCCTCCTCCTCCTCCCACTCCTGCCCCCCTCCCCAATACACCTCCCTCTGAATTATTTTTTTTTAACCTGAGTGGTTCCCCTAACTTAAATGTTCCTTTTTCTCTCTGTGCCTTGACACTACCTCTGTCTAAGACAGCTGCACAGAGCCAGTGAATGTGTAGGGTGAAGAGAAGCTTTTGGCTTTCTGTTCCCGCCCCACTCCCTCCATCCCCTCCCAAACCAAATATTAAGGTTTCATTCGTTGTTTATTTTTTCATTTCATAGGGGAGTTGCAAGCACATGCTCTGAGAGAAGCACAACCCTAATCATCGTGAATATTCAGCTGTATTGATTTTGTTACCATGTTTCACTTATACCTGTCCAGAAAACCGGACCAATGGACACAGAACCACGGCTGAATTGGTGTTCTGCTCTCTCTTCTGTGACTTACAACAACTGAGGATTGGCCCCCACGCTTTGATGGATGAATTGTTTCAAGATGTTCAGAGCTGTACTTTGGTCAGTTAGTCAGAGCAGTGAGAAATGTCTTGGACATGGTGTGTCTGTGCCTTTTTGTTCGTGCTATTCAAACAATTCCTGTTCACCGTAGGGGCTGGCTCTCAAGAGTGCTCCCAGCTGGAATGGATACTATAGCTGTGAGCCAAAGAGCTATAGGGTTAGGTAACTCTATACAGACAAGGTAAGTTTTTAACACATCACTGAAAGGTTTTGTTCTTATTTCCGCCCATATTGCTCTTTAGTAACTAATTGAGGTTTAATAGTCTTTGACTCAAGGAGCTTGTTTGATTTTAACACTGAAGTCTTGGCTTTCTGCCTATACTCTCTAAACTGTTGGGTTTTTGGAGGAGGGGAGGATTCAGTATATTGTCCAGCAATACTAAGTGCTGATCTAAATACTCTTGCACTTCAGAAAAAGTCAGTCTATTTATTACACACATTGAGTTTTTCCAAGATTTTTTGATTTGACTTGAAGCTTAGCATGAGGCACTTAAACTATTGCCATAGAAGGAACTGTTGAAAGCTCACTTATGAGCTGAGGATCCCTATTTGTGATTACCTTACTCAGGGACCTCTAGAAAGTGAGCTGTAATTTATCATGCATTGTTATACTACCCAGGTGTTGTAAAGAGCTCCATTTAAAGAAAAAATAAAAATGCAGAGAAGTATTCCACTGATAAAAGGCAGTATTTCCCATTTATTTCAAAGAGTTAGGTGCCAGAGATATGCCCACAGTGATCAGAACTGCTCTGTGGTTATTTTGTGATCCTTCATGCAAATGAATGCATGCATGCAAATGCTTGATTTTATATTTCATGCCCAAACTTTTGCCCTTCTCCCTCCTCTGCCCTGCCGTGCTCTCTCCTTCATCTGATCAGAACAGGATACTCAGGGTCTTTTCTCAAATTTCTTCATAACCAGATGGGATTTGAAGGTTATTCTTTCAACGACCCTGAGATTAGCTCAGCTGGCTAGAACACGGTACTAACAATGCCAAGGTTGTGGGTTGGAGCCTTAGAAGGGCCATTCACTTAAGAGCTGGACTCAGTTATCCTTGGGGGTTCCTTCCAGCTCAGAATATTCTGTCTCTGATTCTCCAGAAATTTCTGATTTCATGGTGCTGCCATCATAACCCAATGACTTATATTTATGCATCTTCCAATATGCAACCCTTGTTATGAAAGATGTTCTTACTCTTGGGAATTAATTGTAAATGAACTCTTTGACCATTAACAACAATTCATTCTCAGGAGTGCCATGTAAATTTGTTAATGAAGTCAGGTTGAGATGTCTCCAAACAGGAAACCTAATATTTTTAAAACTCTCCACATCAAAAACAATTAGTTTAATAAACCTTC
>JAWWMO010000083.1:48862204-48910891 GCA_035047845.1 Dendrocincla fuliginosa | reverse complement strand
GTTGAGATGTCTCCAAACAGGAAACCTAATATTTTTAAAACTCTCCACATCAAAAACAATTAGTTTAATAAACCTTCTGCTTCTCTTTCATTCACACAATAAACACTTACTTAAATAGATTTCATGTAAAAATGTAAGGCTAGTGAAGGATAGTATTCTTTTTTTTTGATCACTGGACTTTTAATGGAGTTTTGAGGGACTTGTTTGTTTGTTTTGGGGGTTTTGTTTTGTTTGGTTGGTTGGGGTTTTGTTGTTTTTTTGTTGTTTTGTTTTGCTTTGCTCTTGAGGGATTTACCTCTGGTTGTTTGTCTCATACTCAGCAGATACCCTTTTGTGAGGTTCTTTTCATAGTGGAAACTTGATTATCCTTCACCTTCCAAGATGTCCAGAGAGCTTCCAAAGGCTCTCTGGGGAAAGTGGGAAAGGATTTTTGAAATGTCAGGAGCCACAGTGAACATACAGGTAAGAAAAGAGTTTCTCTTTTGAGTTTTCAGAGGTACAAAAAGAAGTTTCCAAGGGGAAATCACCTATCAGTGTTTTCTGTGGGAAGAAATAGGATTTTTTTGTCAACCTATGAACATTAGATGTTCACCATTTAGGCCAGTGAATAAAACCAAAGTGTGATATTCATTATTCTGAAAGCAATACTTTGGTGATGGTTTTAATGCAGCCATGATAGCAAGTACTGACAGAGTGATGACCTGTTGAGGTGAGTAGTAGCATATGGCAGGTAATCTTCTGTCCCAAGCAGAGTAGGACAACCTGAAAGACCTTGTTTAATTCTTGGGTTTGTCTTTACGTGACCATGGACAGGATATTTCCTCTGACAGTGAGCCATTGTTTTTAAGTCTGTGAATTCAGTTTTGGTTTATTTGGACTGTGAACTCCCTAAGAAGTAAATGCCTTACTCTGTGTTCCACAATGGAAAAGAACTGCTGCTAAAATCTTATTATTGGGAGAGGTTGACTCAGTTAGGTGAGTAACACTTAGAACTCTAAAGGGCACTCATGATGCCATGTGTGGTCTGAAATCTTCTGCAGAGACAGATTGAAATCCTGATATTTTAATGAAGCTTTAGGTATGAGGAATAAAACACTGTCATATTAAATGATGGTAGAGAGTTATTTTGCCAATTTTCAAGTTCCCATAACACTGTAAACAAAAATTTACAATCCCTTCCTTTGGAAGACTTTGAAAAAGAATCAAATCACACAAAACCCCTTGTATTTGAGAATAGCAGAAATAGAAGAGTTGCAATATTATCACAATAATTTCAAAGTAACAGGAGAAAGCTGGGAAGCCAAGTATTTCATAATGAATGCAGCATATAGCTTTTAAACAGGGCTAACATATGGACCACTAATGTGAATGTGAATGCAAATTAGATACTTTTGATTTCTTGAAATAAAGTCAGCAGAATCCGAGCTTCAAAAAGCAAATTGTGTGGGTTTAACTACCTGAGTGCCACAGAAAGAATATTGTACCTATAATATTTCCATATGAAACAAGGTAATGGAGCTAATTAAGCTAATTCTAGGGCAAGCTGCCCTGGATAACTTAAAGATAAATTGTATGTATTCTCTGTCCTCTTTTTTTTCTTTTCCCCTTCATGTTTGGATTCTCAATACTGGTTTGTTTAACCTTTTGAGTCTACTCTCTGCTAACTTTGTAAACCAAAATTACAAGGCATCTCTCATTCTTAGAGGTGATATAGCTTGCTACAAACGTGTTGCCTTTAAAGAAAAGCAACACAACTGCTTCTGGCTGGACTAAGCAGCAATTGGAAACTCTCAGCTCATAAAGTATGATTTAGCAGTGTTCCAGGGCTTCAAACATGTCCTGGATTAGGTAAATAAAGGGAGAAGATCAGAGGCTGCACTAAACCTTGGAAGTGTAACCCAGCTCAGCAGCACACACTTCACTCCCCGCTCTGCTGTGCTCTGACCCGTGGAAAAGCTGGAGGGTGCACATTTTCTCCGTGAGCCATGACCCTTCATGCCAAAGCAGGAAGCTGCTTTTGGTAAGAGGGGAAATTAAGAGAGTTGCCAACCCCTGCACATCTGGGGCAGCTTTGTTGTGCCCTCCCTGCGAGCAGCAATCTGCAGGCACTGCAGGAGCTGCTGCCAGGAGCTGCTGTGACATCCCCGGGTGCCAGGGGAGCTGCCTGCTCTGCAGTGGGACAGCAGCCCCAGGCAGTGGGGACCCAGGCGTTAAGGCATTGCTGCTCCATGGCCTTCTTGCCCATTTGACAGCAAAACCTTAGGCTCTACCAGAAGACTTTTTTCACCGTGCCTCCTGAGCCACAGCCTTGCCCTGTTGGACTGCCTTTCCCTCATCCGAGGCCCTCAGCTGTGCTCCAAACTGCCGTCCCCTGCAGTGACAGCAGCTCTTTAGCTCCCCTCCCACCTAGCACTGTCCCACACCATCAGACACCTCAGCTGATGGCCACGGTGAACACGGTGACATGCACACCACCTTACTGCTGATACAGCTGCAGCTCTTCTGACGCCTTCCTGCCACATCTGCAGGTCTTCAGAGTGCCTCGACAGCCTATGCTGCTTTTTAACTTGCGTTCCATCCTCGGGGCATGTGGCTACACTAAGCCAAGCCAAGCCATGCCAGGTTGTATTACATTCCCCTCATTGCCATAACTTGGGGAAGGGTGTACCGATCCCAAACCAAAGTTTAAGGGAGAGGAAAATTACTAAATGAGCTCGTTTACATGTTTGCCAGTCACTTGCCAATTTGCAAATATGTGAATTAGCGCGTTCTGAAATTTGCATAAATTCACACATGGAGCTGTGCAAGACTTGGCAGCTATGAACCAAAAAAAAGGAAAAAAATGTATTAATGGCTGCGCAAAAAGGAAAGGGAAATGGCTCCAGAATATAAATTCCTTTATGACTATAAGGAGAATGAGGAAATGGCTTTTGAACCTAAGATTGCTTCTCAGCTTCGTAACTGAGAAAACCAGATGCAACTCCGTTAGTATCACTGCTACCCATTTATGTAAGCCCTGAAACCAGGCTTCAGGATTCAAAGCATTGACTTGGGCCCTCTTCTTTCTAGGAAAACCATAGAAAAACAGTTGCAAAGACTAGGAAGAAAAATTCTTACAAAAAGAAAAATGCAGCACCTGAGGCATTGGCCAGTGTCAGCAAAATATTTTGGGAGATTCTCTATCTCCTACACTGCGTGTTTCAAATCAGCATTACTGAACCCTGGCTGTGCACTTACACTCTGAAAATTATCTTGATTAAATCAAATGATGCTTCTAACTCATGGCTGTGATAAAATTTAAATTGGCCAATTTGAATTGAAGGACTTTCTGGGCCACTGATGTTGCACTCATGTTTATAGGTGGCTCTTAACTAGCAAGGTCACTGAGCTTAAGCTGCACCCTGACTTGCAGTTTTCCTCCTGAGGGATCAAAGGACTAAAAAGGTGTGTGGGCTTTGTAGGTGGATTACTTCAGGTAGCAATTGGTCTTATTTGGGACCACATCTTCTTTTCTCTTCAAAAATGTGTAGCAGCTTGAATTGGCAGCAGCACTGTCCTCTCCACAGGATGGTAACTTCGAAGTCCACGTTTGCATCCTCACCTATTTCAGGGAAAGCTGCTTGCAGGTGGACACATAATGCCTAATCCTCATTGTCTGCTCCTTTGCAAGTGCTGCTGTCTCTAGCTAGTTATCTCTCAGCAGGGAAAATTGGCTGATAATGCCAGTGAATGTTAATGACTTCTCCAGTGTCAGCTCTTTTTATTAGGAGAGGTGTAGCCACCATGGATAGGCATGGCAAGGAGTGACATATGGCACACACGGCTATATGAAGGGTAGCTGAGAGTATTTTATGCTGAAAGAATTGTAATTTTTGTCATTATATTCTGCTTTACCTGCAAAGGTTGAATTAATAGCTACTAAAAAAGCATACTGTCACTCTCAAAAAATGAGAAGCACTTTGCTAGTCCCATCACCTGTTATTGTTACACAATCTGCTCCCTGTCAGTGGGTCTGACCTCTGTTGTCAGCACTGCAATTTTTTATGAGTTGAAAATTTAAGGTGCAGAGCTGTGTGTAATGCAGTGATCTTATATCAGTGTAAAGGGTGACAGAAGCCTCTTTGAAAATGCCTTTTTATAAGCAGTTCCTTTTTGGCTGGAATGAAAATGGTAAGTTTGGCTGGAGTTTTCTGAGCTCTAAAAGCAAGACAGAAAAATAAAAAAAGTCAAATGTTATAAAATTGCCTTGATTTTGCAAAGCTGTATTATTTTAATGATATAAAAATATAAACAATATTTAGGCCAATTCAGGAAAGCAGGAGAACTGTGGGCTGAATTTTTAAAATTCAGCTGAAGAATGTTCAGTCTGAAGTGCCTTGATACCTCAGGTTTCAGGAACCATACTAAAGTTTTCTGGGACCGTTGCATTCACTAAACAAAAACAGTTCCAAGGAATTAGTCCCTTCTTATCCCAGTTACGAGAGTGTGCATATTTAAAGGACTGTTTATTAGAAAGAAGGTGGTGTTATGATATTTGGGGAAAACTCGTACTTGCAGAGTAGCTGAAGGGATTTGCAGCCCTCTTACAGGTTCTGCTTTCCCTGATTTAAATGTCACCCTCCACACCGAGTATGTTTGGATAGTAGTGTCACTGACTACCTTGTAGTCTACAGTCATTCATCTCCTAATGCTCCCCTTAATGTGGATGACACAATTGGAAATCTGTCCAGGTAGAGGCAATTATGGAGAAGCAGAGAAACAAACTCCTTCTGTCCCTGAAGTGACACATTGCTTATCTGTCACTGGTCATGTGTTTCTTCTTGTGAGAGTCAGTAACTATTCTATTTTCTCTCATTTTATTTACTTTCAAGTCATGATTAGATTAGAGAATTCTGTTGTTACCTTTCCCCCTTAAATTCCAGGAAACCAGAGCTGAGTTGATTCACTTTTTAAAGATCATTCAATTTCCTTAATGAGTTTGTTTGATTTTTCAAATCTCCTGCAAAGTTATAGACAGAAGTTAAAACGGTTTTATTCACATTGGAGAAAATATATCCACTCGTCGTTTACACGGTAATGCCAAAGTGTGCACAGCCTCATTTCCCACAGCAGTGAGGAGGGGGCTCCCATACTGTCAGCAGCACTTGGTGATGTGCACATGTAAAATCTATTTTGTAGACAGAAAGGTTCCCAAACTTTCAGCAATGGTAAGTATTCTCAACCTGAAGCAAAGAGGAGCTGAAAGGGTGCAATACCCTGCCAGAATAGGAATATGTTAGGCAAAACTATTCCTGGGGTGGTCAGCTCTGGGCAATTTGCTCTTGTACAGCTTTTATTCCTGGTCCTCTGAAAACAGGAAGGTGAAGGGCCTGAGAAGGACAATGTGCAAGGTCTTGCCTTGCTTCAGACTTCTCAGGTGGGCTGAAGCAGGTAATTTACTTTGCCTGAGACTTTGTTGTCCACCTGCCTAAGAAGAATAGAGTGCATAAAGATAAAGCTGTTACAGGTTGGGAGGGCTCAGAAATGTTATAAAGGAGGTGATATATATTAAAACTATTGCAGAAATAAGTGCAACTGGCCAAGGTTTATGCATAATCCCCGTATCCTTCAAGTAGGTTCTAAGAGTTGCCTGTAGTTTAGAAGTCTACCTCTTTGGTCTCTGGAATGAATGAGCACTCTCACTTCACTTGATCTCTCTGTATCCAGATTGGGCTAAACAATGATAAAAGTTCTGATCCAAAAAAAACGTGTTTCCTTTGGTATTTAACTTTCCTGTCTAACTATGCAGTGACTTGCTGAACTGATGTGACTCATAGTTCCCAGGCATCAAACTGTGGGAACTGCATTCTATGACAAAAGTGAGTCTAGCACATTTCCTGGAGGGAAATCCTCGTGTGTGTGCTGCCCAGTGAGCAGGCAGTAATGGGGGAATCTCAGATACCTCACTGGTATGCACATAGCCTTTGTGGTAAACACCACATACACTGTATGATTCTGGAAGGGACACATGCAGTATTCAAGATTTGTCCATGCTTGTATCTTCGGCAGGCACCTGTTACAACAAAAACATGTATTTCCCCTAGTAGGATAAGAGAGGTCTGAGAGACAGCGAAAACAGAGCAGATTTATACAAACACCAGGTGTAGGGTTTGTATTTGCAGATAATTTAACCAGTTAGGGGTGACACTTGAGATTGTTTATTTATTGTTTGTATCTTTGATGAAAGCAACAAGTTTTGTTTATGCTGCTCTGCTCCGTGTACCTAGAATTGTATCTGTGCCTCTTTAAAGCTTATTTTAGAATCCTTTAAACACAGAGCAAATACCAAAAGAAAAACTACAGCCATCCTTACTGAAAACAGGATGCAGCAGTCTGAAAGCATTTCTGTACATTTTCTGTGTAAGTGGTGGCACTGCTAATATCTCAAGGGTCAGAGACATTTAACAATACACCCAGAGAGTTACAAAGAAAGTGAAGGAGGCTATGAAACAGGGGTTTGACTTATCAGTGAATTGAAAAACAGACCTCAAAGGGAGGGGAATGATGTTTTATTTGGCTTAGTTTGTTTAGGGCTAGGGTTGCACAGCAGAGTTTGGGAAGAAGGATGTGCTACTGACAGCAGACAGGCCTCAAGGACATTTGATAGAGGTAAGAAATGAGTAACAAAGCCAATTCAGCAAGGGTGCTGAAATCAGTCCCAGCTAGGTAAAAACCAAAGCCCCAAAGCAAACCACCACAAAGCTATCTCCAGAAGGGTGAGATTGGGACCACCAACTCCAGAAACTCCCTGAGTCAAATGAAGAGAAAGACTGAACATGTAGACTCATTAGAATGAGCAGCAAGGGAATCATACAAGCAGTAGAAGGTGGAATACTGAGAGACAAGAGAACTGGGTACCCTGTAGCCAATGCACCAGGATTCCTGTGTTTGTCTGAAATGTATGTGTAAAGTAAAGTGTAGAGAATCAGTGTGCCAGCTTTGTGAACTGCCCACCTAGCACTCCTCTTTGTGCAAACATGAAATCAAGCAATGCCTCAGCTCTGCATGACTAATGCCACTTCAGGGGATAGCTGTGGGACTTACTGAGGTGCTTGCTCCAGCCACAAACAGAGGCTGGGCCAGCACAGACCATGACAGTGCCAGCAGAGAAGGGGAGGTGTCACAGGCTGTGCTTAGAGGAGCCTTCCAGCAGCGTGGGGACAGTTATTAAAGCACCTGCTTATAAGCTCTATCTTGCAATTCAAGAAAAAGAATTGTCTGCTCCAGTGAGTTTGTCTTTGGAGGCAAGACATCTCTTCTCAGGAAAAGAAAGAAGGACTGCATTGACTGGTGAGACAACTGCCTGATGTAGACAGAACTGGAAAGGCAGGAAGAGCATTTCTAGAGTTTCCACTCACAGATTAAAAATACAGAGGAAAAAAATAATGTTCTTCTGCTAATTTTTTTATCGCAGAAAAAACCAAAGAATCATGCACTCATTTTTCACTACTTCAGTGCTTCAGAATGATTTTGGTACCAAAGAAGTATTGCAGGAGAAATCAGTGGTTTCAGACAGTATTAATCCCTTGTGATTCTGTTGTGCACTAACTATGCTGTTAGTACTCAGTATCCTGTTTTGTTACAGACAATAAGAATTTGACGACTCTGGTGGATTTCTGAACTCTTTATAAACAGGAGTGGCATGGATCCCACCTCACTCCAGCTGTCTGGTATGTTTAGTGAGCCAGGCTTCCTTTGATGGCAGTTACTGGAAAAAATGAATCCTGTTCTAGACATCTGAGTTTCATGGATATAATCCTTCTTCTAGATTTCATGCAAGCAACTTTAGTGGGTTTTATTTTCAGCATTCTACTCTTCTCACTTTGAACTCTGTCACTAGGTAAATCCTCTCTCCCATCAGAAATGTTGAAATGGTGTTATTCACAAGGTTTGAACTTTAATTTGTAAATATACTAACAGTGCTTTATATGTACCAGCTGAAATATATTTCTAATTTCTAAAGTGCTCAAATATTTGTTTGTACTGGTGGATGAGTGAAAACCACATATTTTTTCCTCCACTTTAATTCCCCACAATTTGGGGGAGAAAAATCAAGCAATAATGCTGCTTAACTTCGAGAACTTTTATGCATCTACTTTCATCACAACCTGTGTAATGTTGTCAAGTGTTTTGAAAACTCGAATGAACAACTTGGATTCTTCAGATTAACCTGACTGCAGTAGCTGGAGCTGTTGTGATGCATTCTTTATAACTATCTATTAATGGAAGCTAGCAGCTGTGACATACACCTAGAGCTGAAAGGGGAGCAGTGAGCTTCCACTTCCTCCAGACACTTTGGGCTGATTCACCTGCAATCTCCCTCCCTTGGGGGACTGTCCTGGGCTGCACATGCAGCTTAGTTTCACTGCCTTCATCTGCCCTGCCACTGCAGCCAAGTCTGGCTCTCGGTTCGAGGTGTTCTTGCAATGCCCCTTCTCCACACTGGTTTTAGAGGATGTCTTCTCTTGGCTGCACCACCCAAAAGCCCAGGTGTCCCTCTGTGACTGGAGCTCAGGCACCCCCAGAAGGGCAGATGCATGGCTTCCAGTTTGGAAGGGATGCCCTTTAAGGGGCAATCTCCAAGCAGTGGTGAGACTGTGGTGGGAAATCAGAATTTCTTGTGTGTCACAGTGATCATTTACATTCTGTGAAAAAGTGTGCCCACAGAATTAATTTTCAGCACTGGGGGAATATGTGCAGTTTTTCATAATTTTATAATAATTTATCAGCCTTTCTCCTGCAGTCCTTTGCTGGCTGGCTGTTCCAAAAGCACACAGTCAGTAAGACAGCAGTGACCAGAAATATTTCCAAGAGCAGATGGGATGTACCTTCAAAAACCAGCATTGTCCCAGTGAAACTGGGACATCTGGCAACCTTAAGAAAACACCCAAACTAGATGAAATAAAGATTATGAGATGGGGCAACAGGAAAACATGTCTTTGCATTGATTAGCAGGCAAAGTAACCCATCTCCTTCAACGCCCCTTTCAGTCCTCGGGGTAAACCAAGGAGAAACAGAGATCCTGTTGCTCTGCCAAGCATCAATTCTTGGATAGTCATTGCCAAGCAGTGTTTTCAGACTTAGAAGGGATATTTCACATCCTTTCCTCCCTCTTTCCTGTTACCCCTAATAACACTCTTAGTGGCATTTATAAACATAATCTGTCCCTTGCTATCCTTGTTGCTGGACAAGTTTTCTCGTTGTCTTTCAGGTGTTTTGGGTGAAACTCAAGCCCACCTTTGCTGAGTGTGTTACTATGCAGGACCCCAGCCTGTCCACAGTCCAGTTTGCAATTGGGTTTCTATCCTGACCAACATATACTGGCCTCCTCGAAGCACCAAACAAAGTAGCTTATCTGGCTGGCCTCGTTCAGGTGTGGGAGATCCACATCGACAGTGGATCTAGTAAAAAGTATTACAGTGTTTTCCCTACAAGTTCTTTTTAACTGCATTATACTGCTATGACTGTACATGTTCCATAGCTGCAGAAATGCAGTTAGACTCTCTGACCTTGAAGGTGTTTCCCAGCCCCTCTCTGTGGCCAGGAGGGCAGTGTGGGCAGGGGCTGCGTGTCCCCCCCGGGGCAGGTGGGCACAGCAGGAGGGGGGCACCTGGCCCAGCCTCCTCTGCCTCTCCCTCCCGGGACCTGCCACCGTGCCACTGTTGGCAGGAACTATTTTTCTCTCTTCTTCTCTCTTTCTTTCTTTCCTCTTTTCTTGATCTCCTTTTTTCCTTTACTCTTTCCTTGCCCTTGTGGGAAATTTAAAACTGATGGATTGCATTTCACTAATTTGTGTGTTGGCATTTGCTGGGTGTTTAGTGTAATGCTTCTGCTTGGTTGTAAGTTAGTCCTGTAAAACCTTTTGCCAAAATGCTTATTTTCCCACAAAATTAAAAGAAATCTTTTGGAAAATGAGTGTAGTGTTATGCAAATTCAGGATATTAAAGAACCAAAGGCTTTGCAAGAGTTCATTTGGGTGAGCTCTTGGAGTCTTAAATATAAGTAAGCTGCCTGGGCAAGCATGTGGCTTTACAAAAGTTCACCAAAATGCTGAAAGTTAAAGACAGGGACAATTGATCTCTCTGATCAAAAAATTAATGTATCTTGCTATTAAAATATGCTAAAACTACAAATGGCCTATAAAACTATGCTCCTTGCAATGCTAGGAATTATTTGAATTTATATAGAACATATTTTTATGCATTTAGAAGCCAGTACATGCTTATAGAACTTACACAGTGTCTGCTGCAGTGGGATCCTTGCCTGCCTTGGGATGTGGAATAACAACATGCTAACCACTGTGGCAGTGTTAAACAGTACTGGCTTTATCCTGCAGTCCATCAGCAGATAGCACCACACACCCACAGTGGAAACTTCTGGTCTCAGTAAAGGGAAAGCCTCAGTAGCTGAGTTTGGCCAGTGAGTGCTGCTGCTTTAACAGGTTTGACAACGTAGATGGAAATGATTTTCTAAGCGACTTGTCACCCCTAAGGTAACAAGAGCACCCAAAAAATCAGAGCCCCCCGATAACTAGTGTATGTGTTTCTCAGTATATGAATAGTCCCTATCAACCCTCCTCTCATACATGTCCACTTACCTGAGTCATTGTGTTACCCATTTCCTTTTGTTTCTATTTCTAACTTGTTGCAGTACAAGTTTAATGTTCTCTCAGGTTCCTTCCATAGCTGAGCCTAACTGGTATTTCTTACATTTTAACTTTTTTTTTTTTAAATTCCAGATCCTTTTCTAAATAACAACTCTTACTGTTGTTACAGCTAAAAACCTAAGAGGTACCACCTCCCTCACACTCCAGTGTCAGTGTGTATTCCTCATTGATCTCCAGGCAGATGATGTGCGTGTGTGCATCCCTGTGAACACAGCCTGTGTGTGGGGACGCCCCTCAAAGGCAGCTGTGCCACCAAGGTCCTGCATGGGAGGCTGGGGTTTGGCCCTCGGGGAGGGCACTCACAGATGACGCTGGCAGAATAAGATAAAGAAGAAGGAGAGCACAGATGGTTCGCATTTGCCCACTGCATTTTTACTGAGACGTATAGCAAGTTCTAGGATTGCAAAGGCAAGTTTTTTCCCAACAAATAAAAATGTTCAGGAAAAATATTTAGGCCATGAGAGTTGCTTAAACCGGCCAATTCCATAATCACAAGAAATGTGAAAGCAGAGGTTTTGTTGGCATTTCACAACACAGACAAAATTTATTTGATCAAATTAAGAGCATTTGCTTAAGATTTTTAAAATTCTTTTTATTCTGCTCTAGATTACTTGTTTTGATGAAAGATACTGCAGGCAGTGGGACTGCTCTTAAGATATGCCCTTAGATAGAAAGACAGCTTTTTATGAGCTGTTTTTAATTCATTCTGGAGTGAAAATGACCTCTGCTGGTAGAAATTTGCACATCTATTAAATTAATCAAGTATTATTCAGGTCTTTTCATAAACATTTGTGTCCAAGTGCTGTTGCACTGCTTCCTCAGTATTCTTTATTGCGACAATCTTCTGAGAGGCACTGGAATGTTTCAGAGATGCCATATTATAGAGGATTGTCAGCTATCTTCAGTACCAAAAATATCTATGTCCAAGAGGTATTAGTGAGGATGTCACAAACACTGAAACACTAAAGGAAAGGCAGAGTGCCCCCAAATCCTTCTAATGTAAAGCATTTTGCCCGTGGCATCCCTGCCTGCTTCCTTCTCTCCTTATAATGAACAGATTCCTGGCAAGGGTAAAACGAGATCACGTAAGGGACACTGGAATCATCTGCACAGGAGACAGATTTGATTTCCAAAATGTTTGTTATTCTGCACTTAGTAACAGATTGTTTCTAGTATTTCTATAGGTTCCAAAAAGTTTATGGTCTGAATTGTGTTTATAAAATATATAATTTTCTATCTCCTGCTATGACTGGCACTTAGTCAATGATAAAACCCTTCAAAGTTCATCTACACAGTGGTGTTAATTTGTATCCAGGTATGCATACAAAATGCTGGCCTTGTAGATTTCCTAGATTATGACCATGTTGAAAATGTTACCTAAATTCCAAAGTCACCTAAATACCTAAAGGTACAGTGTCATTTTCTATTTTACTATTTGCTATGAAAATATCTGCACACTCTCGTTATTGACAAAGATCTGAAAGTAATCAAGAAAAACTGCGGGGGGGTTACCCACTTCCTGCAGTGTTTGCAGTTGTAACAGAGTATCAGAGTGGCAAAACACAATGTGAAAATGTTGGAGTATTTCTAAATGTGCTTGTTTAAAAAAAAAAAAAATTAAAAAAGACAAATTTCTTAGGCTGTGAAAGCTTCAGTCTCATATGAATCTCAATTTCAGTATAACCCTGTTTTTCACTGGGGAAAGAAAGTCCTTCAGAAACTTTCCAACCACCAAGACATCTCTAGGGAGAATGCAGTCACAGGACAGGGAAGTTCCTGTAATTTATACGCCGTTTTCCCAAATTGCCTTTAGCACTCCAGCTTCGGTCTCTTATGTGACAAAAAAAGTAGCAGAAAAGGCATGGCAAGAGCCCAGGATGAGGAATTTGTGCCATGGGCTGCAAGAGAACACGTGTCAGTTTTTGCGCCATCCAGATTTGTTCTTTATCATGTTTCTGGCTGACTTCACAGAGAGGACTGGAAAGATACACTTTTAGCACTCCCTTTTAATTTGGTACACTCCCCATATGCACCCATGGAAGAGCAGGCACATGCACACATGAAAATAGCTCCTTATTAGTGGCTGTTTTATTGAAAAATGGTCTTTTTTTTTCTTTCCCAGTATTTTAGAAATAGCTCTGAGAGGAATAGTTTTGCTTCAGTGTCACAGGTCACCAACCAAGCTTTTAGATTTTATTTGTACAGAAGACATCTGCAGCTTTAAGTCTCGGAGGAAGAAGCTGAGTTTCTTGGGTTTGTTTTTTTGTTTGTTTGTTTTTTTTTTTAACAGGAGATTGGGAAGTAAAATTTAAAATAATATTGAAAGAAAAAGTGACAGAAGATCTATCACTGAAGGGCTAAGTCCAGCTTGCTTAATTTCGAGTGTAAGTCTGTCTTTATCAGCTCATGAGTGGAAGCTGTACTTAATTCTAAGCACATGCTCTGCTCCTTCAAGCCTCAACTCTGTCAGGTTGCTCCAAACTCAGTAGGTTTGCACTGAGCTGAGGAGGGAAGTTTGGCCATCGGGGTATTTGTGCAAATCCACTCCTGAAAAATATAACCTCAGATTTGACAAGTAGGTACTTTGGTCCTCTACCAGGGGCCACACCACAATGGAGCCACACTGAAGTCCCAGCCAAGGCTTTCCTTTCAGGGAGTGGAAGGCTGCATGGAGAGAGGGAAGGGGACATGCTGTGATTCCCAATCCAGTGCAGAATGTTTGCTGGCCAGCCTGAGAATCATCTCCCCACGGCTTGGCAAACACATTCATCAGGTCTGGCCTCTCAGGAACTTCGAACATTTGTTTGTGAAAAAAGGCAGACACGTCTTCTAGGAGGACATGACTCTCCTCACAGTATTTGATAGTGAGGGAGGAACAGGGAAAAGAATTAGAGATAAAGCTGGCTAGAATGTTTTTGACACTTTCCTCATTAAAAATGTAGATCTGCCAAAATAAGAACATCTTACAGAAATAGTTAATCTTGGTCAGCTCTTTACCTGAAACTCTTTGGATAGCCTTTCTTGTTCAAAGGGTGCCACTATAGCATTTTTATCACCAGATTATTTTTTTTTCTTTCCAGTTCAAAAAGGTTTTTTTACAGAGAAGTGGAGCTTATTAAAGTACATATTGTCAAATTATAACAATAAAGTCAGTTCATTTGACATTACTGCAAGAGAAATATTAAATGGGTTTGAAAGTTGGTGGGTTTTGGGGAAAAAAGTGGAAAACCTTAAATAAGAATGCTGGAAAAATCAGAAATCTAAACAAAGATCAAAGGGCTTCCTATATGGGAAAATTTCAGGGGGAAAAATGGGCATGTCATTTGAGCCAGCAGTTACACACTGGAGAGTGAGCTTTGGCCTTTGAAAGGCAGTTTCTGAGTCCTGATGAAAATGGTAATGAAAGGAACTTTCTGTGTGATCACAGTAACTGTGGTCACAGTAACAATAAAATTAATCATAATGGCTTTCACAAAGACATTGAGATAGAGTGTCTGATGGTCAAAAATTTGTGAAAAAAGATGGTTTATTTCTAGTGATTTCTCTGATTTTTCTCACTTCATCTCTTTCAGTACAGTGGTCCACCGAATGCTCTGAAAACAAAGGGAGGACAAGTGCAGGTAAAATGCTAATCCCTCCTGGGTTTTCTGTCTTCAAGAGGCTGGACCTTTGCTAAGGAAAAGAAGATAATTTCATGAACTTGAGTGGTTTGTATACCTTAGTACACATATGCCAAGTTGCTCAAACCCTTATATTACAGTGGGTGCTGCATAATGACAGGGAAATATCATTGCAAAAGAGACATTACAAAAGAGACTTCCAAAACACTTAGTGGAAGTTGGGGGCTGAGCCAGGCTGCAAATATGAGATTTGCCCTGGGCGATGCCCTTGTGAACTGGTTTGCTCAATAGCACTGGTATACTGGGGCTTTGAAAGCTGCCTTACTCTCAGCTGACGTGGCACACCCTGCAGCAGTTGTATATTTGGCAATATTGTGTTGCTGAGAGCAGCTTTGGGACGTTGGGTTATTTGTCAGGCTGTTAATTTTTTTTTTCAAGTCTGACCAGAGCAGTTTTGTAGGCTTTGACTATGTCATTTTCTAGTGCTGGGTTTGTTAGCATACCTGATTTTTTAAAAAGTCCTGTTTGTTCTTCAGATTGTGTTTGAGAGAACTTTGTGCCATTATGAGTCATGAAGGCACCAAGAATTTTCACTGTTCTCTGTGGTCAGATAAACTGTGTGGTCACCACGATCCCTGGGCACCTGAGTGACAACTGGGCAGGCTGGTTTCTTGCAGGCATCTGGTCCTTCATACCTGTAGGAGATGGCATGAAAAGGCCATGTCTGGCAGTCCAGTTTTGGATGTCGTTTGGACCTCTTCCCATCTGTCTCCGCTTCACCCCTCAGGGCTGCACAGAGTGTCCTGCACTCCTGTATGACAGCACAGGCAGGAGGGCTTGTGGCATCAGTGGAATGGCACCACTCCCAAGAGGTGCCATAGGCCCCAAAGTCTGTGTCACACCAACCTCTTCCATCACTTTAAGGAAGAACTCAACAACACAAAACTTCCTGAACATGTCTGTTCTTAAAAGACTTGTGTGATATTTGAAAAACATGAATGGGTGGGGATTATGAAAATATCTGCCCATGTTAGGCAAATGTTTGTCCTCTCTCCTCTAGGAACAGGAAAGCTCTGAGAGTCATTGAGCTGAGATGAGAGAGCTGCTGTAGACTCTCTCCTGTCTCTCCTTGGTTTCTGAAGATGCATTAGGGCATGCTCTGTGTTACCTGTGCTGGTTCAGGTAAGCCTTGCTTACTTTCCCTTTTCATTTATTGAAGTCACATGTGTATTGTAAGGCTGCCCCTGAGAAGCACTGCTGACAGAAGGGTGATGCTGGGGACATCTCTGGAGGACAAAACTCCTTTTCTGTTGTTCCACTGTGTTCAAACACACCTAATAGAGAGGGAAGGAGTGTCTAACACAGCAGGACTGTCCCTCGTACTGTATTACTCCACGTGCATGGGGCAATGCCATTACTAATGGCTAAAGCCTGAAGCTTATGTCACTGAGTAATTAAATAAACACTACCTAATGAAACCACTACCAAAGATAGTGAGCTGTCTAGTTTTATTGGTTTGTATAAAGTCATATTAAGTTATTGACTTATTAACTATACTACTTGTTTTCTCAGACATAGAGATAGGATTAGCAATTGCTTAAATGAAATCTGTGTTTGACTAAGGGACATAAAATCTGGCCTTACAGCACAAAAGATTACATTTACTTACAGTGTCCCACCTGCACACACCAGTATGCAAAATATGTTCTTATCAACAACGAGGTAAAATGTTTGCCCTCAGGGTTTCCTGTGCCAGTTCACAGATGGGCAAAGTTAATGTTCATGAAGAGTCTGATGTGGATGAAGTCAGCCAAATTCTCGGCCGTTAATTTTCAATTTAGTTTTGTAGCCTCAGAGCTAGACCTGAACTCAGTTAAATCAGGAGTAATTTGGGGCAATTTTTGTATTATTTTTGGTAATTGATGTCTACTCTCCTATGAAAGAAAAATCAGTTGAAACTTTGCACTGGAGAGAGGAAAAAGGGAGTAATTATAGTTAAAAAATTGTCAGAGCAATTCTGATGAACATGTAGTATCTCGAATCTGAAACAGAAGATCAGCCTCTTCTGATTTCTTTCCTTACACACTGGCTCATTCCAAGCATGCTGACTCCTGATAGCAGTCAGCCAGGCTGTCTTGTGAACCAAGCTAAAGCTATTTGAAGCTGCTCCAAAACCATGACAGAATTCTGTAGGACTAGCTGCAAGCAAGCTGAATCAGGGTTTGCTTCTCTGCATTGAGCTGTTATTGAAATATTAGTGAATTGCATACCCATCCTATAACGGGGCTTTTTAATAGTTATCATCTAATACAAAGTCTGAGCTCATATGTAAGGGTGGGGTAGGGAAATAAAGGTTGGTGAGAACCAGATTCCACTTGAACCATACTGCTATAAATAGCAACAAATGCAAAAATAGGTTGCACTGAATGCCCCATACTGGGCTCATTTCACATTGCAAGGGCCAGTACACTTAATTATTGCTGTAACCTTTATGACTTACAGACACTAATTTAATCAAGAAAAGAAAATGTTCCAAATTTCAGCTCTGCAAATTTAGCCTTGTCTATAAGAGGGAGGGCAATTATTCCTGGTCCTGACAATGCTAAAAATAAAAATACAGCCCATTTACCTCCTCTGGAATATCTGCCTGTAACTCTTTTGAAACCAGTGAAAATATCAGAATACCCAACAAAATGGTTTTTACTCTAGTGAACAGAGGACCAAACACACAGTGGGAATAGACCTATCAACTGAAGGACAGAGTCCAAACTTGTTTTCAGACATGAAAGAAAACAGTGCTTTTTAGAGATTATTCCCTGTGAGCCGTTTTGCCATTCAAGAGTCTTACCACCCTGACTGCCTCCCTCATCTTTGCTGGCTGGTGCACTCCTGTTTACAGAAATGTCAAGAAAACTGTTTCCTAAACAATTTTATTGCATAGGAAGGGAAGGATCCCACAGGGCAGGAGGATGGAACTAACAGCAAACAAAATGTGAAGTTGTTTTTGAGGAGACTTAGATAGAGTCAGGATTTACAATTGCTTTGGTTTGGCCGGACAGGCTGGCCCTGGGATTTTCTGTGCTTGCCTGTTGCTGTTGCAGAGTCCATACGGAGCAGCCCATGGGCAGCACATCCCCACTTTGCAGTGCTGCAAGGGGTAGGCTGAGAACTTGAGACCCTGGAAATCTGTTGTCGGCATGCAGAGATTGCTGCTGGTCCAGGTATTTGCTCCCTTTTCCAGTCCCACCCTTGTGCTTCTCCCTTCTTGACATGTTTCATGGGTTAGCGCAGGGAGGATAGAGGAAAGAATAAACCCAGGGCTTTATTTCACTACCAGGTGGTCCAAAAGGGTAGGGAAAGACTGAAGCATGTGAGCAGTCTTGCTTACACAGGTCCCATGAGGCTGGGGCAGTATTTCTGTATTTTACATCTGCCCACTTCTCTGTCCTTCTCCCCAGCAGCACGATCCCCAAAAAGCCTGGCAGAATTTGCCCCATCAGGAGTTAGCATTAGGGTTGCTGGAAATGCCTGAAATAATCCTGAGGGTATGTGAAGGTCTTGGTCTGGTGATGTTACTGTCTGCTTCGAAAACTGTTTTCAAGGGAGTGTATTCCTGGGCTGCTAAGGGGTCTGTGTTCAAGGAGCATGCTGAGGTGGGACAAAGGAGCAGAGAGTAACAACTCATTTGCCAAGCCTCTTGTTCTTTGGGGGCAGCAGTTGCTCAGGGACATCATGGCAGTGAGCTTGAGTTCCTCACGAGCATAGTGACAGAAAATGCATTCAAGTACAGGCATGATTCCAGAAGCTTGATTTAAAAGAAAGGGAAAAGGCAAAGACATCTGGGGCCAATGTTTTTCTCACTTGCAGAAGCAGCAGGAAACAAATCTATTGATGTGAGTGGGATTATATTGATGCAAATCTGCTGTTTTAAGGACCCTTTGGTGGACAACTAAAGGGTTGGTGGTCTCAATTAGCCCCCATACCCATAGATAATGGTGGTGTGAGAGCAGAGGAAGGTCTGGCTGCATTCTTTGTATTAAAGAAAGGCTACTTAGATGGTGCTGGTGCCCTGTCACCAGCTGTGGGCCACTCCACTGAAGAGGGAAGACGAGAAGAGTGTCCTGGAATGCTGGAGCTGCCCTGGCCCCACCAGAGATGTGCCTAGTCCAGCGCTAAGGGAGGAAAATATTTTTGCCCAGCATCTGATCTACTGTTCTGGTTTATCTATGCCTAAGATCCTTTGGAAAGAAACCCTTGATTGATGTATGTGGGCTAGCCATTTGGGATCCAGTTCTTTTTTTGCCAACCCAGTGGCACTTTGGCCCATTCTATCCATAGAAGCAGGGGCATACCATTGGTATTTCATGTCAGTTGAAATAATAAATGATATATGACTACATATCTGGCAGAGCTTAAACAGATAATAACCCCCCCACCCCCAACCTAACAATCTAGCAATCTAATAGCCAAACAATCAGACACAATTTCTGTTAGGAAAACAAGACAATTTCCCTCCTTGCTATTAACTGTACTGCACTGGTTCCAATGAGGTCTGCTTAGATGACTGCTCATTTAACTAGAGTTTTTATAAAGTTATGGTATTTAATGCAGTACTTCTGCAGAATGAAGAGGACACTCAGCTAGGTAAAAAAATGCTGTTGCAAAAAGACAACAATCCTAAGACTTGGCCACTATTTAACCGATTCCAGTGCTTGTGACCATCCTTTGTTCCAGGTTACCAGCACATTGATTCAGCTCTAGTATCCCGGGGGGGAAATGGAAAGCTAAATGGTTGCCACCCTATCTGTTAGATATTTCACATTAGGTAGCACAAGAAATGCCAATTGTTCTGCAGATGTGTGTGATTCTGCCTCTTCCTGCCTCATCTGAAATGCAGTACCCCTTGCCTTTGTTCTCTTGGTAACAAGCACAGACCCCAAGCTGGCGGGTCTTTTACTTGTGGCAAGGAAGACCCTGGGACACTCTGTGGCCAGAATATCCAGCTGGGAGTCCTTCACTGCTCCGGGTTGTTTGCAATGCAAATGCTTGGCTTTGTCTCATGTAGCGCCATATCCATGGTAACCAAACGAAGACAAGTTTGCTTTACTTCCTTAGTAAAGTGTAATCCTTCCCCTGGTCCATGTGCCAAGAAGGAATACAGACTTAAAGGGACAGCAAAATATTTCATGTAAAGGGAAGCAACCAAAGCATGTTCCACCTTCTTTTTTTAACTTTCCACGCCCCTCCACCCCGTGTCAGTTATCGCTGTGCTCACTCCTCCACCCTCTCTTTCCTGTGTTGTCTTTTTCCAGAATTCCCTTTGCTAAAAGCTAGACTAGTCCTGATTTCTGCTTTCCCTTTGCCTAGAGCAAACAATCAGCAGGCCAAACTGACAACTTAAACACCACTTCTTGGCAAAGAGCCCTTCGCTGTCCTTCTTGGTATCTTTAATAAAACCATAAACAACACGGGTGGAAAGCCAACCCAAGAACACTAGTGCTTGTATTCCAGGTTTTCAGACTTTCTATCTGTGGCAGAACAGAGACAGAGGTGCATCCACCTGCAATTATTTCATTAAGCCATACAGGTTGGAGTTATAATTTTTTTTTCCTTTGTAGCCATAAAATATTTTAGAAAGCCTTTTTTTTTAATCTGTAAGGTAAGTAGAAAATAATATTTTTTCTTTTCATTTCTTGTTTTAATTCCACTTAGGAGAGCTTAATTCCAGGTTTAAAGAGATTTGATTTTTTTCGTAGCTTCACAGACTGTCTCTTTAGACCAGCTTTTTTAGCAAAGGCAACATACTCAAACTGAGTGTACTGCAGAATTATTTCTGTTGATACTGTTTTCACTGCTTTAGTTTTGTTTTCTTGCTTTTGACAACCTGTGCACTGAATTTTTGTACTTCCCCTTATGTGTCTCTGCAGCTTAAAATACAGCTCTTTCCCTCCTCAGCACAGTCTCTGCTGTTTGAATAGGAGAAACCATGTCTTTACTATGTGGAGGACTGAGTACTGGAACAGATTGCCCAGAGAGGTTGTGGAATCTCCCTTGCTGGAGATATTCAAGACCTTTCTGGATGCAGTCTTGTGGAGCGTGCTCTATGATGACCTTGCTTGCACAGGGAGGTTGGCCCAGATGACCCAGTGTGGTCCCTCCAACCTTACCCATTCTGTGATGCTGTGATTGCATGAAACATCTTTAGTGTTATCTGCAAATGTTTCTTCTCAATAGGAGTGAGCTCACGTGGTGATTAAAATACACCTGGGGATTAAAATACAGCTTCCAGTTCAATTATTCACAGTGAGCAACACTGCTTGTCTCAACCAGCCCTACAACTTCTACTTTGAAAAGAGCAGAACAAGCTGATCCTATGGCCTCTGGACAGAAATTTTACCAAAGGCTTCACATGGAGAGAACACTCCTGAAATTTATATTTACCAGCACATGAGAAAGCTTTAGGTGTTATTACAGCATCCCCTACCTGTTCTGCTTCCAGAAAATCCTCATTCTGTGGAGTTACCTCACTGGTATGTGTTCACATGGATGTTGCAGGAGTGCCTGGAATATCCAAACCTCTGTCCTTTGTTTCTTTCCATGCAAATGGGCAGCATGGTGTAGAGACCCAGCAAATCAATATCGTCCACAGCAGCTACGATTTCAGGGTGCTTAACAATTTGTGAAGAACAAATGTGGATGGGCAGGGAAAGGGAACCTCAGCTTTATTTATCTGCTCAAAGTCAGATCCTAAAGCTAAAGATTGAAAAGATTTTTGTCATCTCCTTTTGCTTCTGATTAAAACATAGAGAAAACTGGAGACCTCAGTCTTCAAGCAGTGGTTTATCCTAATACAGAACAACTGAAAAGGATGAATAATACAGACCAAAAATGATGATTTTTCTTGCCTGAGGCCACCTTGCTAGATGCATCTTTCTCTTTGTTTGGTGGTGCAGAGATTGGTAGACAGGTACTGTGATCTGCCTCCCTGGAAGAGCTGCCATAAGAGGTGTAGCTGAGCCAGAATGCAGAACACAACTGTGTCATGTATGACAGTGGCAGTATGAAGGATTTTTGCTGTTTTCCTCCCATTTCTTTTTTTAGTGGTTACCTAAAAGCTGCAATTGATTCATAAATGATATAGAGTATGAGCTATATAGCTGATAATAGAAGAACTTCTCACCCTAGCTCTGGGATCTGAAAAAAGCATATCTTTTTCCTATTCATTTCATGTTGCAAAAGCATACTTAGTGTTCTGCTGCTATGCCAAAGCAGCCTAGTCACCACAAATAGACTCAAATACTTTTCTGTATGGATATGGAAGGTTTGGGGAATTTAAAGGCCTCCCCAAAACAGTAGATTTGCTTCTACCTCCTAATTCCTGTCTACATGACTGAAACTTTAGTTGCGTAATTCTCAATATTAAAGGTAACTGAGTGCTCCCTACTTGAGCACTGATGAACCTGGATATAGAAATGTTTGCATTCATAAACACCTAAAGAAAATTGATAAATATTAGCCATGTGTTGTGAAGTAATCACTTGACAAATGTAAAGTGAAAAGTAATGCTAACAGTGCTATCATATAGTGTAAAGAATATCATGTGAAGCCGATGAAGTTCAAGATCCTGTTTCAGAGAAACAAACACCCTTTAGTTGGTGGCAGGGAGAATGGTTCTGCTAAATGCTGGCAACCAAAGTGAGACAAATCTGGCTGGGAACCTGCCACAAAATGTTTATGTGGTTTTCAATTTCTATAAACTTTTCATTTCCTCTAGTGAAGAACTGGTATAAATACATGGCTGGTGCACAGTCCTCGATTTCTACCTTGCAACTTTCTTGGAAAGGAGGAGGAGAGGGTGTGGTGGGTAAAACAGCCATTTCCAAAATGTTCTCAGTGGGTTTTCAAATGAACAAAACACACAGAACAGGGAAACCAGCCAGTCATTCATTCCATCGACAGATTTGCAAAGCTAAATTTGCTTCTGGAGAGCAGTTAGAAATTAAAACACACAGATGATGATTGGTGCTGGCACCCAAACTGTGAACAAGAGGACACTCTTGCCTGAAAAGATGTACCCTATCAGATTAATCATTATGTGTTAATTAATTTGAAATCAAAAGAATGTCTTCAGCTGTCTATGCACAGGAAATTAATGGGGATAGCACTAATTAAATGAAATGGAAGTTGTCTCTGTACTTCCCAGATTTGGGGCCAAACCCTTCACTGCCCTCCATGTTGTGTCATTGACAGTTCAGTCCCATTGAACTGTCCTCTTACCTTCATTTTGTCCTGCTGGAAATGCCTGTGCAAGTTGTGGGGCAATAGAGAATCAGTCCAGTGCATTACTCAGCTGGCAAACTAGCTCTAAAAACTGACTTCATATCCTGAGAAGGTGTGTCACCTCCTCCACTCTGAATCATCCTAGCATGAAAAAATGTTCCTTCTGCCTCCCTCTTCTCCTTTACTCCCCCTAAACACTATTGTCCTTTCCCCGACCTCCTTCTGCTGCATGGGTATTTCTCCTGACAACTTCTCTGACAGGTGGGAGGCTCCATTTTCTGGCAGTTTCTCTTCTTTAACCAAATGCAGGGACAGATATTTTCTCTCCACTCTTGTGTAACTGCAATACTCCAACTGGAAGAGCCTTTGAGAGGCCTCAGCAAGTAAACAGGACTCAACTCCCTCTGTCAAAGGACACAGAAAAGACAGTCCATGCAGTTCATCCCATCCTCTGCATAAAGGACATTTCTAGCCCATTCTTTCAGCCTTTTACTTAGAAGGTTTTATTAGTCTTAAGCTCTCCTGAAAGGAAATAATGGCAAAGAAATCAGTGGGTGTACTAACTGACAAATTACCAACTACAACTAATGATGTAAGTGCTTTCAAAGAGGGCTGAGTTTGTTGGTCCAGAGAACATTCCCAGAAGGGACAGCGTTTGACACCGTCTCTCTCAGCATTCTCCTGGAGAAACTGGCTGCTCATGGCTGGGATGTGCTCTTCACTAGGTGAAAAACTGTCTGGATGGCTGGGCCCAGAGAGAGGTGGTGACTGGAACTAAATCCATTTGGCAGCCAGACTCCAGTGGTGTTCCCCAGGGCTCAGGATCAGGGCCAGTCCTCTTTAGTATCTTTATCAAGGGTCAGGATGAGGGGATGGAGTGCACCTTCAGTAAGTGCAGCTGACACCACATTAAGTGGGACTCTTGACCTGCCTGGGTGTAGGAAGGCTCTGCAGAGGGATCTTGACAGACTACATTGATGGGTTGAGGACAACTGCATGAGGTCCAATAAGGCCAAAGGCCTACACTTGGGTCATGGCAACAGCAATCCCATGCAACGCTGCAGACTCGAGAGAGAGGCTTGAGAGCTGCTCAGCAGAGAGGGACTCCGGGGTGCTCTTTGAGAGCTGGCTGAGTGTGAGCCAGCAGGGTGCTCAGGTGGAACATCACTCACTGGATCAAGAACAGTGTGGCAAGCAGGACTAGGGGAGGGATTGTCCTGCTGTTCTTGGTACTGGTGAGGCTGCACCTTGAGTACTGTGTTCACTTTTGGGCTTCTCACTTCAAAAAGGATATTGAGGTGCTGGAGCATGTTCAAAGAACGGCAGCAAAGCTGGAGAAGGGTCTAAAAAACATATCCTGTGAGGAGCAGCTGAGGGAACTGGAGTTGTTTATCCTGCAGGAGGTCTAAGAGGGACTTCATTGATCTCTACAACTACCTGAAAGATGGCTGTAGTGAGGAGGGGGTCAGCCCCCTCTCCCATGTCTCAAGTGAAACTATGAGAGGAAATGGCCTTAAGTAGCACTAGGGGAGGGTCAGATTAGATACTGGGGAAAAAAAAATCACTGAAAGAGTGATTAGGTATTGGAATAAGTTTCCCAGAGAGGTGGTAGAGTCATCATCTCTGGAAGCGTTCTTGGGGATGTGGTTTATGATGATGCTAAGTTGATGGTTGCACTAGATGATCTTGAAGGTCTCTTCAAATCTTGATATCCTGTGACTCTGTGACAGGAAAGCAAATTTTTTCCACCCCAAATATTGGTAGTTGCCTTCACAACATATTTTGCCTCTGGCATCACATCTACGCTGTTTTACATGATTATGGCAGATCTAGACATGGCTTTTTGGGAGGGTCTCAAGACAAGAGAGTCATAAAATCCCTTTTAGCTGCAGCTCACCTCATGGGTGGGATTTGGTCAGGAACTGGTGGCATTGTCCCAGGTGATGCAGATCAAGCATCTCATCAGAGTGGAGGCATCTCTTCTCTGGCTGCTGAACTGTGCCTTCCTTGAACCAACCATCTCAGAGTCAGACAAAAAGCCTCTCAAATTCAATGAATAAACCCACATTTTTTAAGTGCTCCCTTTCAATGCCGTGTCTGCTGATACTGAGCCAATTAAAAGCTGCTTTTGTGAAGCTTAATTCATTTTTCTCTCTGAGTGTCTTTCACATAGTCTGGTTTCTATCTCTTGCTGTGTGCAACCCCTTCTTCCCACCTCAGGAACCTTGATGTGATTAATAATTGCACTGAGAGGACACTGCTTTTGTGGTTTAATGGAGCAGTTTGCATTGTCTGTGGCCATCATAGTAAACTAACTTTTTCTCGCAAATGCAGCTGAACATATGGTAAAGGGTTAATTTCTGAAAGATATGAGAATTGGTAAGGAACAAGATTCCTCAGCACCAGCCATTGCAGAGGACTTCAATATTTCTTTTATAAGGCAATATATTTGCATCACACACAGGAAACTGATGTGGAAAAGAAAGAGGAGACTTGTCCATTCAAAAGGGAACTCATGTTTCCAGAGCGCCAGCCCAGGATTCAGCCTCAAAAAACAGCTTCCCACCATATCATCAACAATAGAGCTCTCTATTGTCTGATGGGCTCTAAAAATTCCACTGATGTTTCACAACAAGTAAGTGCAGGGAATCTTTTTTTTACTAGTTTTCAGACTTGCTTTTGAGATGGCATCAGACACAGGCCAATGGATTGACCATAGCTGTGATGTGGACAGGGGAAGGATTCTGCTGTGCAGCAGAGTATCATGGGCTTGCCTGGATGACAACTATTAAAAGTGACAGACCACCCTTTAACTGTGCCACTGCTTGGTAAGACTGGAAAAAAACAGGTTCTGCAGATTCTCAGCATCCCGTGGTGACTGAGGACAATGTCAGGACTCTTTTTCTGTACTAGTTTGCTTGTACCAGTGACAAGCATTCATGCTTTACTCTTAGTCACTTACTCCATCTTCATTTTTATTCTCACTGTTTTGTTCTTGCCCACAGAGGTTCTGGTGGATTCTTTGCAGCTGTTGGTATTTTCTATTGAAATCTTAGAAAAGCACAAATTTCTTGTTTCCCCTGGTGAGTTTTTAAGCACCAGATACTTATATTGATATTCAGTGTCACAAATGTGGTTGTGTTTTGCCTCCTTTTTCCTCTTTAGATAGGGAAAAAAAAACACCAGTGTTGCAAAATCTGATCTTGCTTTCACTGAAACTTCCCCATTGTCCTCCTGCTCTCATGCCTGCCTGGGTGAATGTGCCTCCTGCCAGGGAATGTCATCTCAGGGCTCTGTGTTTAGTCCAAGGCTTTGCTGCTTCTTTCATCTTCCAGAAAAGCACCTCCTTGTCTCTTCCTTCTAATGAGTGTGAAGTGCCTTACTCTTTGTATTGACCGCAAAGGCAACCTGAAATATTGGCTGTGAGAAATCATCCTGGCTTACTGGGAGATTCTAATCTTTAGTGCACCCCCAGTGAACGATGGAACCACCTCCCACTTTATCTTATGTGCGACCGAGCCATGCTGCAGGTGAACCCTTCCCTCCCTCCTCTGTAAGGGAAAGCAAGGCAACTCCTTAAACTGGCAGTCTCAGTCTCCTCTTAGTCAGAAATTACTGAGGCTAACGTGGCCAATTTCCTCCAAATATCCGAGGCCACGTTTTGCTTAGGAAAATTTATTATTCATAAGCAAAGATACACTTAAATGTGCAGTAAACAGAGTCCAAAGTAGCACCACAGTTTGTTTACAGAGCATTTTTTTGTTTGTTTTTGTAAGGTTTTCTGGTAGATTTCTAAAGGGCATTATTTCCCCTGAAGTATTTTCAGTTTGGTAATGAGAGTCAGTGTTTCCAGTGTTGGGAACAAAATACTTATGCAGATCAGGAAATATAAATACCGTGTCCTCCCCGTCACTATTTCCATGACTTCTTAAATATGGAGAAAAAAACCCCTCTAATAAATATCAACCTCTTTAATGAGAAACTTCTCATGACAGGTCTTCTCATTAGAGAGAAAACTGTAGGCTCTAACCATGAGTGAAATGGCTCATGTTGCTCCCCCTGAAGTTCAGCCAGGTCATAAGGTGAGCTGAGCAGTTCACTACTGCTTAACAGGTTGGACTGGTAGAATTTTTTAGAACTGGTAGATTTTGTTAAACTCAATCCAACTTTACTGGGTGTCACACTTGAATTTCAGGCTTTGAAAGGTTTTGCCCACAAACCCTTGTAAAGCCATTGGTTCTTTGGTATCTTGAATTCATGTCAGGAGAAAAACTACACATTTTTCTCTACAAGATTTCTTTTAATTTGGTGAGAAAATCAGTGTTTTGGCAAAAGGGTTTTACAGAGATTATAACATGGAACTTCACCAAAGCATTGCAGCAGACTCCCAGGCATAGCAAGCACTGCTATAGAATAGGGAATCTTTGTTACACCCAGCAAACACAAACTCCATGCAACTTAAGTGAATGTACTCATAACTTACAGAAAATTAGTGTTTAAGTTACCCGCATATATTATTGAGGAAATCACATCAGCAGCCACTTTGTGGTATAATGCTCTTTTACAGAGAGGAGTATGTACCTATTAAATCACTTTCTAATCTTATTTTTTACTTTCTCAAGTATTTTATAGTGAACCTACAACTTCTGTTGGCACATGAATAGGAAATGGCATACAACAAGTAGATGATTCTTATTCAAATTATGCTCAGTTTGCTGCTAGAAGATCTGGTTTATGTTACTACACAAATTACAGGATGTCAGTAACCTTTATGTTTGCAATTTGGATGGATATCCTTTTATTGAGTAAGCCAGAAGGAACTCATGCTAGAATTTACAAACAAAAATAAAATGGAGAAGGCGAAAGGAGGTTTTCTCCTTTTTACTGACACAATTCTGTTAAATAGATGAGAAAACTGGAAAACCTCTTCTCTTCTATTTATTTTTATAGTCACCACCCCACACCCCACAGCCCCCCAACACTTTTTCTTGTGGAACTCAGAGGTTATCTACTGCTACTCGTAGGCAAGTATTACTCTAGCTTTCAGAGGATCAGTGAGAGTGTTATTTCAGTGTTAGGAGGGGAAGTGACATGCCTGGTGCATTTTCATCTGATTTATTCCCCTCTCATCTTCATGAAATGAGCAAACACAGCTCATAGGTATAGTACACTTGGAGTCCAGTAAACAGTGTTACCAGTTTTAGGACATATATTTCCGTATCCAGAAACTCCTGCAACTATTCTGCAACTGTCACTACTCTCAAACACATTCAGTGTGTGATGCTAAGCCCAGAGAAATCAATATTCATAGAATCACAGAATAGAATCATAGAATCAACTAGGTTGGACAAGACCTCTGAGATCATCGAGTCCAGCTTTTGAGCTAACACCACCCTGCCTATAGACCATGGCACTGAGTGCCACATCCAGTCTCGTCGTAAACACCTCCAGGGACGGGGACTCCACCACCTCCCTGGGCTGCCCACCCACTGCCCTATTGCTCTTTCTGTAAAGAACTTCTTTCTAATATCGAACCTAAACCTCCCCTGCACAGCTTAACACTGTGCCCTCTTGTCCTAGTGCTGGTTGCCTGGCAGAAGAGACTGACCCCTCCTGGCTACAGCTTCCTTTCTGATGGTTGTAGAGAGCAAGAAGGTCTCCCCGGAGCCCCCTCCTCTGCAGACTGAGCAACCCCAGCTCCCTCAGCTGCTCCTCATAGCACTTGTGCTCCAGACCCTTCACCGGCCTTGCTGCTTTTCTCTGGACACACTTCAACACCTCAATGTCCTTCCTGAACTGAGGGGCCCAGAACTGGACCCAGCACTCGAGGTGTGGCCTCACCAGTGCTGAACAAGGGGCAGAATCGCTGCCCTGGTCCTGCTGGCCACCCTAGTCCTGACACAGGCCAGGGTGCCATTGGCCTTCCTGGCCACCTGGGCACCCTGCTGGCTCATCTTCAGCTTCCTGTCAATTCACAAATATTCACAAATTTTTGAATACACTTGGAAAACTATTATATACCAAAAAAAAAAAAAAAAAATGCCAGCGTGTGTTGGAATGAAAATTTTAAATAATATATTTTAATTGTGGAGGTTTTTTTAATAAAAGTGGGATTGAAATTTATTTTGGTTATAGTTGCTCTATGTGTAACTTCAATGGTTCTGCAACAGATGGTGGAACAGAGTTCATAGTGGCTACATTTAAATAGCTGGGGCTTAGAGTGTACTGCTATTGGTTTATGACATCTAAAGGTACCTATTTTCCCTTTCTTATCAGTGTGTGTTGCATTATTCTATGACTAACTCAGCACAACTGTGACTTGAGCTTTCCACATTGACATTGTTCTGCAACTTTGTCACTCAGGCTAAAGTGTTTCCTCATTTAATGAAAAAGTCTTTTGGTCTTTTCTCTAGCTTGAAAGATTTCTGTTTTGAGGGAGAAAAAAGGTAAGAAAAACAAATTATTTTTAATTCTTCTTTTCAGTTTCCTTCTCTCAAACTGATATCAACAGTGTTAGTTCAAAACTCTATATATCCCTCTAGGCCTGTTTAAGATGTGAGTTGATAGATAACCTGCAATGATAATAAATTTATCAGCACAGTGCTTCCACTGTATATAAACATTTGCTTGTGATCTTGGTAGGTATGTAGGTCAAATTCAAGTTGAGTCTGACAAAACCTGTTGAGAAAGACTATCGTCCTGCTGGATATTTCTTTTGCAGTGTGAGTGTTTTGAAAAACAGTTATTTCCCTGCAGATGAACAAATACAGGCACAGTAGGAAGTAAAGCAGAGACTCACTCTCAGGTGCCACTCCTGCTGCAACTCATTGTGCCTTGTCTCTCCAAAACTTTGTTATGAGCAATTCTATCTTTGGAAGTAGGTGGCTAGAGAAACTGTACTCCCTAAAGGTTCCCCAAAGATTCACCATCTGTCAAAAGTGAGCCATTCTGCCACCTTTATAATTAACTGGTACCTCACACCTACATTCTCACACCTACTGTAACATACTGTTCTTGAGAATAAGCGTATTGCCACACTCATGTCAACTCCTCTTCGAAGGCATGGCTATTATGTATCATTATAAACCAAGTCAAAATGCAAATGTTTACCCTAGGAAAAAATCATAATGACATCCCAGAGGAGTACATAAGTAAACACGTTTCACGGTTCCTTTTTTACCAACTAGGTCCCTACAAGAGTTTTCAGAAAGTCCAGCTATGTCAAGATGCAAGAATCTCAGCTCTTCCCACTCACTCGTGCTCACGGGAGCACCCAAGAGGTTAGTTTGCACCCATGCATTTCCAGTGAGGAGTCCCAGGTATCAGTCCATCAAGGGATCAGCAAAAGTGAGTACAATTTTAAATAAGCAGTCAAGGTCTCAATTTGTAAAAGCCATGGACTCGTTTACTTGAACAAGAGCAAAATAACCTTCTCAATAACAGGTGTCTGATTTCTGATGCATTTGCACCAGTGCAAAAATCAAAACCTGCCTGAAACTGCAGTGGGCTTTGAACCCCCTGTAAGATAAAACCCTGGGAATTCTTGGGGCAGCTGCAGCGTGCCTTATCTGTGTTGTGTCTAGGGAGAAGGGAACCTGCAGAGCTGTGAACCTACACCTTTTATTAATGTTCCACTTGCTAAGCTCCCTAGATGTAACACCACCAGATTCCTCTGGGTAGAGGAATGTATATTAGTCTTTTAGCAATGTGACCCAAAATGACTACTTTCACTTAAGCAGTAGTCCCCGCAAGAGGGGAAAAGAGGGGAAGATAATTACTTATGAAAAACAAGACCATATGATAGCTACTGCAAGAGAAAGGTAGTACCAAGGCAGTAAATAAATGTAAATAAACCTGATGTTTTCACTGCAGCATCACTGAATGGCTGGTGTTCTGGGAAAAGGATCCAGTGGAGATTCTGCTTAATTTGGGGTTTGGTACAGAAGAACCCGATGTCTGCACAAAAATCCCTCCTCGGTTCTTCGGTGGTGCTTCTGTAGCAAAAGGGTTCAACATCCAAGTCTTTTTGGAAGCTCAGAAACAGCGGATGGACATGGAGAGGCCAAATCTATATGGTAAGGGGAGACATTTTAGCAAAAGCAGAAGTTTTAGCCATAAGTAGTTTGGGAACTGAGAAGGTAAAGAAGAAGATGGTTATGACAGAAAATTCATGAGAAAGGGGCATGTATTTAGGAGACACTGAGGAACTTCATGTACTCCTTTGTGGCAACAATGCTGCCTAATGTGACTGAACTACTGCAGAGGTCTGCTCAGCTGTGGACTGATTCATGTGCTGAAACCACCAGCTTGTGGCATTTTAAAACAAAACTGTACATCCTCTGTAAGACCTACCCCAAGACCAAAGATTGTTCTTGGTGCCATGGAGGTGTCAGAATTATATGGGTCCATTGCCTCAGCCACTTCACTGGCAGTACCTTAAGCTGTACCCCCATCCCTGGCGAGGTAAGCCAGCAGAGAGGATATTGAATTCAGTCAGGCCTGACAGGTGTCTGTGTGCCCTTTTACCCTCGCTGCCTCTTACAAAGCACCGTGCAGAGCAGATAACAAGGTATTAACTTCCTGTGCCTAGAGCTGCCAGAACTTGTGCATTAGACCCACAAATCCCTAGCTAGAGCCTAACAGTTTTGTGGTTCAAATATGCCCTAAGATATCGATGTGGATCATATTGCACCATTTGAAGCACACAGACTTGAGTTTTACTCACTTAGATGCTTTTAGTTCTTGCTTTGTATATTTTGCTGTTAGGAAATAAACACAAGGTCTTCGCCCTAAATATATATTTGCATTAAAATAGATTGTTAATCTGCTAGCATATCATCCATCTCAAAAGTCCCATATTGACTTCATATCCCCCCAAGTTTGTGGCACAGGTTAGACAGATGGCTTTTGAAATCTTCTGTTTACTTAAGATGCTCAGTAGTATCTCTCACATAGCCCATGCATTCCCATTTAGAATTGCACCAAAGAAGCAGTATGGATGGAATGAGGATTGAAACAGAAATGTCAAAGCATTGTGGAAAATGCGTTTTTCTTTCTCTCTCTTTTTATAACATACATTTCAATATTTACAGAAAACTGACATCTCTAGCAGGTTTCTCAGCTCTCACTTTACTTCTTTCTCTGTTACTCCTGAGACAGAGGGAAAGAGGGATCAGAGGTAGTCAGTGTGAGTGGATGGAGATGGATTTGATGAGAGGACTCTTACATGGATTAGAAATCAGTTAGATGGTTGCATCCAAAGGGTGCTAGTCAATGGCTCAGAGTCCCAATGGGCTCTGGGACTGAGTATGCCCTCAGCAAATTTGCTGATGGCACCAAACTGAGTGGTGTGGTTGACATACCTGAAGTACAGGATGCCATCCAGAGGGACAAGCTTGAGAAGTATGCCTGTGGGAATCTCATGAAGTTTAATAAGACAAAATGCAAGATGCTGCACATGGGTTGGAGCCACCCCCAGTATAAGTGCAGGATGGGGGATGAACAGATTGAAAGCAGCCCTGCTGAGAAGGACCAGGGGGTGCTGGTGGATGAGCTGGCAATGTGTGCTTGCAGCCCAGACAGCCAAACATATTCTGGGCTGCACCAAAAGCAGTGTGGCCAGCAGGTTGTCTTGGTTTAAAAACAAATATTGGTACGGGAACTCCGATAAAATGAACTCCCTCTCCTTTTTATTTCCCATCAATACAAAGAAGCAAAATGTGAGGAGTTATATGCGAAACAATAACAGTTTACTGACAAGGAAACAGCTGCAACCACGAAGATACAAAGGAAACAGCTTATTCAGAAAGATGGGAGTTCACCACCCCAGGTGGACCCCTGGGAACAAAGGGGAAAAAAACTGGTGGAGGGTCATCCCAGCCAAGCACCCCCTTCTGCTCAACTAAGCAGGAGAAAACAATGAGAAACAGGGCAAAAGCAAAAACCTGGGAGAACTGTGTTGTTCACAAGGAGTTATCTTATTAAACTACCCTCACTACCTCGCCTGGTCAAGTTCAAGTCTTGAGTGAAGCAGTGGTGTTAGCTCAGAACCTCCTTGTTCTCTGCCACATGATGCCTCGAGCCCTGGTGCTGCCCTGCCTGGCTTGGCTGGGTGGTGGGTGGCAGCAGCCCAGTGCTCCCAGTGTGGGCCAGGGGGGGTCCCACCAGGCACCAGTGGACCCTTCACTCTTGTTTCCTCCCCGGCTGTGGTGGAGGGTGAGCAGGGCTGATGGTCAGGAGGGGCAGCTCTGGCAGGTCTGACAGTGGTGGCAGAGGTGGCTGGGACCACAGCAAAGGATGATGCCACATGGACTCTCCAGGCACACCCATGTGCTCTTGGGGAGAGAAAGAGTTTCTGCTCTACACCTGGATGTTTTTTTTTTTCCTTCCTTTCCTCTCCGGGCTCTGGCTGGGAGGGGAAAGAATTTGTTCTTAAAGAGATAGTCCCTCCAAGACAATGTTGGATAAGGGAATAAAATGCAACAATTCCTGCGACCATGGAAAGGTCAGGGGAGGTGACCTTCCCCCTCTACTCCACTCTGGCGAGGCCATACCCTACCTGGAGTCCTGCACGCAGTTCTGGGGTCCCTGGCACAGAAAAGGCCTTTTGGAAAGCGTCCAGAGGAGGGCCACCAAGGTGATGAGAAGGATGGAGCACCTATCCTATGAGGAAAAGCGGAGTATTGGGACTGTTCAGCCTGGAGAAAAGAAGGCTTCAGAGTGACCTAACTGCAGCCTTTTTTATTGCTCCTGTAGGGAGCCTACAAGAGAGATGGAAAGAAACTTTTTACAAGGACATGGCCTGATAGGTTATGGGAGAATGGCTTCAAACTGAAAGAGCAGATTTAGATTAGATGTTGGTAAGAAACTTTTACTGTGGGGGTGGTGAGGCATTGGGACATGTGGATGCCCCATCCCTGGAAGTGTTCCAGGCCAGGCTGGATGGAGCTCTGAGCAACCTGCTGTAGTGAAAGCTGTCCTTGTATAGAGAATGGGGAGTTGGAACTAAATGATCTTTAAGATCCCTTTCAACCCAAACAGTTCTATGATTCTGCAATTAAGAGCTAATAAACCTTCACTGAAAATACTCATTCTGCATAAGCCACAAAACACTATTTTTATTTTTTGGTTGGATGGGGCTCTGAGCAATCTGACCTGGTGAAAGGTCCCTCTGCCCAGAGCAGGAGGATTGGAATTAAATTATATTTAAGGTCCTGTCCAACCCAAGATATTCTCTGATCCTGTGCTGGTGGGTGAAGACCTAGAAGGTAGAGAACTAGAAGGGAATGAGAGCAGATGAAAGGCTCTGAGAGAAGGAGTTTGCATAGCGAAAGCAGACAGTCGTTAGCCAAGGTGTAATTTAATTACTTGGCCTGCAGTCATCCTCAATGGGAGCACCCTTAGTACATGTTAATGGCTCATCTGTAGGAGGGAGTTGCTGTGAAGTAACATATGAATTTCTGTTCCTTTGGGTGTGATGTCCATCAGAACAGAATATCCTGCTTTTGACAGTTTGGGAGGGGGTTTTCACACCATCTGCTGAGGCCTCTGAAGTATGTGCCTGGGCTGGGACCATTGAGTCAAGAGAGACGGGATTGATCCTTCAGAGATACTTACATCTTTTTTTCACTGTCTGCATGTTTCTACATGTCTAGTGATGAACTGCAGCCTGGCTCACTGCACCAAATTGCAGGCATTTAACTGAAGCACTGGATTTAGTTGCTTCACTATAGGATTTCTACTTCCATAGGAAGGGAAGAGAGTCAGACAACTCCTGCAGGTCATCGTCCGGCCACCACTTTAAACATCTCTCTGAGGAAGCCAGACTGTCTCAGTGACCACGGAGATAAGGCATGCACAAGTACCTTCCTGCAGCAGGTGTTCCAGGAGACAACTTACAGCTGAAAAGGACTGTATTTGGTTTAGTTTTCAAATGTCTGAGGAATATCCTCAAATGATATTTGTTTGCAAACTGGTGTTTTTCCAACCTTGCTAATCCCAGGTTATCTAATGCTTTTGCACTGATGTATAGCAATAAGGAGGAGTTGCAGATTCATGTTTATTAGATTTTTTAATGCATTGCATCTCTAAAATGAGATCTAGTCTATCTGCCTTCAGTACCAATGCTACATCTAAAATTTTAGATCTGACCTAAAATTTTAGGTATCTGAGTCAGCTCTTCTAAACCAATTGTAATGTACAATCTTCTACATTCTCTGTAATGGTTGTAATGTACAATCTTCTACATTCTCTGTAATGTCAGTGAGAAGAATATGTGCTTTAGAAGGCCTCCAGAAAAATATTGTTCTCTGTAATTTAAGGTGAAGGTTCAGGTCTAGAGAGGTTTCACAGCATTTACCTGTCCCTGAGGAATTTAGGGACCTCCAAACCCCTTACTGTTGGGGGACTACTTCAGCAGGGCACTGGAATGCAAGGGTCAAAGTGGGGCAGACGTGCCACTTCTGGACATTTCAAGGCTGCGTTAAACACTGATCCCAGCTACAGTGATGCTCCAGTGAGGGAGGACTCAGTTACTGCCACCCTGTTTGACTTGCCATCTCTGAACCATCGCAATGCTGACACACTCTAAATCCCCCTCGTTTGCCTCTGGGAAGAAAAGGACAAATTGCTGAATCTGAGTTAGGGGATGCTTGAGAGGGGATCTTGTCAGTTCACTTCCTCATATTCTCTGAGCCAGCAAAGAGAGTGAATTGATTTAGTACAACATGTTACTCTGCAAACAGAAGCGATAGGGAGAAAGATTAGAGGTACAACATGAAAGACAAGAAACCTGGAAGAAAAAAGGAAGAGGTGATAGAAACTAAGGACTTCCATAGTGGAGGTCCATTTTCATATTTCATTCATTCATTTCCTAGTGCAGCAATGTTCTGTTTCTGTCTGTCTTTTCCAAGAATATAGTTTTCTAGGCCTCCTTCACTGCAGTTTAGACCTTCTAAAATAAATACGGATCGTTATAGAGTCATTTATGAATTTTCCATTCACTCAGTGCTGTTTCCTCACCATCATTAGTGTTTTCAAAACGTTCAGTTCACAAAAAAAAAAAAAAGAAAAAAAAGGTGAGTTTTCAGAAACATCACTCACCCTTTCAGTTTCTCAGCCAGATCCAAAAGAAAACTTGGCCCCATCTTTTGGCAGCAGTGAAAATTTTACTGCCCCCATTAGAAGTGATATTAGTGACTTCCTAACTGAGAAATTGTCACCTGACAGTCAGAAATATTAAGCGAAAATTACATTTCTGAATATGTTGTTTCCTAAACCCTTTGAAAACTTCAAGTTTCTGAACCCCTTCGTTCAGAAATGATGAAATGTTTCTATCTAATGCTTAACAATAAAAAAATCCCAAACCATGGTTTCAGTACCACCTTTCCATACTGCCGTATCTAAATTTACTCGCAGAGTGAGGTCCTGTTTCGGTGGCTTTTCCACACTCATTCCTGTCTGTCCTGGTTGCTGCAAGTCCCTCACTGGAACTGTGGTTCCAGTCTCACTCCTCACTGTGAGAAGAGTGTCTTAGGGACGTTCCATCCCCACTCTACATTGCTGTCCTGTGACTCCCACATGTCAGCTGGAAGAGGGGACACAAATGTAATCCAGTCCTAGAAGAGAAAGGATGTGCAGCTTGGTAAATGCCACCTCTGAAGGGCAGCTTTGATTCAAGCAAAGGCACTATTGTCAGGACTCGAGTTGAACAATCTAGAAAAAAGGAAAATATTTTAATATATGACAAAGTAGATAATGCTGGAATTTCATTTTTATTTCCCGTGAGAAAAACTGAGCAATTTCAGATGTCTTAGTTTTCCTACTGAAAATTTAGTTGTTTGTTTTTTTTTTTTTCAAATTCTCCCACTTGCTCTGAAAAAATGTGTTGATTGAAATTTTTTTTTACTGGGGCTGGAAATGTTCTGTTTTCACCCATTTCATTGTGGGCCTACTGAAGACTTTCCAAACCTTTCATGTAGATAACTTCTTCAGCCTATGTAATACCAGATTTAAGGAAGAAGCAAAAAAACTGTGGGTTTCCCCTCCCAAATTATAAAACAGTTTACCACAAACTCATTAGAAACTTGATAAAACAGGCAGATGCTCCTGAAGGTTTATTGATCCTGCTTACAGCATGACTGCTTGCTGTTTCACCTGAAGTTTCCAGCTGAAATGAGCCTGTGTTTATGTTCTTTAATAAGTCATCTGTGTTATCGTTTTGGACTGTTTTGCTGCAGACCACAGAGACTAAAGAGACCTCACCAGCCTCCTGCCCATCTGAGGGGTGATCCCTGGGGAACACACCTGGACACTGAAAGGGCTACTTGTTTGGAGAGAAATAGGCCATGAAACAAGGCTGTCCCTCACAGAATTTCTTTATGACCTGAGCATTTATTACATTGCACAGGAGTGAAGGGTTTATTTTTATGTGATTCATTTATAATTTCCCTTGTTTGATTTGTTCTTTAAGTGTCTCAAGCTTTTTGAAATAATTTCCAAAAGCTAAGTGGTGGGTAAAAATAAAATTTCAAATTGTAACAAATTTTGCTCTGGTTCAAATCAAGAGGGTGACTGGACTGCTGTGCTGCTGTCAGACGAAGGGGATTAGCACGTGGCACGGTCCTGGCCTGATGGAGTGGGAGCAGATGAAGTGCTGAGGCTAAAATACACTTTACAGAGAGTGCACATGGCAGCACAGGGGACAGGCCCCCCCTCAGCAAGTGAAAAGTTATCTAATTTGAAACTCCAGACTTATGCAAATGGAAAGTGTACAACACTGTGTAACATGTACTGATAGATCAGATAACTCCTTTAAAACATTTGAAGTGAAAATATTTTTAAACAGTGGCAAAATTTTCCTCCGGTGTGAAAAACCAGACAATGTCTGGGGCAAAGACAAAAAGAAGTATTCTTGAAATATAGTAACTATCAGAAATGATATGGCACAGTATTAGTTCTCGATACTACAGACCGACTCAGATCCATGTTCAATACCCCCTTGTTGTATAATTGTCAGTGAAGCAGCTTTCCCACCAGTCTGCATACAGATTGCATAGAGAAGATGTGACTGCTCTCGAAGAGAAACGACAGCCAAGAAAGTTAGCATTCTGCCATCTACTGTGCTCAATGAGTCTCTCAAGGAGGGAGGAGTTCTGGTGGCATATTTGTTGCCTCAGGATAGGTCCTGACACAACATGCAGGAAAATGCATTGAGTTTCCTTGTATAAATAAGTTCATAGTATTGTAGTGATGAAGATCTCCAAGATCCCTTAGATAAAACATTATTGGCTTACCTTTATATACTGTACAATGGGAAAAAATGGCCCTGATATTACAGAAGATTAGTAAAATGGAACAACTCTGAGAACCTTTCTATGACATCAGCTATGAGTTTCTGGGAGATAAGTTATTTGCTTTGCACTCCTGTGAAAATGAGACCACAGCTTCTGCTGTCGATTTTTATCAGCTAATGACTCCATGCATTTGGCAGCTCTCCTGGACAGCTGCCAGCCATAAACATTTGGGGTCAGATTTAAATAACTTCATTCACATGAGTTTCAATAAGTCCTCAAAAATGGCATCCAAGTCTGGCCCAGGCAACTGGAGAATTTCAGGCTGAATTCTGTAACCTTTATTCACAATGAGCAATATTCAGCTCCACTTGACCCAAGGAATTCAACCTTGTGTGTTTGTCTAATATAGAGAACTATGCACTGATGTCTCTGTGTAATCTGAACAGTCCTCTGGAAGCAAATGGAAAAATGTAGCCACTTTTAATGAGGTACTTAGTGTGTGTCTTGGCAGTGACAAGTTTGAATAATCATTGTACTTGGTCATTTCAAATTATGGTTTTTAATAACCATGTTGCATCCCATTCTGCCAAATTCAAGGACATTTTTGAGTGCTGGAAGTACTTGGCCATGTATGCAGTACCCTCACACCTTTGCTGTTCCACGTCCAGTATCCAACAGACCAAGGCCCAGGCCACTGGCACAGCTAAGTCCAGTCAGCTGGATGCTGCAGAGATCAGAGCTGTGGGCACACAAGTGAAGTGAGGAAGAAAATGTTAGCTCCTGTAAAGGCCTTCTTGGCAAGCAGTCCTGCTGGAACAGGGCTCACTGGCACTTGGGGAGCCAACCTGCCCAGCAAGAAAGAGCAACCCTGTGCTTGTGCAGATACTGCTGAGGGAGGGCACAGTCCAGGCACTCCAGGTAGTATTCTCTATCGCTTGTTTTGTCATTATTTGCCATTAAATTAAGACCATGCATTGTCTGATACCATGGGGCCACCTGAATTAGCAGTGTGGCTATGGCCAGTAGCAGATGTGTGGGAAACAGAGTAATAGGCACGTGTGCAGTGCTTGTGTTCTTTCAGCCTTTGACAAAGAGAATTAGAGATCGCCTTAAGCGACAGACTGCACAGAGAACACACCCAACATCAAGGTCCATGTGTTACTTGTATCTAATAGATCTTCTCTTCTCTTCATTGTTTTTTTCTGAAGGAGTTTATGCCGCACCATGACATGATATTCTCATTAATACTTTGAAAAAGTCAAATCAGTCTTCATTCCTAGAGAAAAACAAAAAACAAACCAACTCTGACCTTAGATACAGTCTTTGGCAAGAATTTTTCCTTGGGTTTCTTCTTCTAAAGTAATATTTTTTCCCTAAGGATATTTCCCTGAGGCTGTTCAAGTAAGATTGGTAGTGCAATACAACTTTTATATCTCAATTACTTTGAGCAATACTTGGAAATGTTCTCAGACTATTTAAAGAGGAGACAACAAAAAGGGGACCATCTGAAAGATGTTGTGTTTTTACTTTCAAACATCCAGAATTCTTTTTGTTTGTTTTGTGTTTTTACTCCTAATTCCCCCCATAAGGTGTACTGTAAGAATCATTACCATCAATAAGGATTTTTCCTCATCTCTTCCTTTTCTTTTCAGATTCAGAGTTCTGAGGAAGAAACTCTAGGTGGAAATGCTCCTGACACCACTTCAGGTGAGTGTTAAGAAAGATTTGCCCGATTTTATTTTTAGAACACTGTTGTCATGTAGCTGCTTCTAAAATTTACCCGACAATACATTTTCTCTCTCTGCTCTCATCACCTCTGACATTCAAATGCATCATTCTAGACTGACAGTCTAGATTATATGACTTGATGAATCATAGGGCTGTAGAACATACTTAGCTTGTCAAGGAAACACAATGAGTGCCCATGAAAAGGATATCTCACATGCTCAGCTTGGAGTGTGTGGGGTCCCTGTCTGATGCTTTAAGCAGTCCTCTTTCTACTCCTTTTTGTCTACCAAGCAACACTAAATGTGTGCTCCTGCTTGGTGAATTATTTGCCAGACTCAGGTGGCTCCTTCTCCACCAGCTCTCAGATCCCTGGGAGGTAAATCAGCCAGGAGCCCGGAGCCAGCAGCTCTGCAGCCATTCTGTGCCCCACTCACACAGGACTGTTCAGCCAGAACATTCTGGGGGCAGCATGGCCTCCACCCCATCATCTGTGTCTATCACATTGAATCACCATCTGAGCTGGCATAGCAGTGAATCGGGTCAGAAAAGAAGTTATTTGAGAAGCCTATGAAAGGATTAACAGCAAAGCAGTTGGACCAGGTGTCACACTGTGGTTTGGAGCAACCTGAGTTTGGATCCTGAGAAACGTTTGCTGCCAGGGATGGCAGTGCTGGGGAAATGGCTGTTCAGTCTCCAAAGCAGGAAATACCTGTCCTGGCTCCCTAGAGGCCCTTCCTATCCAGTGCTTAGAGCAGGACTGACAGGTTTTGGGTTTTCCTAAATAGGACATAATTTAATGTGAAAGAACTAATGAGTAGCAAGTAGAAGATGGCAAAGGAGAAAGCCAGAAATATGATGAGCCCTCACCGTTTGTGGGCTACATTATATTACTTTGTGAAGCCAGTACAGATAATATAGCAGCCCAAGTTCCTACACAGGTATCTGGAAAACAATTCAGATATCCACTGGTGCTGGGCACTCACAGGTACCATTGTCTGGAGTGCCAGCTGTATTTGCAGGAATGAAACAGTGAGCCTGTTGAAGGCAGTGGCATAGCTCCTACTGACTTCAGGGGTTTAGTCAAGATGGGGGGGGGTTTCTTGGTTAATGCTAGAGCCCGGTGAAGGTGATAGAATAGGACAATGAATTCCTCAGTTCTGGAGCATTTATTTGTGTTTTCAAATTATAAATATTTCTGCTGTTTTGCTGTGGTGGTGGTGGGGTGATGTTTAACAGTGTAATAGGCTGCATACCCATGGTATTGTGTCAGAGCTGAATGTGTCCAGTCTGCCTCCATGTGTCTCCAGCAACTTTGGGGGTTTAATGCCGGGTCTTTGTTGCTATTCAGACTTGTCACCTGAGTCACATGAGGTTACTTTGGTTCTGTTTTCTGATGGATGTCTTGATCTTCATGAACTAAGATAAGAACCCATGGTAGTAGTTTTGCTCATAGCAGTATGTACCAGAAGAATAGCCATTCTCCAACACTGGTGCAATATAAAACACCATTTGAATAAACATTCAGTGATAAACTAAAAAAAAAGAGAATGTGAACGTAGCCCAATGGGGAAAGAATTCAAAATGCAAGGACATAGACACAAATCCTTTTTTTGTTCCTTTGTCTGTCTCTAAAAAATGACTGCACTATTTGATTATGGAGGGCCTTAGTCAGGGGATTTAATGGGTTGTACAGGTATAGTAATCAAAAGACAAGGGTGAAAAAACCTGGTATGTTCTGAATACTCTTTTATGACCTAGGAAAAAACACGTGTTTAGCAGTAATTTCATGACAGAAAACACAGACAGCAATTATTTGATTTAATTCTGGTAAGACTCAGTTAAGTGATCAACCAAAATCATACCAGTGAACTGAACTTAAGTAAGATGTATGCCTTTGCAGAACCATAATACTATTTTAAAGTTTTGTTTAAATACCAAAATACCTGTCTCTCTCTCTCATTTTCTGTGCTGTTTTAAAGTCATTGATGCTTGGCCTAAATTTAAGGTGGAGATTTTCAGCTTTGTTTTACAAGTTTTTTAATGTTCTTTCTCTTTTTTCCACTGCTATTAAATGTCATACCCCTTTACACCCAAAGAAGTATTTTTGCAACTTCTACTTGCTGTGCATCATGGAAAAAGTGTAAAAATTGCCAGTTGTGAAGGTAATATTAGTGAATAATACCCAGCTTTAAAGAAGGTTCCTATCAAATTCGGCAGAATGTAGCTCAGACCCATAAGTTGGGATCTTCAAAACAGGAGCTAGTGGGAAATAGAGTCCATCAGGAGCCTCCACAAAGAAAACCTCAGGCCCTGTGAGAGCATGCCTGCATTTGTATTTGGCCTCCCATTCCCTAGGGCTGCCCCTTTTTCAAGGCTCATGCAGTGCCTGCTACCATAAGGGTCCACTCTCACTTGGCCATGGGCTCTGTTGGAAAGGATGGCAGTGATGATGAAGATGGGAGAGATTGACGTGACCCTGCTGAAATGGGAACTCGCATGAGTGAAAGTGTGAGCCTCCAAATATGAGAGGAAATAGAGATAGACGGGAACAGACTGCTTTGCCTGGATGGAGCATATTAGAGATGGGTGACTTATGGAAGTACCTGTCCCAGTGGTACTGTCCTTTGGCTGGGGAACCTGGCCTCAATTTTAGTCCAATTGCCTAATTTTCTCCATTCCCCGTGAAAGCAATTCCCTGGCTGCTGTGTGTCTTCTTTATATTTCTTTATAATGTGGATTCTAGCTGTTTAACTGCGGTAGGCTTTATGATAAGGCTTTTTTTCTCCTCTCTCTTGGCAGAATCCCAAGACTTAATTTTAAAAGACGCTCAAGCCCCCAAACACCCCTGAATGACTTACAGGAAAAGCAGAGTGCTTGCTAGCTCTGTTTTTAAAAATATTACAATTCTTTTTTATTAGGCAATTTTATCATTGTTATAAATAAGTAATTGTACTGGGGAGAAGGGATAATCCTTATTTAATTAAATTCATCTATAGTCCCAGGTTGGCAGCAACCAGACATATGTGAGACTAATACCCACAGCCTGCCTGTATGCATGTGCAATTAAAAATTCACTCTACAGTAGCACTGGCAGTTTAGTGTTGCTTTTGGCATTTACAAATTCTTTTATTTTGTGACTTTTTTTTTACCATACACATATGCTGGAGCAGATGTTGCTTATTTGTTGTTTATTCAAATCTGTAGTCTCTGGCAGCTAACTCCATTGTTCTGTAATGAAGCTTTATTCACTGTCCTGTATTAGGACCCAGCAAATGCATGATGGGCAGAGTTAGCTCTCAGCAGGAACTACAGTTATTGTCCTTACTTATTGGCTGTTTATATTCCAAAGCTCACAGTTGAGAAAGCTGGCAGGGCAGGGTAAGGGGCTAGATGCAGTGTGCAGAGGAGAAATACTTGACTTCACTCACGGTATCTTTGCCCTGAGAAGGTGCGGGCTTGCATGTAAATTCATCTGTTGCAGAGGTTTTGTATTCAGCACTTGAAAAATAGAGCTGTTCTCCCCCTACACTCCCTCTCCCACCGTGTTCTCCCCCTCCTACCCCCGCTGCTCCTTCCTTTTTCAATTAGCCTTTGTAAAGCACTGGGTATTACTAAGGGATGTTTCAATGCTGCTCCCCCCCCGTTAACTCAGCATGCACCTGAAAATTCATTAAGAGCCGCACCTAGAAGGGAGGCATGGAAAGGTGTTCTTTCAGTGCATGTTGTAGCCACCCACTGCCCCTCATTCCTAGCTCACTTCCAGCTTCCTCTGAGGGATGGTCATGCACTGGGAAGGCAGCAGCAACCCCTGCATGGTGCTGCCCCAAGCAGACACTGCTCCCAGGCACCGCAGTGCCAACAGAAAAGCATTAGCCTGCTGGAAAAGCCCTTGGTAGCCCAAGGGGTAATCAATCAGGCAAGTAACCACCTCCATCTGGCCCCCCGTGACAGGGTGGCTTGCTACCCCTGCGCTTGTGATTCATCTTGTCCCAACTAGTGGTGCCAGGGCTCCCATCCCCGCGGTTGTGCCGCAGCTGGGAGCGCCCCAGCCTCTCTGCTGCTGAGCTGACACGTAAGGCGACTTATCCAGGAGGAATTGTTTCCATTCTCACACCTTCACTCCTCCTACTCGCCAGCTCCTCTGATCGGTTGGCACCACAGCAATGTTCGCAGAACACAATTGGTATTCCTTTTAATTGACTGAGTGCTGAGAATGTGGATCCTGTTTATTATCCATTATCCATTGTAAATTTTGCTTGCCATTGAAGGAGCAATGTCTTCAAAAGCACCAGAAGAAAAGGTGCGTACATTTCATACACTTAACAGAGCACAGGATTTTCTGTGTACCTTTCTCTGGTTTCAGTATTAAAAAGTGAACCACTATTTCATGTTTCATATTTGATGTATTGCCAACATAATACCATTTTTCTTCATGTATAACAGTGACTTTTCGTGTTCAGTGTATATTAAAGGAAAGGGAAAGACAAATACACAGGCAAAGGGAAGACTTGCTAAAGCTGTAATCAAAAGTTGGGGGCTAAACATAAAAATGTCCTACAACTATTTTTGTGTTGATACCAAATGACATTTATAATAAAATTTGCCACTGGTTCATAATAACATACAGTCTCCAAATAACAAGTTCTCTCTTCATACACCATGATGAATAATGAGATCCACAGATCCCTCCCTGCAGCAGTTTTATCTTCTGCAGGTGACCTGGCACAAAGGAGACATGCACCTTTAACTGCTTTGGGTTGCCTACATTTGTTTTATGATGCCACAGCCCATATTTTTCCCATCTTATACACATGAATCATGTAAAACTTTCTTATTCTTTCCCATTTCTTACATAAGGCATCTGTAAATGAGAATAAAAGGAAGCTGTTGCACTTCAGGGCATTTTGTGTCCTGAATAACTCTGGTGGCAAAGCTCTGTGGTCACAGAAAGATGCAGAGGGAAAAGAGCAAAGTGTAAAGCAAAGTTGTGAAACGATGAATCTTCAAACTTTCCTGTGTCTTTTTCCTGTCTGGAAAAAACCCTGAGTTGTCTGTTTTCCTCAGAGAAGTCCTCCTGGAAACACAATTTACTTTTGTAGCTCTTGAGAATACCCTATCTGCTTCACTTGGCCATGGTCTGCCTTGATGTATCTCCCACATTTATGTAACTCTAAGTGTAGCAATGGATATAAAGATGGAGACTCAGAATGCAGCGATGTTGCATCCACAGTACAGAAACCAGATGGGCAGCAAAGACAGGAAGATTGGCAGACTTCTGAAATGGTTTCTGCAAGGTTGTGCCACCCAGCAGTGATGTCAGGATCCCCTGCCTGCAGTCCACAGATCTAGCAGCCTCCCAAGAGCTTTAGGGGGTTGTACAATTTTTAGTGAGAAAACTCTTAAAAGTCATTGCACAGTTATGTCATTTTGTTGCATGTGTATGTCATATTAGCTCCTACTGCAGCAGGCTGATTCATCCTAGTGGGAAAGGATATGCACAGACTGCATACTTAAGGCAGATGGCCCAGTGAAACTTATAAAACCTGCTCTTGTTTAAATCATAGGGGGAAAAATGTCATAAAATATCTTAGGTACCCAGGAGGACAATCAAATACTTAAGAAAGGAAAGATTGATTTAGATCAAGTGATAGCCTTTTAAACAAGAAAAACTCTGTAATCAAATCTAGTTGTTCAGAAGTTGTACTGAGTCCTTGAAAGAACTTTTCTATTATTTCCATCTCTACCTCTCCTCCCTCAACAGAGTGCAGGAGGATCAGAGTGTGTGCTCGCAGACCTCTGTGTTGCTATACTAATGGTTCCAGTTGACAGCATGCTCCTTTGAACCTTGCTACAAAAATCAAACCCCAGAATCCAAATCCCACATCCAACTCGGGCTTTCAGGCAGCTTTATGAGAATATCTATGTTTTTTCTGATGGCACCACTTTGCTTTGAGAGGATTGATTTACCTCACTGTTGGTGACACCTCTGAGAAGAGGACCTTTGGTGTTATCCTGAATGTATTTTTATACTCTGGAGAGCTCTACATGATTCCTGTTCCAAATATCTTCTATATACTTCTCAACTACTGACTGATACTTAGCATTTTGCCTTGGGAAAGTATCACTGAAAAAGAGAGGCAAGCTTACTAAGTCTGGCACTCTTAGACCTTCTGAACAGAGTTGAATGGTTGTTACCACTGAAATAAAGCCACTGTAAGTGATTTTTGATCTCTACAAAGCAATGCCTGAAAGCCAGTACCTGTTCTGGCTTTCCTATTGCTCTGGGCACTGCTGACCAGAGGCAAGTTGCAGGACCCAGCAGAAACATACAAGCTTATCCTGGTTCTGGCCAGGGCAGAGTTAGTTTTTGCAACAGCCAGGAGGGACACAGCCAGGACCCTGGGGGAATTCAGCGTGACCTCACAACATTCAGCAAGTGCTGAGAGGATGGAGGGGCGCAGGGTTTTTCCAGTTTTGCCGGGGTGTGCAGGGTGTGCAATCAGATGGCACCAGGTCCCACATGGTGAACCATTGCGTGTGAATTGTTCACCTGTCTTGGACACTGTGTTGTAGTGGTGTTATTGGTACTGTCCATTTTCTTATCTCATTGCTGTTTCTAGTGAATTGTTCTTATCTCAAACCATGACCTTTACCTTTTTGTGCTTTTAGTTCTCCTCTCCATCCTGCTAGGGGCTGGGAGTGGGGGATGAGGGGGAGGGTGAGCCAGTGGCTCGTGGTCTGGGGTGTCTCAGTGAGAACACTAAATTGGGGAATAACTTTCCTAAACCGCAACAGGCTTTTTCGCTCATTTTTGTCAAAGGTCTCTGGAAGGGTTGCTGGAAGCCATCCTCCCTTTTGGGAGGTGGTCTCAGTTGCAGAGAGTCCTGTGAGGCTCCCAGTGATCACTTAGTTTTTATTCATTATCTCTGTACAGCTGCTACTGGGAGCAGCTCTGATGTAACGTGATCTACAGTGTAGGCTGATGACATTCAGCTCTATCTCTCATTTTCATCAGAAGCAGACACAGGCATCACCCGTCTCTCCGACATTTGGCAGTGGCACAAATCTGAATTAAAGACGATTGGCTGAAGCTCAGTTGAAATAAGATGGGAATGATACTGACTCCCAAGGAAAAGTAGGAGGAGGACCTGTCAAAGTCTGAGGCTGTTTCATTTAGCTGAGGGAAGATACAAGACTATTGTCAAAGTGACTGCACTTTCAGGTTTTGACTAGGTTCCTCGCTGCTCCTAACCTCCCAGACTGCAGAAACATGATTTATCACAGAGAACTGACTGTAGTGTTTTCCCCTTTCCTGTCAAATTCAGCTCAGATTACTCATTTATACCTTTCCCATTTCTAGGGCAGTGTGTTCCTGTGTAGGACAGGGAGGAGATGATGGGAAGCTCTGGCTTGCAGAGTAGGCAGCCACCTTGCTCTTGGGCATGGCAGTTTTGCAGGGGTGTCTCTGCTGCTCTCAGCAACAGTGTGGGAGATTCATGGGTTTGGGCTGTATTACCAAGCCTGACATGACCTCCTTCTGTAGCTCCAGACAACCTGTTAAACAAAGTTTCCAGAGTTGTGGACCAAACTGTGCTGGGGTTATCCTTGAAAGAGGCAAAGGAGGGGATTTCTGGATGGTGAATGTCTGCCATCAATGCCCACAGACAGCAGACCTGATCCTCTCTATAGAGGCACAGGATAGTTCACTAGTGCTGGAAATTACATCCTTTTCAGTGATGTACCTGGTAGAGAACATGCTTCTTCTCTTGCCCATATTCATCTCTGATTTGGGTACAGAGCACAGAAAATAAACATTAGAATTTAATTTTAAATCAGTAAATATGTATACCAGCTTTAAAACTGCTGGCATGCAATGCAGCTACCAGGGGCTGTCTAACCACTGCATTGGGGAGCTCTCACCATGCTTTTCAGACAGGTTTTGCAGCCTGGGCAGCACTCCAGGTTGCTCTGCTCTGCCTGCTGGCTGTGCTGCAGCGTGAGCATGCTAGACATAACCATGCTATACACTGAATCCTAAGGCAAAAATTTGGCTGGAACTTGGTGGGAAATCTGTGTGCTCTGGAGGAGGACTGAAGCTGAGTTCTCTGATGAAAGGCTACATAGGTACTTCTGCTATGCTATCTGCCAGAGCAGTTTTTATCTTTAATGCTCCATGACCTGGTTCTCTGAAGTGCTTACAGCTGATATGTGGAGAGCATGTAGGCCAATGTCCTTCCAGGGGCACGTGGGCAGCCGCAGCTCTAAGGGCAGCCAGGTGCTGGCTGAGGAACCTGAGGCTGCCCAGGAGGATGTGAAGCATGCTGTGTGCACTGTCAGTGCCCCTGGAACTGGGCATGGGTGTCCTACTAAGGATGGTTGTGACAGACAGACCTGAGTGATAACCATGTAAAGAACTGCAGGCTGAACAAGGAGATGAAGCAAATTATCAGTTGCTGTCACATGACATAAATGACACATTTGCCTCCTCGCCCTGTGTCACATCCTTGGGGTGGAGAATGTGGTCGCTCGTGTTCCACCTGGGCTGGTTGCAGTCATGTGAACAGCAGAGGCTTTACCCCCTTTTTCACAATGACTGGCTTCACCCTCACAAGAAGAAAAGTATACCTGAAGTCCCCCACATGCCAGGGGTAGCCAAAGTGATAAGGAGAAAAGCACTGGAGACTGGGTGAGAGCTGGATTTTTGACAAACAGAAAAAAATTCCTCAGAGGAGCCAGGTTTTGCTTACCTTGTAAGCTCTTCCGGGCATAGACCGTCCTTTTGTTGCATTCTTATTGCACCCGCAAGCAGGAAGGGGCAGGATTAATAACAGAAATGGCATTTTGTAGAGATTTTTAAAACTATACTTTCACGCAGTCACACTTTGTAAGATGATTGACATGAAATTCTGTTTCAATTCAAAAGGAGCAGAGGATGGACAAATTTCATAACTCACCTGATGAAGAGCAGGAGCTTTTGCTGCATCTGGTGCATTTTTGGGGTGTATTATTTTCTTTCAAATAATATGAGTATTCTAGTAAGATTGTTTACCTGATTTCTACT